>WBMY01010088.1:205980-217416 GCA_013397315.1 Donacobius atricapilla | reverse complement strand
TGTGTGTCTGTGTGTGTGTCTGTGTATACATACATGGTAAAAATGCTACTTCTCTGACATTGTCAAAACTTCTTGTGTTCCATCACGAGTTTTTGGGCCAAATGTTGAAGAAACGGGAAGAAAAGAGATAAAATGTGCTCCTCTTCCCAGGTTATCATTCCTCAGACAAGCAATGCTCAAACAGGTTTAAGAACATATGGGCTCAGACCAGCCTACACTACCACTGTCACAAGAAACACTTTTACTGCCTAAAGAAATATCTGAAGGNGGTCTTGAAATAATCTTCCCTACATTAAACTTAAATTTTAGGCGGGCAACTCTCATTCTGATTAACTCCATCCGTCACCCTTCCTGGCTATCGTTTCACCTCTGGCAACTGCTGATTGTCTAAATCAAGGAGTTATCCAGATTCAGAGAAATCAAACCTGTTAAACTTCTCATCTCACACACACACTGAAGAAATCCTAGGCATATAATCCTCCTTCAGACCTTCCTCCATACTAGTTATTAAATTTCAACCCCTGGCTTCACTCTCGGTTAACGGCTGCCCCATTTAGCTGCTTGGCCATAATGCCGCAGGGAAAAGGTTTGCCTGGCAGTGTAACAGCACCAGCACACGCGATGCTTGAGCTGGATTTGGCATCAGCAAACAGCTTCCAAAGTGAGTAAGGTGAGATAATCAAAGCTGTATTTTGATAGGAACCACTCAGACTGGATGAGCAAGGGAGTGTCAAATAAAGACCAGCTGGGAAACACAAGTAGAGTTTAGCAAGGAGATTAGAGGGAAGATATGGACAGATGGAGAATGTGAACAGAAACTGAACTAAGACCCGAATTCATGATGTACAAAATGCATGAAGTTCTGAAGGAGAGCCAAAAGGCAAGCTTCCTCTGCAGTCTCACACCAAGGGAGAAATTTCAGGCTCTGCATCAAAATTTCACAGAGATGTCTAAGCCATATCTTGTGACAGACTTACCCCTGTATTTAGAGTTTCTAAATAGTTGACTTAGGCAGTGCAGCACTAGCCAACCTGGCTACTGTAATTCCTCTCTCATAACTTCATTTTAGATGCAGGGACTGCAAGCACTTACCCTGCCATTATGGATTCCACTCCCAGAGCTGAAAATTGCAGCAGGTAAATCACTGTTTTCACTAGAGTTCTGAAAATTATTTTGAGAAAACTGAAAATTATTTTGAGAAAGTGAACTGAGAAGAGAAGCACAAATGAAAACTTGCTCTCTCCAAGTGAACTTTGAGAACTGTTGACAGGATAGCTTCTGAAATTCTGAATTGGCATCAGCAGAGCCAATAAATAAGAAGTTTGTAAATAAGAAGTTTGTCTGCACTATGATGCCAATCTCTCAGCGGCCATTCATCTTAAAATCATGCTGAAAACACCAAAAAAAAATAGAAATACTTAAATACAAATACTTTTTATAATGACATTTCAGTGAATTAAAGTGATTTTAAATTAATATTTTTTATTATTTTTCTTTAATTGAGATTTATCACCTAGAAAACCTAATTCATAAACCTAATTTTAACTGAATCATAACTTTTTCTGTGCAGAATTGATGCAAGGAAACTGGTACATAATTAAGAAATTCACTGTTTTGAGAGAAAAAACAGGAAATAAAATGCGGAAGACAAGCTTTTTGAGTGATCATGGGACCAAAAGCAGTCTCAGTCATCTAGAACCTTACTTTAGTCATTTGAGAAATTAGTGGGATTAATTTTATTCTAAAGTAAAACCATAAAATAAGTGGATTAACTACTGTTCCCTTGGAATATTTCTGCCTGCAGATTATAACAGGAAATACAGGTGGGATTTTCCACCACCAATATCTTACATTAAACATGTTACTTTCAATCCTTCATATCTTATCTAGGTAGGCTCTGTTGTGTCAGCCAAGGAAGACAGAGACTACCAGGCTTCAGAAGAGAAATGGAAAAAGAAAGGTAAAATAGAGAGTAAATGCCACTTCATCTAAGGGATGGAAAGAACAAAACAGGGAACATTTAGGCTATTTAATTATGCATGTCTCAGCTTCCCATCTTCTAAATGAAGACTTCATCACTGCAGTCACTCATATTATAGAAAGGGCCACATATGTGGGAATTCCAGGCTCTTTTCTGCTCCAAGGTCAGCGCTAATAAAACTCAGGAGATGTTGTTTTGAAGTCTCACTCTGAAATTTATGATCCTTATCTATTACAAACTCGTGAGATGTGAGCTCTCTCTAACAGGTCGAAAAAGTGGGCCAAATGGTGTCTATTCAAGGCTATTTAAGTCACAATTATCCAATAAACAGCTGAAATCTGTATTATTTACATTTCTAACCCAATTATGATCATCCAAAACCCACAATGTGGAACTCTTTCATCCAATTACAGAAAACCACCCAGATTCATGAAGAAGAAGAAGAAGGTGTAAAAAGACAAATAATCCACACCCAAAATTCTCCACCTTGGCTCCCATATTTCACCATAAACTGAAATCCCAAATCTAAGTTGTTCACCCTGTGAGATCACACAATACTATCCAAACTATCCAAACTACACACACACTGCTTCTGTGCTCTCCCTCAATTTTGGAAGCCTTTTCCAAGGTCTCAGGTCGAATGAGGTGTTTACTTGAGGCTTGGCACCCTTAAATTCAGAAAGCTTGAAGCTTTCAGCCAGAGTCCCAACAATATATATCTGAGTGGTTTGTTTACTCAGCACTCTGCGCTGTATTGATTAAATTAACAGTAAAGATATGCATGACACTGTGTAAGAAGAGCCATGAATACTACAGAAAGTTGTTTTTAATTTTTGAATTTAATTTTTAAACATAATTCTTTTATTCATAGTGCTTAAGATAGTCTTGGCTTGGAAAGGAGATCAGCCATATAGACTATCGGTCCCTTGATTTTATTCCCAATATTCAGATGTAGCACAGTTTCGCTAAAATATATCAGTTCTAAGGCATCTGTGCACTTGCAGTTATAAACTTCATAGCTACTAAATATCCTAGTCCACAGATTGAGATAATTCATCCTCTACTGCATGTGAAGAGTGGTTAATATTTGTCCTATTTAAAATAATGTTTAACACAGCGAAAGACTCTTATCTTGCCCAGCTTTGGTCTTCTTTCTAGATCAACACAGCCAGATCCTTCAGACGCCCAACCAACATTGTCTGAATCTTTTATCCTTTCTCTTATGCTCAACTTCGGAACATCTCATCCTCTAACTCTTCAGGGGTGCTGAGCTAAACTGCATATAGTATTAAAGTTGAAGTCTCACCTGCAACACATACCCTACGCAGGCACCACTGGTCAGTATTTCCCAAGAACATCACTACCTTTCATGCAAACATTTGATATTTTTAAGTCATATTACGTCTGAACACCTGCTAATACACTGGACCATTTTTACTACTGCTATTGCCTAATCATCAATATTCCTGTTTTGTGGTTTTTTTNTTTTTTTTGTTTTTTTTTTGTTTTTTTTCTTTTCTACCTGTTAGTGTCTGCATCATTATTGAAATTTTGGAACACTGCTCAGAATTGCAATTCTGCTTTCCAAAGTAACTGTGTTTCCTGTATCAATCTAAAAATGCTATATGAATAATTTCTTCATACTTTAAATTGGAATTGAATTATTCAAGAGTAAAGCCTAGGACAAGCCCCTGTTTAATACACTTAAAACTGCCTTGCAGTTTGACAGTGACCTTATTGACCTAAGATACTCACTTCCAGCTGACAGATGAAAACTTCCATTTAAAAATCACGATTGAAAAAAAAAGAAGTTAGCTTAGCAATACTGTTGAGTTGGATTATGAATTTAAAGAAGTGCAGAAGAAGGAACTGTTTTTATTACTATTTAATAATGAAATTTGATCTTGCAGCAATAATATGAAAAACCGTATGTCTATATTAAACTATTTTTAGTATGAAATCACTGTCTCAGAAGCAATGCCTGTTTAGAATGATTTTGAGGATCAGAATCAAAGTAAAGTTAGTTCTAACATAGGCAAGTCTTATTAATTTAAAAACTAAAAAACAAGCAAACTGTTAGATGCCATTAGCACAAACTGCATTTTGAAACATTGATAGCACAAGAGGATCTGGTCTAGCCAGTATTTCTACAGACAAGAGGCAAATGTTCAGAGACCTACTATACAATTTATGAAGCTAATAATGCTGTAAAGAGTATTACAAACACAAACACGTCTAGCTCAAAGATTACTGGGCTACCTTCATGTCATCCTTTTTTTACTTTTTAGGGTGATTACACGGGTTATATCTAGCTCAGCGTATATTTTTCATATTTTTCCTAAGGTAATAATGCAGAGATTTGAAATTTTTAGCATCTCATAGGCTAAAAATAAGTTAGGAATTATTATAAACAAATTAGCCTTCTTCAGGAGAAAACTCAGTAGGAAGCTCTGTCCTAAGTGTAACTCAAACTGGCTCAAATCCCAGTAAGGAAAACCAGTCCAAACCAATGACTGGCCCCTTTTGGACAAAAATGCAGTACAGCAGATAATTTACATCAGCTAATTTGATCTATTGTTTAGTTTTTATTGCACCAAACAACTTGCTAATAAAGCACAGACAGCTCTTTCTTTCTAACAAAGGTTTTATAGGCATTGTTCTGCTCCTTTTGGAGAATGTACACTTATTTTATCAGTATAGATTTCAGAGCTTCAGTCAAAGATGCTCATAAAACTGTAGACAGAATAAAATGCAGGAAGCCAAAACTATCAGGAGAACATATGAAAGAAATCCTCTTTTTTATTTCAGACAGACAATTTCACTGGTAGAACTTTTACCCTCCTATTCATGCTAACTACAGAAATCTGTGGCTTGAGAGGAGATGAAGATCTGAGGCAAAACAGAGCTGAAGTAGGTCAAAATTTGCTCATGGGTACGTGTCCTTCTGTCTTTCTTTTGTGCCTGCTTGGTTCCACTGTATAAATCTATACCCAGCATTTATTACTTTAAAACAAGGAACATAATTTTTACCTACTTCCATACCAAATATTCCAAGTATTCTTAAAATGGATACTAACAGTAACTAAGTCAACCAGAAATGAACATAAAGATACTATTGTACCTGTGTTTTTCTTTGTCTTTATGGAAGAGAAAAGACTGAGGGATGGGATTCGTGGCCAGGGGTGGTTTTCTTAATGTCTGTATAAGAGCTGGCTTAAGAGGAAGATGGATAAGCTGAAAGCAGGTGAGAAAAGGCCCAAGTGATATAAAACCAAGGCTCTTTGTCGACTTTGCCATAATCTCATTCTTTATAAAATAACTGTTAAGGAAAAAGAGTGAATGCTATAATAATTTTCTCCTGTGGATGAATGTCCCTTGATTGAATAGAGAAGGTGTAAAACCAACGAATACAAAAGTATTAGGCAGAAAAAAATGACCCAGTTAAATGTGCTTTAGAAAATAATGTTAATATGACATGTTGCCCAAATGTGAGATATTCTGTCACTTTGGAAGACCTGACAGATGGAAAAAAGATGCTTCACTAGAGTCACATAAATGTTATTCTGAAGAATTTCAAATACTTCACAGGAAACAGTAGCTTGAAATGTTAATAGGACTCAAAATTGTAAATAATTCAGACTACTGGTGGAAAAAATAATTTTAAACCTACCTAAAACCACATGGTTAAAGGATAATATAGATAAGTCTTATTTTATTACTTGCACAGGGATAAGATTGTTGAGAATTGTTTCTAAATGTGACAGAGATTGACTTTGTAACTCAGCAAATTTGTCTGAACCACACAAAAAAGGCATGTGATGATATTCAAGCAGAAAAAGAAAACTGATGGGGAACATCTACACTTTCTCTGGATTTCTGGCCTGAATTCAGTCTCAAGATAAGATTTCCCATCCATAAGCAATGAACCAACATTCTTCAGGCGTAGTGACAGCCTGATGCTAAGTGTATCAACACACCATCAGACATTCCTGCATGCGCAGTTCACAAATTGCATGGAATCCATATGAATTATGCAGATCAGACTTCTCCCAGATAATTCTTTAGGACTGGTTTATGCATGCTCAAAGTGAAGGACCAGTTGACACCAGTGTCTGAAGAATTTTCATTAAGCCACAGCCCAGCAATGTCACCTAGAAGTAAAGTTAAAAAAACCTTTGCACTTTAAATTTTGGTATTTGCAAAAATGGTTCCTCACTCAACACCTGTCTGTATTAAAACTCAAATAGCATCTGTTTCTGCAAAAGGTAATTCCTCCTTTATATGGAAGTATAATTTTTACAGAAATCGAAATGGCATTCAATTTCTTTTTCTGGGCTGAATTATAGGACTAAAATGGAAAATAAAAGTCACTGAATTAAGCCTTTTACAGTACAATGATGTGACCACATATGTCTCAGACCAAAAAAATCCCTTCTGAATATTTTACAGTAACTAATATAACAAAGTACCAATTCCTTTTAGCTGGAATTAGGCTCTGATAAATAACCATGGGAAACTCCTATGTCTTGTGCTTCAACAGGAAAAGAATCATGTTACATTCTGGCATGACATAAGGAAATGAACCCACTCCCTGCATCTGAGGAACCTAAGCAAACAGAAATATCCACCTTCAAACCGGATAATTATCCCTACCTTTTTTTCTCTAGTCATTATCCAGGGAGAACACTCCTTGCTGAACTACAAGTCTGGTGATCAGCTTAGCCCTGAACAAACAAGCAAAACATCATGGATATGATAGATGGAAGGTCTTAATTCTACTAAGAACAACGACCTTGTTTTCCCTTTTCAGTGCTCCTATGTGCAGCATGTCTGACACTGTAAAGGTCAGTTGTGGATGCCCCATCTCCCTGGATATATTTAAGGCCTGGTGGGATGGGGATTGGAGCAACCTGGTGTAGTGATAGGTGTCCCTGATGGCAGGGGAAGTGTGAACTAGATGAATTTTAAAGTCCCTTCCAACACACACCATTCTGTAATTCTGTGAAAACATGAAGTCTTAACCTACTTTTAAAGTTGAAAACTTCAGAATACCATGGAGGATGATACACATTAATGTGTTAATAAAGCCATCTAAAAGAAATTCCACTCGTAAAATCAGTATAATTCTGCTCTTAATATGTCAATAGAAGAAATCTTCCATTTCTTGTGTAAATAAAGACACATTTTGAGGGGATTTTGTTTGAAATAATTACTTTTTTTTTTACTACATTATGAAGACTTGATTCATTTTTGCCTTACAAGTATAGTAAATCACACCAGATAAAAATGTCAAGAGAAGTCTCTCGTAATAAACATATTGATAGGATTTACTCTAAGTGTTAATGTACAGTTTCTACCCTAAAGCTGACAGGCTGTTGACAGATGTGTCTTTGCATTAGTTTCACGAGTACAAACATTTCTGCTGAGTCTAGGCATTGCTTAGCTGTAGATATTTTTATGTGTGTGACAGGTCATGTGCATATCTTCAATTTGCCTCAGTTTAGCTGAACAGACATTTTGCATCCAAAGGCCAAAGGAAGGCAACTCCCATCTTTGATTGCACATATGCAACCTGTACGAGTGCCAAAGACAACTGCGACTGGCATGTGACTTGATTCTGTGGCTCAGTAGTGTAAAGTTGTTTCTTTATTACATTAGACAGGTACTCACAATTTTTTTTGCTGCTGCTGAATGGATGAAACGCAATCTTCACTTCCAGACTCTATTGAGAGCTCTCTGGTGCCCTCATGCAAACCACTCCTATGGCTGTTCACTCTACTGAACCCTTCCAGGCTGGACTACTTGACAGTCTAACAAAATCAGTGCTGGGGAGCTCATTGCCACAGGGACACAAAGCTCACAACACAGCAGAACTGGGTATCTTGCCAAAATACCAATTTCAATGGGGGGCTTTCACAACTTTTTTTGGTGCTGACAAGATACAATTCTAAATTTTTTCTTGACTTCGCTATATTTGATTACTAATATGTATCACTAATGGACAGCACATAAGAACTACAAAAGGGGACACAGTGGCAAACAA
This sequence comes from Donacobius atricapilla, assembly GCA_013397315.1. Taxonomy (NCBI): domain Eukaryota; kingdom Metazoa; phylum Chordata; class Aves; order Passeriformes; family Mimidae; genus Donacobius; species Donacobius atricapilla. The sequence continues at coordinate 209,392 of WBMY01010088.1, read as the reverse complement.
TACTTTTTCTGGGGATGAATACGAAGCCACCATCTACATTCTCTCCAGTGTTCACATAGAGACAATGACTATGACAGACAAGCAAGTGGAATTGTAATGTAACCACACAGCTTGTTGCTGGAAAATTAAATTTGCCACCACTGAAAGTAATGTTGCCTACATTTTTTTATTGTATGATTAACTACCAGGTTACTTTACAGACTTTCACTTATACTAGATTAGATAAAAACTTTGCAATAATTTCCTTTATAAGCTGCATTAAAGAAGAAAATTATATTTAAAGCAACAGTTCTAAGACATGGAGAGGGAATTTAATCATCTTAGTCATAGTGTCCATATCTTTTCCCGAAATGTTGTAAAGAAACCATTTTCCATTGGAAGAAGTGTATGACTGATGAAAGAGCACTGTCTGAAGGACAAGTTATCATTTCATTGTAAATCTTAGAAAAAGATCAGTTTTATTCTTACTCTTTTAGTTCCAACAGTTGTGTAAGGATTAACTTTTTTGCTCAATTGTCATGAAAAAAGTGCCTGTGAATCATATATATGAACACTCTTTCCACCTGCAATGTTTATGAATGCAGACAAAGACATAACCCTGATTCATGAACTATTAAAAATTTGATGGGATATTAATCCATGCAAAAAATATTCATACACACATTCAATTTCCTCAAGGTAGAGAAAGATCAATCTTTCATTTCCACTTTATTCTTTTATGTTCAGCTCTAGTAAATCCTCTTTTTCAGAGTGAGCTGTTTTAGAAGTTTTGCTATACTGCACTTCACTCTTTTGAATGACATAACTGTCCCCTTCTACCTTTTAATTTTTTTTAACTAGGAAATTAGGAACTCTACAGTCAGGAGGCACAAAAGTGTACACAGAGAATTAACAAAAACTTTAGCTGTTGTGGGCACCGTACATTCACGGAATGAATAAAAAACAGTCCTAGTGTCAAAAATATTTCAAAGGTAAGGCAGCACCATACTTTCACACTTAGAAGGGTAGTCCAAAACTGATCCTATATTTAAACTTAACTATAACAACACCATGTGGCTCTGACAACAATGTACAGTTGAAAAAAATGTCAACAAAGTTTACACTTCGCCAACAATGACACGGTGTTTATGCGTTCACGGAACTTTTGAATGTGATAAAATGTACAAAATAAATCACTGTCCAGTCTTTCCTGTGCTTCAAGATGATACAGCCCTAAACCCATGGTATAAACAAATTGACATGCTGGAGGGAATACTGTAAGGTTTGTGGAAACTACATTATTTAGATCTTGTACTGTAGAACTCTCCTTCATAACATAACTTGAGTGAGTAATTGAGAACTGAAATAGAAACTGCAAAAGCAATTTAAGCCCCTATTTCCAGATGCTGATGAGGTCAGTCGATTACATTCTTCAAGGATCACTGTAAATATTTTCTTTCTTGTTGGCCACGTGCCTTTTCCTCCTTTAAACTTCATGTACCTGATCTCAGCATAAGCTAACCGAACTTCAGACACATAATGAACAAAACTCTACCTGAGAGTATAACAAGCTTATTGGTTAACATAGCATCAAAGCTGCAATCAGCCATGACCATGGGAAGTTTGCAGAGCAGCTTCCTCAAACCTCTGCTGCATGGCCAAGCTAGTGCAGTCCACTTTATACTCATGGAAGTCTTCTTAATTTCCTTGTGCTTGACTACTTGCACCCTACCTTCCATAAAAAATGTCCCGCTCCTTTACTTAGGCTGCAACTACTTTGAGACATGGGTTATTTGCTGCCTGATAGCTGCACACTGGAGAACACCATATAGCTCATTGCAGTTTGGGTTCAAGGCAAAGACATAGAGAACACATTAGTACAAAAAAAAAGATGGTGTACCAGCTCTTTGTTTTCATGTCTCATTAAAGAATAATGTATGTGTTAAACTCTATTGTAAAGACCTTTAAACAATGAGTTGTTTATGGAATTCATCATCCATCATAGTAGGATACAATTTATATCAAATATATATGTATCTGTGAAATAAGTGAACTGAATAATTTGTTCTCAGAACTTGTTTTACTCTATCTTTACAATTATACAATATCTTACAATATTATACCTACTCTCCAATATTAAGTAGAACCCAACACTTTCTTACAATCCATGAGAAGCATTCTTCAAGACGCTGTTCCAAATCCTCTACATAAAACTACAGTGCTCGTGCTAGTTTCCCCCACTGTGCTTATTGTTCATTAGGGAATGATGTTTACATGAAGTGCCAATGCCATAACTATGGCTTTCCCTTCAAACTTCCAACTACTCTTTTCCATGCAGTAACAGCATGGGAAACATTTATACTGCACAAATACATGAAGCTGCAGGAGCTACTTACAGTGGGAGCCTTGGAAAATATAACCAGATAATGTTGCATTTGAAAGCCACCACAAATTATCAAACAGAGAGAACAAACCCTCTTTAACCTATCCAGTCTGTACTAATCACCTGTATTCACAGAAAACTGAACATAAAAGATAAATATTGCTGAATGGCAACTCTTTCAGAGTTCTGAAAAGATACTGACACATCAACCAACAGAAGGGAACGGTCTCAGATAAAAGGACAGCCAAGAACATATCATATTATAAAGGTACCTTTTATGCCAAGACTTATTCCTCTTATTCACAAATATCAATTTAATTCTCAAATATGAAATCTTACTTCTCAAGGAAAAGAAATACTGCAGAAATGAAAATTTTGATCCTACTGATGTCAGCTTCCTCTGACCACTGTAATAAACAGCCCTCAAAACTTGCATAACTTCCTGATAATCCTCCTTATCCAAAACAAACAAATTAAAAATGGATTTTGGGTATAGGACCTTTTGGTCTGGGAAAGATAAAAGATGTACACACTGGGACACAAGATTATCCGCAGAATCCCATGTGGCTAAGTAACCTCATGAAGGTCAAAAAGGACAGCTAACTAAAGCAATTATAAATCTGGTGTTATCTGCCTCTCAGAAGGCACATGCAGTAATTTCAAGGTAAATGCACTACACACTGTGCCACAAGAGCTGGATTAGAATGATTAGAAAGAAAATATTTTCAATTTTCTGAAGAATTGTTAGTAACCCCTACACTGGCAATGAACTGCCATATAAAACACAAAGTGCCATCCAAATTCTGAAAATGAACTTGTTGTGTTACTTCCTGAGTATTAGTAGGACTGTAATATGGGCTTCTCTGTTTCCTGGCAAAGCAGTGAAGGAAATTGTTTTAGACAACATTCCTCTGGAGTATCTGCAGATAGTCCTCCGGACTTTTCAGCAAGGTGTGCAAAAAACTACATACACATGTATTGGAAACGAGTGTGCCTGTCCTCATGCTGTACTGATAGCTGTAGAATTGCATATTGTCAAAAAAAAAAAAA
>WBMY01010088.1:173340-205972 GCA_013397315.1 Donacobius atricapilla | reverse complement strand
AAAAAAAAAAAAAAGTAAGCAAATACTTCTTACCATAAAACCCTCAGTGTACTGAAACTGAGCTCTGGAACTGTCTTCTGCTGTGGGGCTCAGGGGCTTAGGATCAGACATAGAGCGTTGCATCATCTTTGCTGCCTTTGGGCTTGATGGAGGAACCTTGGCCATGTCAGCATGCAGCATCTTCTGAGGGCTGATGTCATCAGTCATGGGTTTTTCGTAAGGGACAAATGCTGACTCTATAACTTTGCTTGGTGAAACGGGTGAAATGGGTGAATAGAGGACTTTGGGAGATTTGGGAGGGGAAGGGACTACCTGTAATGTGGAGTCTGGACGAAGGTGGGATGAATATCCTATCTCTAATGGTGTTGGACGTTTTTTATCTTTCTGAGGAGATGAAGCTGACAGATATTGGGGACTTTGGGTGTCTGATGCTGTCTCTGTTTGACATCCCAGGCTTTCTCCTTTATATGTCTTTTCTGGAGCTGAAATATGTTTTATGATTTCAACCTTAGCATCCCATCGGGCCCTGATTGAAGGTGTTCTTATGGTTCCCACAGGTTCTGTTTGCACAGAAATCTCTGCCACTGTCTGAACTGCAATACTAGATACCTTGGAGAATGGTTTAGCTTTGTCTGCCTCAGTGGTGCTCTCACTGTATTTCCCAACACGAGGCTTCCTTCTGGATCTGCTGGAAAGATCCCATTCATCTTGATCTTCATCATCTGTCTGAACACTTGTATCAACACTCTTCTTAGCTCTCCGTCTCCTGTTCGTGTAACCTCTTTCTGCTCCATCTTCATCATCAGTTTGCACTCCACTGTCCACTATTTTTTTGAAACATCGGGGCTCTTCTTCCAGCGTCTCCTTAAACTCCTCATAGGGACCACGTAATTTTGGCATAGAACTTCTCTTTTTCAATTGCTTCTCCTCTCTAATATCAATATCCTTAAGAGACATTTCTGAAACTGAGCTTAGGATACCAGACCTGGGTATGTATTGTGCAATGCCATCAGACTGAACCGTGTACCATGCTTGACTTTGTGGAATCTCAATACCCAGCACTCCTGAAGCTGTAGTGGTTGTGTCATCAGTAGGCCAAAATTGGCCATTTTCTGTGCTTGCATACTGTCCTTCCAAAAGTGTTTGATCTGTGGTAGTTTGTGGTGAGCCAGTTCCTGAAGGGTCATAACCATACTGATATATTTGACGAAGTTTTTGCTCCTCTAACTGTTGGTGGAGCTGTTGTTGAAGTTGTTGGAATTGTTCAAGCTGCAACTGCTGCTGGGCTAATGTCTCTTGTCTCATCATAAACTGAGCTTGTCGTTCCTCCTCCTGCTGAAATAAGAGATGATGTTTCATGGATTGCAACTCCTCAAGCTTTTTTTGCACCATAAACTTTTCCTGTTCCCTAAATCTTTGAATTTCCTGACGTTCCCATTCCAGCTCTTCTGCAAAGCGCTGCTGCTTAATTTTCTCAAGCTCAAGAAGTTCCCGCTCCAAATCAAGCTGCTGCTGTTTGCCTTCTTCAGGGGCAATGAGAAGGGCAACCTCATCATCAATTACATCTGTATAAACTTCAGATGCTGTAGTTAAAGCAGGTATCAAGCTGGTTGGCTCAGTGGTAATCGTTTCTATAGAATGAGGGGGTAACCCCGTCTCCATACCAATGGCAGTAATTGCTTTATCTTTTTCAGCTGCTACAGTTGTCAAGAAACTGTATGATCTTGGGAGTGGTTGAGTCTGTTGCAAAGTTGATAAAGAGGGCACTGAGTCAATTGTTTGGAGAGTAGGTAAATCCCTGACACTTGTACTGAAAATAGAACCGGGTTGTGTGGTGATGGCAAATGTGGATGGGATTGGAGTTGCTACTGAAGAATAAACAACACCATTGGATGATCTTAAAACACTTCCAACGCCAAGCTGGGAACCCACAGATGACACCATTCTTGCCTGGGAATACTGTGGTGTACTGAGCCCGAGGCCAGAAATCTGCCGAGTCTCTGGATATGGACCTGTGGTCTTGCTTGAGTAATCCATAACCTCACCTGAAATTACAGGGCAAAGTTACAGTCCAGTCCCACAAAAGAACGCTGCCTTGCGGATTCTGAAAGTCATCCCATCTTGATGAAATAAATGGGAAGGGGAAACTGCATGCAAATCTTCAGGTTAATGATCTACTTTAGATGTGAAGGAAACAGCATTTCTGAACATGCAGGCACATGCAGGCACCTCTGTGCAAACAAATACGTAAAATGAAGAAATGAAAAACACGTGTAATCCGGAATAATTTGTCACACTGTCCAAAAGAAAACAAAGCAACAGAAGGAGGGGAAAAACAATAAAAAAATTATCCTGAAATGAGGTGAGGAACATCAAAATTATATTTCAAAGAAAGATCTGCTGCTGTGTCATACTGACCTGTAGTTACTCTTCCAGAAGTAAGATCTACTGCTGTATCAGTTGCCCCAACTCGATAATCAAAGCTATTCTTGCTTCTGTATGCAAATAGTCCAGCTTCTGATAAATTTGTGTCAGACATAGATGGTTTCATACCTCCAATTCCTCGGTAGCCATATGACCCTGGACGATCATACTGATAATGGTCATCTCTGTAGCCAAAGCGATCTTCAGGAAGTGTAGTAGAAGGCTGCTGTGCTGTACAGCTCCTACCAAATGGCAATTTATAAACCATATCACAGCAGACAGCTCTTCTCCCTGCAGTCAGATCTACAGGCTTTTCATCATCTTCTATTACTGTTGTTATGATACCTGAAGTAGTTTCATCCATTGTTACTACCGTTCTGTGTGATTTTGTAGTGCTAAGGTCAACTGCTCCACTCTCTGCTGGCTCCTGAGAAGTGGAGAGATCAGTCCAACCATTTGTAACACCAACAGGTGGTACAGTAACAGGCTTCGTAGTAGCCCACGACACTGCCTGTGTTGAAGTACCTAGTGATAAATTTATTGGCACTTCATCTCTACCTGCAGAGAAGGCCTGGCTGCCTGTTACTCTGTATGCAGGCTCAAAATGTTTTGATGTTGTTAGCTGAAGTGGCGTTGTCATCGCATGTCCCAGATCCACAAGGCTGTCTGTGCTGGTGGTGTAGCTCACAGTGGCAGTGCAGGTCATTACAGTCACTGTCTCAGTGACTACAGGCAGGGAAGTATCAGCAACACATGCAGTGCTAAGATTTATTATGGATGGCTGGACAGTACTTACTGGCCGTCCACTTGTGTCACTTGCTGGCATTTGCCTTCTCACATCCATGGAGACAGCAGAGAGATCCATACAGCTGTCTCTCATTTCAATGTCCATCTTAGTTAAAGTGCGAAGATCTATGACATCGCCCAAAGGATGGAACCTTCCATTCTCTCTGTATCTGGGTTGGTCTACAATATGCAGTGGCTCTGGAGGTATAGTAATAGCAACACTACCTAAACCATAACCAGGCACTGGACCCCTAACCACAGACACTGTGGTCTTGGTTATGTCTGTTGTTACTACTTCTGATTTTGAACTAGGTATTTTTTCAAAAGTTGATTGTGTTGTCACAGGAATAGCTTGCAGTGCACCTGAAAAATACATACTCTGGCCTGCCATACTTTGAATATCCATCGTTTTCATGGATGTAGTAAAAACTGGTTGCATAGGTTGGGGAATCTGTTCTTTAGAAGGTTCTTCTAAAGGCCAGCTGGTAACAGCCTGGCTAGTTATAGCTTCAGTGGGAGTTCCAGGCTCAGATGGCAATGTGATGACAACATAGGTTTCCTGTGAGGGTTTTGCCAACCTTGGTGAAGATTTGTTAGAGTGTGGAGACAAAGGGGAAGTGGGAGATGGTATTTTGTATTCAGCTGTGGATACCAAATTCAGAGTCATACTTGAAGTCAATGACAAGCTTACTGGTTTGGGCTGTGTTTCTGCTGGCTTATGAACAGCTATTGGGAGTGGAGGAACTGCCGGTTTAGGAGCAATTGGAGGTTTAGTTACTTCAGGGGGCCTGTGACTGAAAACAAGCCCTGCTGGAATGGAGGATGGTTTGGGTGGAACAGGAGGTGGTGTTGGGGTGTATGTTTTTGTGATAGGTACCACATGATCCTTTATTACAGCTGTGGATTCTAGTGTTGGAACACTTGTGACTGGAGGTACCACTGTGGGAACTGTTGCTGCTGGAGCCTTAACCTGGGACTTCTTTTTGGGATAAATGGCTGGCTTGGGTAAAATAGGTGGTGGTGGTAATGGTGGTGGAGGAGGTGGTGGAGGAGGAGGAGGTGGGGGTGGTGAAGGATGTGCAGGAGAATCCAAAGAAGAGCTTCTAAAAAGAGAGAATACTTTGGCTGGAACAGCAGGAGCTGAGGAAGGCACAGAGACCATGCTGGTCTTACTTACAACACTGTGAGTGAGTACAGAAGATGTTTCAGATGCAGGCTCTGTAACTGGTACTGGAGCTATACAGATAGGTGGTTGCTCAGATGCAGCATTTGTCAAATCAATTCTTGTCATATCAACTCCCAATTCTTTGTGTGGCTCTTCATGATGAATTTTGACACTGCCAGCCTCTACTGTACTTTTACGTTTTCTAGCTGCTTCCTTTTCTGCTTTGGAGGTATCAAAGGTAATGGTATCAGTTGCATATTCCTTGGATTTTGTAACTGTAGTTGCCACTACTAAAGGTACAGTTTCAGGCAAACAAATGGCAGTTTGCTCCACACTCTCTGCATCTGATTCAAGAGATGGTTTTTTAGTGGCTCCGGCAATAGATTCATAAGGCATGCTCACTTCAGAGTACTCTTTTGCAGATGTTAAGGGAACCTGTGTTACTATGCTGACACCTTCAGAATCTGCTGGTTTACTTACACCGTCTGCTGGACCTACAAAACCTGCGGCTGCACTATCTATAGGTGAGGAACTATCTGTGGTACAAACTGAAGATGTAGATGATGTTAAGGAAGCTGTATCAGAGGGTAAAACTGATGCAGCACCTTCCGATGTCTCAGAGTATGTCAATATTGATGTTTCATGAGAAATTATTTCTTGAATTTCTCTGGCATAATCTGTTAAGTATTCATCTTCAATTTCCTCTGCTGTAAAATGCTGTGTTATTTTAACATCTGGAATAGAAAGTGTGCTACTGACAGGTGATACATCTGAGATTGCTGAAGTAGTGCTTGATGTTAAAGATGTACTATCCACTATTTCTCCACCACCAGATACCTTTGTATCAGATGTGGGAATGAAATCTGAAGCTGGTTGTGTTGGACTAGACCCTGGGGTTAGCTGCATTTTCTGTCTTTTCATAAGCTCTTCATAAGCAGCTTCTGCATCTAACAAGTGCTTTTCCTCAATGGTGGAAGTTACTGTGCTGTCTAATACAACTATTTCATGACTTTCTGGGATAATGTAAGAACTAGAAACAATATCTTCTTGAGGCACAATAGTATGTAAAGTCTCAACACTATAGTAGTCTTTCTCTAGATCACTAATTTTTTGTGGTTCATCATAGACCTGTTCTAAAGCTCTGGGTTTTTTCTCTTTTCCTCTCTGTTGTATATATTCACTGCTCTCATCTTGTCTCATAACAAGATTAGTATCAATAGTTCCATTGTAAGTATCCTCTACTAAAGATTCATAAATATAATCCTCTATTAGCATTCCACCATATAAAGATTCTTTTTCAAATATTTCATCTTTTTCATTTGACATTTGAAATGATTTGGACTTATGCATCATCTCCTCATATACCTCTTCTGCACTTTTCAATGTCTTTTGACCACTCTCTTCTTTTGGGAGTCCAGTTGGTTGTTCATCTGTTGGTGAGTATAGAGAGACAGCAGTAGGCAATTTGTAAACTTTTTGCACTTCTATTATTTTTTCTGGGCTGATTTCAAAACCTTCAGGTTCTGACTCAATGCTAGGTGAATATTCAGAACAAGAAGATCTGTGCAGCTCTTCCATTTCTGCAGCCTGTCGTAATTCTTCTGTTGGAGATGCATCTTCAATGGGAGAAAGATTACTTGGTGGAGTCTTTGGACGTTCCCTTCTTCTCTGGGCTCTGAGTTCATCCTTGTCCTTTTTAGATTTTTTGCTAGAACTTTTTCTTTGTTGCTGTTCTAATTCACGTTGTTTCTCTTGTTCCTTTAGCAGTTCTTCCTCTTCCCGAAGTTCCTCCTCTTCTGAAGAATCTTCAATAGTGGGAAGAAGAGGACCATGTGTCCGATGCCTTGCTTTGCGCTGTTGTTTGCTCTCCCCTCCCAGTTTTTTGTGACTAGGACTACTGTCACTGTCTTCGTCAAGTGATGACACTGAAGTAGGAGATGTACCTGGTGTGAAACTAGAAGCGTGTAAGCTAGAAGATCCTTCTCCTCTAGATCTATCTTCTGGTGAATCTGTAAGACTCTCCATCTCGAGCTCAGGCTCTTCATCAAAATATAAAATACCTTTCTGTTGTTCAGATACTTCAGAGTATTTGTTTGTTATTGTACTATTTAGTTCTATTGTTTTGAAACGCCGAAGGCCTCCTCCTCCAGATACTGCAAGTTCTTCACTGTCTTGACTTTTACTTTCCCTGTATTTTGGCTCTGGGCTTTCATCAAAAGTCTCATCATCATCATCATGCCATGAATGTCTTCTTCCTGCATCCTCATCATAGCCTGCACTACTTTTCCGTGCCATTCTTCTGTGTTTTCCAGCTGTTCCTTTGGCTTTGCTTTTCACTTCTTCTTTCTTCTGGCTTTCAGCTGCACTGATCTCTTTGAGTTGATTTCTAATGAATTCATCATCTTCCGAACCTGAAGCATCTTCATCAGCACTCATCTCTATAATCTGTTTCCTAATGAAGTCTTCCTCATCACCTGATCCCTGACTGTCATCTCGTTTGTACTCATCACTGCTTGAAGAACCAACACTAGTTCTTCTTTTTCTCCTTGGCACAGGCGAGTTTTCACTCTCACTGCTGTCTTCCACAGAGTCATAGCGTTGTTGTCTTTTTGCTGATGTGTCATCTCCTTCATGTTCTTCCTTGTAGTCTGCCTGGGAGGAAGCAGTTGCTTTGCTGTCTTCTACAATGGTGCCTTCACCTTCTTTGATAGCTTTTAAGTCTTCCTCATCCAAACCGTAAGATTCTGGAGTGATGGGCAAAGGCTTTGTTTTAAGTTGATCCTTCGTCTGTTCACCATATGTTTCAGAAAGCTCTTTGCTTTTTGCAGATATTTCATCAGAAAGACTGCTTGCCTGAGCTTCTAAAATTGAGAGTACAGTACTTTCCAATTTAGCTAGATCTGATGGGCTTGGTGGACTTTCTTGTGAAATAGTGTCTTTTTTATTAGATTCTTTGAGTAAATCCTTTTCATCAGTGGGGATATGACTTGGAATTTCACCAAGTGAACTTGATATCCCATCAGAAGAATACCCGGTGTCACTCAGACCTTGTGGACTTTTCTGTTGCTGAGAGCTTGATGTGTCTGATTTGTCATCCTCCTTTTCCTAAAAAAATAAATACATAACGCGTGTGTATATATTTATATATAAATTCTTAATGTTTCCTGGCAATTAAAAACATGATTTTTTTTTTCTAAAGGATGAGTTCATGCCTCAGATGAAGACTGAACACTAATTTTGTTATTCAAAGCTATTAGAATAATACAAAAACGTTCCTCAAGTTTTGATTTTTTGCATTGACTCTAACTAGGCTTTGCATAGCTGTCCACACTGGCAACTTATTTTATTAGTTTTAAGATGAACTTCTATTTTTCAATATATACTTTGTTTTAATAACACTTAGTAATGATAACCTGCTATTTGATTGCACAAGCATGGGACAAGTTGCCCAGCGGTTTATTTATTTGAAGATTTTATTTACTATGTTTAAAGCCGTCTACATGGGTCTCGATACAAAGTAATATAGCTTGACAAGTGTCCGCAGAATTTCTGGAGTCTGCTCCTTTCTTTGATCATTTAACATTTTATAATTGTCTAGAAATATGTCAATCTTCTCAAATTTGGCAGTCACAGTTTAATTTTGTTGATTGAAGTATTACACATTGCAACATGCAACACCGTACTTAGAGTACTGAAGCATGATTTAATGACATTTGGAATGTCTCCACATACTGGAATGTCCCCTACAGCTGGACACTGTACAAATATTTTCTGAATACCTCATAATAAAGAAGTTTCTTGTTAAACTGGTAGTGCAGAGTAAGCTGCTGTTAGGGCAGTGTAATTGCAGGGAGGAAAGCATGATGATCAGCCAATGATTAAAGGAAGCAAAAAAAGCAGGCACTCCTGACTGCACGTAAGAACTAATGTTTTCTTTCTCATCCCTAATTAAACACCCGTAGTCATCCTACCTTCCAGATCCTTCCACGTCATTCTGACTGACAAGCATCTCTATCTCCTTCTATAAATAACAAAAAATACTAAAAATATCCTACAGCAAGTATTTCTGCACCAGTTTTATTCCAGCTTCTCGCAGCTATGAAATGCTCTGTACTGTGTGAAAGTACCTCATTGTTCAGCTAAAATACAGTTCACTGTCCAAAATACAGCTTTACTCTGACAGTTTTAGGAGGTGTCCCCACATCCACTCACAACTTGAGAAAAAAGCATCCCAAGGTCTCATGATTTTAACTATATGATATGATCTTTAGTTTTGTTAGGGCTCTCAATAGCAGAAGTAGGTAGTATTTACCAGCTTCCCTAACCTAAGTCACGGATTTCTGAGGTAGAGCAAACCATTTATTTAAAGATTTAATTTATCAACTTCATTTGTAACATGATTATTTAAAAAGTAGTTAAAATACAGTGGAATAAATATACTAGAAAAACTATGATGAATGTAACTATAATTTAAAATTACATTTATATTCATGTTAAATTGCTATCAACTACAAGTATTTTCAAAGTTTATTCACACTAAAGTTATATTTAGGGTCAAAACCCAAATATTTTTTTATAGTCAGTCATATTACTTTTTAAAACCAGTCAGGTTTAGATTTAATTTACATTTAAGTTATGTGTTCTCGCTTTTAGACATATCACTTTGAACAAAATCCTACATTCAAACACTAACATTTATATTAGTATTAAAGTATTTATATTACTATTACAGTAGTATACTAATTAATATTTTATTAATCATCATTCACAGAACTGATTTATTATATAGTTTGCAAAATCAGACACTACACTGAATATAAACTCCATTTGTTCTTACCAACATTATAAGTAAAATAGCAAGTATCTAATGTCACAGCAAATTCATTGCAAATAAAAATCCAGTGTGGAAACAAACTTTTCTAAGGACTTCTTGAATGATAAGGCTGTGATTAATATATAAACATGGAAAAACCTGCACTACTTAAAACAACTTTGGGAAGGCATCACCATTTGAAGCCTACAGCCTTCAATATTCTGAAAAATCGACTTGGATATTCTCCCTTAAGGACAGAATTATTTATGGTCTTTACAAAAAAACAGCAATAAAGCAAAATTAAACAATTCAGGTTTTGTATTTTATTTTTACATTTATGTTCCCTTTATTAAAGAAGAAAGTGTTAAGGGGAATTTTAAAAAGACATATATCACTAAAACCAAGGGATTTTAAATGTAATAAATAGCACACTCCTCACTAAAACTTCACCTATGACATTTGATTTTTATTTTTTTCATTTATGACCAGTATGTTCATACTTATGAAGACACACCCAAAAAAACTCACTATGATCAATTTAGATGAGCTACTAAAAAATGCAAACATTGCTCAAGGCCAGAAGGTTTCCCAGGAGCTGATGGACAGAATGCATCCACCTAGTGAAAGTGAACCTCTCAGATCTTGGCTCTCCAAGATTATGTGATACCATTGGTTGTAAAGCAGAGACAGAAGGCAACAACTGAAGAGTTCAGCACAGAAAAAGGTAGAGAACAACTGGTCATGGAACAGTTTCAGCCATTCTCCATGCAGCCGAGACCAATGACTAGTACCTACTGTGACCAAACCAGAGGAGATGGCAATGAATGTTGCTGTTGCCCACCCTGGTGTTGAGACTCAGTGTACGACATAAATGACTGCTATGAATAGTAGGAAAATGGATATGAGAAAGTCTGCTGTTTGCACAGTAAGGAGAAGGAAAAGATCTACAATAAGGATAGATTTCATTTCTCACTAGAAAAAAAAAGTGATGAGAAAAATCCAACTTTCTTCTTAAGGTTACTAAAATATGAATATATTTTAAAACATTTTTGTTTGTACCACTGCCTGCACCATGGTACATGCAAAAAATTATCCTGCATATCACGTTTTGAGATCAGTATGCATGTAACTTACAACAAAAGCCTCTGAGCTTTTTTTCCCTATTTCGCGTAGTCTGAGATTTAGGATATTGTCACTAGCTACATCTATTCTTAAAGGACTGCTAGCATATTTTCTGTGGTGTTGGCCATCACATCCACAAAGATAATATCATTGTTAAACTTGCAAAAATATCATAAGCACAAGATTTTTAGATGAATAACAAAATATTGCAGAAACAATGTTGAAAATAATCATATATATATATTCCACAACTCTTTGAGAATAAGAAACCCATTTAAATAAAAAAAAAAATACACTTTTCCCCCGTTGTAAATTAGGAAGTACTTTGGTACATGTTGAATTTCTGGGCTTTTCTGAGTATTTGAATGGCATTTCCTCTGAGTTTGCCTACTGTGTATTTTTAATACTGGACAAATTTAGCTCTAATACAAACATTGATTAGAGAAACTTCTTAAGAAATGAGGAAGAAGGAGACTTATAAAAGCTGAAGTCTGGATAAGACTTTAAAAACAGCAAATGCAACCTCTTTAACTAATGTTTAAAATGATCTAATGTCAACTGCGTTTGTGCTATTCCAGTGACATTTCTGTGATGCCAGAGTCAATCCACTATACAACTGTTTTGTATTAGAAGTTCTGGCTTTTTAAATATTATTTGTTCATACTCGTCCTCACTTTTGCTATTCTTCTTTGAAAATACAAAGCTTAGGGTTCAAAAAGCATCTGGATGTGGTGCATGTGGACATGTTTTAGTGGTGAAGGCGGTAGTGCTGAGCTAATGCTTGGACCTCATGATCTTGGAGGTCTTTTTCAACCTTACTGATTCTATGATTCTATGAAAAAGTTCCATCAGTTATCAAATCGAACCAGAAATTTACTGAAAGAAAAATATGGCTAAAAGAAGAAAAAAAAAAAAAAAAAAAAAAAGGGATTTTTTAATTAAAAAATATTTATAGCTAGGAAGATTATATTCTGTCGCAGAATTTTATTTTGCAAAGGAACCCATAATTTTTAAAAGATCAGTTTGTTTATAGAAGAAATAAAGATATCTACTTTATAAAAAAAGGGTTTCACAAAGTGGAAAAGAAACACACTTGACTAAGTTCAAAATGAAACATTTTATTTCTATCCAGAAAAACTGCTTACAAACAAGTCTTATCCTCCTTTTTCTATCTCTCTGGGCTATGTTTTGTGGCACGTGTCAGACTAATGATGCCAATCAACAAAATATTAATATTTACCCAATTACTCAACTGAAGCATGTGATCATTCCTCAGTAATCATGAAAAGGTAGTAATAGAGGTACAGATATATTTAATATGTTACAAATGAATGTCAATTGACAACATGACAATGGGTTCATATGCTGAACTACCCCTGAGTAAATTTATGAGTTCCAAGATGACAATTAGATACTGACAAACTGCATGTGTTAAACCTCCAAGATTGCTAGACATCCCTGTTAGAACATCTATCTGCTATTGCACATGTCAATAGTCAACATTACAAGATAGTTTCTCAGGAAAGGACCTGTAAAACATGAGCAGTCAATTTATTTTTTAAAAAAAATTTTGAAGATATTTCAAAATATTACTGAAAAAATGCTTTGAAGAAAAAAAAATGGCTTTATGATTCCTTAAATCAAATATTTTTGAATGTTTTAATATTAAAGTCACTTTTTTAAAAAAAAGGATACCAGATCTCTAAATTCAATTGATATCTGTGATTTGTCCTGAACCTGAAGGGAGCCTACACAAAGGATAGAGTGAGAATACGTTCAAAAACACGGACAGGATAAGGCAAAATGGCTTCACACTTAATGAGGGCAAGTTTAGAATAGATATTAAGAAGAAATTCTTTATTATGAAGGTGAATCCCTGGCACAGATTGCCCAGAGAAGATGTGGATGTCCCGTCCTGGGAAGTGCACAAGGCCAGGTCAGATGGGGCTATGAGCCACCCGGTCTAGAGGAAGGTGTCCCTGCTCACGGCAGAGAGGTTGGAACGAGATCATCTTTAAGGCTCTTTCCAATAAAAACTATTCTATGGTTTTCCATGGATTATTCAACTGTTTGTACTGAATCCAAATTGTAGCCTTTTCATGTCCTCAGGGACTTACTGGGGTATTGCTGCCTTTTTACTGTTTTTTTTTGTTTTTTTTTTTTAGTGAAAAATAGGATAGCAATAGTTGCTCATCTTTTATTGGAAAGCTTGAAGATTGATTAACTATCACCTCCACAGAACTGAATATAAAATGACAGCATTTTGTCAAGTACAGAAAGGTCTTCCCTTGCATCCCTAATTAAAAATACACCTAGCTGAAATCCTCCATATGAGTCTACCCAGAAATATAAGTAAATTATATTCTTCAATGTCTACATGTTGTCTTTTACCTAGTGAAATGGAAGCAATGTGCGATATCTAAATTGGTATCACTTTTTCCACTTTTATCACATGCTCTCTTGGGAGGAGCTGTGTCTAGCAATGTTTGATCAACAGCACAGACAACACTGAAGTACTTCAATAAAGAAAAATTAAAAATAAATACCATTTTATTGTACTAAACACAAGCTGGGTGAGATGCCTTCTTTATTTTTAATGTTGAAAAATTTGAAATACAGGATTTTCCCAGATCTGCGTTTTGGTCCAAAAGGTAGGATTTCTGTCTATGTTACTCTAAGCATAATTCAGGGATTCCCTCAGTACAATCATACACCATAACTCTTGATATGATCAAGAGCAGTAAACAGAACATGTGATAGGAGGTTTATTTCAGACAGGAGACTTGGTTTATAAAAATAAAATTTTCCAAAGCAAAATTTCTCAATTAGAGTATTTTTCTGTCTAAATATCTTAATTACCACCAGAAAATACATAAAGCAAAAATCAACCAAACTCTTGACATTTGTGACTGGGATTAGTTGAAAACAGAATTCTGCCAATGGTTAAACACCTACTAAAACAGCCTACTCCTTTCATAACATACTACTTTCATAACATAATAATCAGCACCTAATTTGCAGTGCTGATACAAATCCCCATAATCTTTCATTTCTCAAAAAATTATGCATGTTATTATCTTCAGCTGATAAAGCAACTTGAATACAGACCTCTAGTACATGCTGTCCTAAACTCACCCATTCCTCTGACTTGAGAGCCCACACGAACCCTACCTGAATGTACCTGTCTATATGATGTAAGTCAATTAAACAGTAGAAAGATGCAAAGATTGCATACTTTCATGTACCATGTTCAGGCATCACAAAGTATTCCTGAAATTTGTATTATATTTTGGTATTGCAAAGCACTGTACACCTTACTGTCTCAGATTATTCTCCTTTGGGATTGAGAACTATGAAAACACTCCAATTTCAACAGTTAATCTTTAAGAGTCTAGAAATCAAGGTAAATAAATCTAAAATACTGGAAAAATATTAAACAGGAGCTTTGCCTTAGTTTAAAATGCTTTAGACTTAAAATCAGGTAAGTAATCTTGAAATGTGCGTGTAGAGCGTAGGGCTAACTGGTGAAACTTTCACTCAATGGAAGTCATTGACTTTATAACTCAGAATCATTTTGTAAAGAGTATAACAGTAAAGTAGGAAGGAGAGGGTCTGTAAGGATCAGATTCTAAACTGGAGAAAGGGAAGTGAGAGGGAGAAAAACACTTACTATTTTTTCTCGCACTGCTTCCACATGGTCGGTTCCTGGCAAAGGTGCTGTTCGAACAGGAATTTCTTCTTCCTGAGCTTTTTCAGCTTTCAAAACCTCTTGTGAAATCCCAGTTGTCAAATCCTTTTTCTTAACATCCTGCTCCTTCGCCTGCTGTCCCTTATAAGGCGCTTCAACTTCTGCTTTCTGTTCAGCAACCTGGTCTTTAATCTCAGCTGTAATCTCTTCCTTTTTGTCTTCTGGATGTGGTGCACTCTTTTCTGGGAGCACAGTTTTTTTATCTTCTTCCAACCTGCTTAGGGGTTTCTTTTGGTCTGCAGTAGTTGTTGCAGGAATTTTATCTGCTGAAGGTGTCTTTGACAGTTTCCCTCGCTGAAGTTTTGTTTCTTCTTTTTGACCTTCCTCTTGGATTTTATCCACCGATGAAGTTTTCTTAATTTTTTCATATTGAAGTTTTATATCTTTCTGAATTCCAGGTTGGATTTTATCAACAGAAGCTGCCTTTGGCAATTTTACCTCCTGAAGTTTTGAATCTTCCCTCTGAGCTGCAGGTTGGATTTTGTCAGCTGACAGTGCCTTTGCCATTTTCATCTGTTGGAGTTTTGGATCTTCTTTCTGAATTCCCTGTAAAATTTTGTCAGCTGAGGGCATCTTTGCCAATTTTGCCTCTTGAAGCTTTATGTCTTCCTTCTGAACTCCATGCAAAATTTTATCAGCTGAGGATGTTTTTGCCAGCTTTGCTTCTTGAAGTTTTGCATCCTCCTTCTGAACTTCATGCAAAACTCTGTCATAGGAGGCTGTCTTTGTCAGTTTTGTTTGCTGAATCCTTGGGTCTTCCTTCTGAGAAGCATGCTGTATTTTATCAGCTGAGGGTGTCTTGACAAGTTTTCCCTGCCTAGGTTTTGCATCTTCCTTTTGAATTCCTTGTTGGATTTTATCAGCTGACAATGTTTTTTCCAATCTCCCCTGCTGAAGTTTTGGAGGTTCCTTCTGAACGCCTGGTTCTTCCTTCGGCTTTGCTGCTGCTGGAGTAGGTGGTGTGGAAGTCTTCTGAGGGGAATGTGAGACAGCAGGCACAGGCCTTTTTTGAGGAGGAGCAGGTGGTTTGGATGTTGGTTGTGAAGGGCCTGTTTTGGGAAGTGGCACCTTGCCCATATCTCCAAGTTGTCCTGACATTGCCCTTTGAGTCTGGCAGTTTAAGCACAGCCATTCCTGTACCTGTGATACAACAAACATGAAGTTACTTATTTGAAAAAGTAGCATTAAAATCATCACAGTGTTTTCAGCTGATACAGCTGAATTCTTTCAATCTGAATGCTATGCATACTGGTAAGTTATTTCTCTTCTTTCCTGCTCCTGCAGGAAGATCCATAGCATCATTCCAGAAATGGAGCACATCAGGTTCTCAAAAGCCAAGAGGAACATATATAAAAACGCACTGCAAAAACTAACAGCAACAATAGTTTTCCAAAGTATTGATGACTTATATGGCCAAAGTTGGCTTACATATTTCTAACATCCATTTCTTTCTAAAGCCTCTATAATGTATCAATAGGTCCCTATGATTTTGGAAGCCTGAGAAAAAGGGTACCAACTGGCCCTCATGGCTCTCTGTTTCTCTTAGGAAATCCCCTCTTGAGGTTTTGTATAGGTATCTGTATAAATTTATTACGGCTGTAACTCAGCAGGAATATCACCTCTCTGCTCACTTTACTGCTGAATCCCTGCTGCAGACTGGTCCTTTTACTCTTCTTCCCAGAAAATCAGAAAAAGGGCAAGTGCTTCTATCTGTGCAAAAGATCTCGTTGCCAGTTGCCTAGCTACTACATGAGAGGAGTAATCACACTGTTTCCAGTGGGATTTAGTTTACAGTTCCTTTAAAATAGCAGAAGAAAATTTTAAGCAAAGAAAGGCTCTGAAAGGAAAGAAAAAACCAGACTCTTCTGGATACTAGAATAGCTAATGAAGGTTTACTTCACTAGTGCATAATGAGCTTCACTGGTGGATAAGTGGTGTATACTATACAAAAAACTACATTTAAAAATAGCTGATCAGCTATAAGTGATNTCAAATTAATGTGCAAAATATGTTGTTTTTCTTGCAAATATTTGTTTTAGATGGGGTTATCTGGAATTCTTACCATAGTTTCCTTTCTTTTCCTAGAAAACAGTATTGGAAGCCATAAATACGTTGTGTACTATCTTTTATAAAACGAAAATAGAAGCAATGCTCCAGGAAACAAATTTGCCCCACAGAAAATCATGATATTATTATTTGAAGACTGCAATTGACTAAACATACTGAATAACATTTAGCATAAAAAGACTACTGAAAAAAAGATCCAATTTCATAGTAGTTTTGATTGTTTTCTCATAAAGTTTGTGAAGATCAATGTAAAAAAGTTGGCAAATTAATTATCATAGTTATTTTTTGAGATTCATTGGAGGTCTGAAAAGATTTTAAACTCACAAAAAGGGGGCAGATCTNCCAACTGGCCCTCATGGCTCTCTGTTTCTCTTAGGAAATCCCCTCTTGAGGTTTTGTATAGGTATCTGTATAAATTTATTACGGCTGTAACTCAGCAGGAATATCACCTCTCTGCTCACTTTACTGCTGAATCCCTGCTGCAGACTGGTCCTTTTACTCTTCTTCCCAGAAAATCAGAAAAAGGGCAAGTGCTTCTATCTGTGCAAAAGATCTCGTTGCCAGTTGCCTAGCTACTACATGAGAGGAGTAATCACACTGTTTCCAGTGGGATTTAGTTTACAGTTCCTTTAAAATAGCAGAAGAAAATTTTAAGCAAAGAAAGGCTCTGAAAGGAAAGAAAAAACCAGACTCTTCTGGATACTAGAATAGCTAATGAAGGTTTACTTCACTAGTGCATAATGAGCTTCACTGGTGGATAAGTGGTGTATACTATACAAAAAACTACATTTAAAAATAGCTGATCAGCTATAAGTGATATATAAATTACAAGAAACCCAGATAATATGACAAAAATCTTAAGTAAGAACAGCTCATTTGGACTAGTTTTATGGAAATGCAACTGAGAGGCAATTTAATGTATAAAATTCTCTGACAAATTTTTTTCAGGCACAAGCAACACAAGAATGTATATATTATCATTCAGGTCACCAAACAATTGTCTTGTGTATTTATTGTTCTACTTTACAGAAATGACAAAATTAGTGAGCATCCCAGTAATTGACACAAAAAATATTTAATAATAGTACCCAATAATATTGTCCCAACAAATGCAGTTTATCAGCTAAATCAGCCATCTCCCCTAACACTTACTATATCCTTTGCAAATCCAAACTGAATGTGGCTCTGTATCAGACTATTAAATATAATTTAGGCTTATTTTTTCTGTTGAAAAAAGCATTTGAACATAATCCTCCAGGATCTATNAAAGTTTGTGAAGATCAATGTAAAAAAGTTGGCAAATTATCATAGTTATTTTTTGAGATTTATTGGAGGCCTGAAAAGATTTTAAACTCATAAAAAGGGGGCAGATTTTGCTTTATCCATTCAGCCTGAAATACGCTCATTTCCCAAGGTAAGCAGAAATAATGCCATTATTATTTGTGTTAATATAGCTTCAGTCAGCAAAGGGCACAGAACAAGACAGTACTTAAACATATTAAGCTTCTGAGAATCTAGGCTTAGCCATCCCAAATTACATAAAAACATAAAGAAATGGCTTCCGCCATAAAATAGCCCATGGTTCAAAAAATTACTGCAATTTAGATATTCCTTGTGAACATGTTAATTTATACTTTAAATTCACATGTTCTATTCGCAGTACCATTTGTTTGTCCTATTTTATTTTTATTTCCTTATATCTATATCCATTTTCTAGGGTCTCTATGTTTGTTTCCTTCCTTTCTGTACATTTGGCAGGACGTCTACACTTGGCTCTTTTCCTAGCTCTGCTGATTATGCAGATTCCATCTAGTACCTCTCAGCTGTAGCTTACTCACTGCCCATACACTCGCTCCTCAGATTCATCATCACTTCCCTTTCCCCCATTTAAATCCTTCACAGACTCAGTTCTTTGAATGCCTATAAAAACTTTAGCAACTTTATTAACAGTATTTGGTGTTTAAAACCCAAAACAGTTACCCAGTCAATTTCCACTGCTTGCTGTCCCTATTTAGTGCCTTTTCCCTGGAGTAAATTTCTGCAACTCAAGGACTATGCTTTGTGCTGAGCACATGGTAGAAGTCTTAAAAAGGAAAATAATGACAATTAACATGAGGAAAGGGATGTATTTGACGACTAGCAGATTGGCAAAATGCACTAAATTTTGTCAAAAGATGGAACTCCCAGACTTGTCTCTCTGCCATAATGATGAATATGATAGTAGGGAAATAACCTGGAATTGTCCAGATAGCCAGTGATTTAATGAACCTTGACACTGTCCTCTTGGACTTTTTCTATATGTGCATCTATTTACCACTTTATTTTTCAGTGCCAGTGTACAAGCATTGCATATACTACTCCCAAAACTATGTGTTTGGTATAATGTTTTTTCATTATCATGCAGATATTTAGTCACAAAAGAGCCTACAAAAATCATCTTACAGCACCAGGCCTCTAGCTCCTGATTCCCTGTCAGAATGGTTCTCTGTAAAATCAAATTTTCTACCATGAAGTCATATGCCTCAGTCTTAGACTTGTCTTTTCCTCAGTTAACCTCATGCCCCTAATGCGAGCTTTTCCCTAAGGCTATCTCTTCAGTTAGCCTGTCAACCCAAATTTATTAGGACTTGGGAAATGGACATCATCTTCTTTTAGCAGTCTTCACTAGATAAATCTTCTTCTTTCTAATCTTCTAATTCTTCACACCCTTTGGTTCCTGAATTGGCCGTAGACATTATGATTGGCACTACAAGTGATACAAGTAGTTTAATACCCTGAATGCACGGCTCTTTGCCTATGTTTTCAGCAACCCTTACAATCCAGTATTGCTGGAGAGAACAACATAGCTCTGTCACAGTGCTCTCCTCACTCAGTTTTGTCATACACAAACGTCATTATGAAAAGGGCATACAGCCAACATTCATTGTGAAGGTCTGTGGTTCAGCCACCAAGCAAGAGCTCTGCCTGGCTTGTTACAGAACGGCCCTTTCTGCAAACAAAAGGAGTGAAGGAACTCTTGAAAGGCTCAGCTCAGAGTTTCAGGTGTCTGATTCAAGGCCTATGCTGGTACAGCAGAGCTGAGAGTCCTCAGCTCAGTTTTATTGAGAAAAAAGGCTGCTGAGATGGTATTTTAGAGAAAGCCAGGTGATGTAAGAAAACTTAAAAAAAAAAAAAAAAAAAAGAGTAAAACTGCATAGTGCCACAGGGAGAAAAATTCAGGAAACAATATTCTGACATGAAGAGGTACAAAACCAAAAGGAAAATACAGAGAAGTGGATGGTAACAACCCAGCAAGCGCAAAGGTTGGGTGGTATGTTCCAAGGAGGCGGAGAAGTTGATGCTTGCTGACCTGACTGGTGTTTGTCTGGCCAGCAGACACTATCCAAAGGCCTCACTAGGTGGGATGTTAATATTAACAACTCTTCAGAGGTATCTGTCTGCTATTTGTATTCATCCATAAATTGCTCTCTATTCCTTAAGTCTGTACAACCTCCTTGTTGTGTCACCCTGCCTGTTGTAGACATTGCCTGGAAAACACACAGAGAGGGAAGGCTGCATTTCCATCCAGAATGGGAATGCCGGCCGCAGCACTTGTTTGGGATGTGTGATCTACAAATTCAAATCCCACACAAACTGAGGGTTTAGATCTCCTGCCTCTAGAAGAGCTATTCAAATTGATAGACCTACATATAAAGAAGTTACCACCTATGCTGCATAAATTGATAGAGAAACATAAATATTCAGATCATGACCACAAAATTAGACTGTAGGTCTGGCAGAAGAAAAAAATACAAACCCCCTCCAAAAAGAAAAACCCAACAAAAACAAACAAACAAACAAAACAAAACAAAAACCAAACCCAACGAAACAAACAAAAAAATCCCCACTAAAATCTCACATCTTCTCAATCCAGTGTTAGGTAGGCAGGAGGTAACCGTCTAAATGACGCCAGTTTGGCAGAGACAGGGTTCACAGTGGAACCTCTATGGCGTTCAGAATTAGAAAAAATGCAGAGAGGTTTTCACAGATACAGTGTCTATGGAGGTCACAGGCAATTTTCCAGGCTCATTCTCCTGAATTTACACATAAATTTTGTCTAAAATATCACTTAGGAGCTTAAACTTATTTTTTGGATTCCACCCCAAGTGGAGAAATGATGTGCAAACAAATGCTTAGTCAGATGGCTGATTTTTGGAGAAAAGGTTAGAAAAATGTGGCTAATTTAACCAAGGGAAATGAATCCCACAAATATGACTTATATGGGAGAAAAGGTATATTGGCTGCAAACCAAATGGATATTAATTGCCCATGGACAAATTTAGCTTTGAAATTAGAACACCTTCCCTTCCAGTAGTGATTTGAAGTTTGGAGTATGATACAATAGGAGTGTGGTACAGAGAAACACAGTTAATTTCAATATATGATGTGAGTGCCAACAAGATAACTCAGTGATTCATGAAATCCCACCAGTTCTGAAAACTGCATTTCTGTAATAGTAATTATGAGCAGAATGTATTATATCATTAGCATTAAATAGACTCACAGAATTCAGTTGACTTTAAACATCAAGGTGTCTTTTAGTGACCAAAGAGAGATCACAGAGATCCCCAAAAACTGGTTCAGACAAATTCAAAGCATCACATTAGAAAAAAACTATAAAAGTCCCCACAGAATAAAGAAGTTTGTCAACAGGAGGAATGGATTACCATTTCAGTTTAAGAATGGGTTTTTTATTTGCTAAAGTTGCAATCAAGTTGAGACTGTTTCTTGGACAATGCAAAACAAAATACCCTCTTTTATCTTTTTCTCAGATAAAGAGTTTCAGTATGTGATTGAGGAAGACTAAGTTATCTCTGCCTGTCATTATTGTTACTAATTGATATGTTTACTTATAAGCCATCACAACTATGAAATACGTTCTTTTCAATTAACTCTTTTTCTTCCACACCAAGTGATAAAGGAAGAGAGCTGTAAATACTGCAGCAGACTACCAGAAATGTACAGAGGAGTTGGTGTTTCCCATGTGTCAGGAATTATCTGCTCCTTAATTTAATAGGCTTGGGACTGCTGAATATTTCACTCAATTATGTACAGATGAAATACAGAGTATGATAACACAAAGATATCCTACTTCTTCAAGTGATGACACTTCTAAAAGATGCATACCCTTACCTTCCTTCAAGATACATTTTAGCACCTTCAGAAAAAGCTCAAGTTTTGTGGTTTTTCCAGCAGCTGCTCTGTTGTATTGGAAATTTTATTTCAGCAATTAAATTTACTAGATAATGGGATTTTTATGTGCATAGTGTCTCTGTATACTTTAATTTCCCTTAGTTATTTTGCTGAAATCCCTTAGAGGCTAAGAATTATGCTGTCAATGCACAAAAATGTATCCCTAGTCTATCTATGCACCATCTCAGATGCAAAATAACCAAAACTGTGGAAAAATAACTGTTTTCTCCTCCTTTTTATTGTGTTTGCTTCTCTTTTTTATTGAGGAGGGGCAAACATCACTGTATTTGTTTTTACTCTGCATATAACTGCACTATAGTATGTTTATTGCTTTTTTCATGCATCACTATAACAAGATGACTAAAAGTCCACCTTTGTATTGGCAGGTTTAGCTGTAGAGATGCTGTTGCCCAAAACAAAGGCATGATCCTTCCTCCTCAGTCTTTTCACAGAGAAATTCCCATCAAGCACTTCAGTACCCCTGGTGACCATTTCTTCTGTTACCATGGCAAAAAAAAACAGTGAAGAAAAAAACAATAAAGTGGATAAGGGCACCATTCAAAGGCCCACCTTTTGTTTACTAAACATTTAAGATATTTTTGACTATTGAATTTTACAATGAAGTACCCATGAAAAACAGCTTTCTGTCCTTACACATCAATGACTATACAATCGTCTTATAAAGCGGTCTTCTAATCTACAAAGTCCATCTCAGAGTGGTTTCTGTATTATTTTGGTATCTCATTTCACTCGCAAAAGCCACTGCAGATAGAAAATTTACTGGCAGGATAGGAAGATAATAGTTACATTCATAAACATTCCATGTATATCTGACAATCAGAGTCAGTTAAAAAATGTTGCAGTGACATTCTCTTTCTCAGGCTCTTTTAAAGAAATTCCCAATTAGATGACTAAAAAATTTCTGTTTGCTTGCCTACGTGACAATTGACCACGCTGCTGTGCATTAATGAAGTGCAGCATGTGACCTCTATGAATGCTATTCTTAACTTGCTTTGATAGAATTGTAGTTCTTAAAAGATTTCTGTAGATCCTATAGACCAAAGAAATCCAAGGTTGCATTGGTAGCTCAAGTCATAATTTTCTGGTAAAAAACCCGTTTTATTAAACAGTTTTTTTATAAACCAGTTTAGCCAGAGCTTTAAAAATGTTAGGCTATTGTAATTCTTCTTGGCTATATGTAGATGTTGAGAAGCCTCACTATGCTCCTTTGTACCCTTTATTACAACAATCTCAAAGAATAACTGTTTTCTGTGCCTCCTAGCAGCTGGATCGCTTTTCCCCACAAACTGGACAGCAGAATACATGAGTATTCCCATACCACCATTGCTCTTATTTGTTCTGAACTGACAAAATGTCTAGTGTCACAGATGGCACTAAAACAACAAAAAACACCATCCCCTGAAGAGTTTGTGGTCTATTCAATTCTGTGTTCAATGCTGACCTTTTACAGACAGTCCAGAGAAAATTGTTTTTGTTTGAAAACTCGATCTTAGCTATGGAACTAGGATCTGTAGCAAAAAAAAGAGGACTATTATTTTTATTACAACTCACAATATGTATTTAATTATAAACTACAAATGCAAACTTTCTATCTGAACCATAATGAATCATATATACAAACACCTTAACTGTTCTTTGTAAAAACTTTTTATTTGGGTCATCCCCAACAGAAATATGGAAACAATTGATGTACCTCATTGCTCTGAAAAGTCATTTTGCATTTTGTTTGCTCTTGCAAATCAAATAATCCTAAACCTGTGTAATTCACCCCAAAAATACGCTTTGAAAAACCAAAAATCTCTGCTAAGATAGACTGATATATGCCTTTTGTCCCCATTTTACCTATTAATGTATTATTTTTTTTTTTAATGAAGAGGGATTTGTATGCTTCAAGTGAAATGCTATCAACAGAGATGTAAATACTTAAAGAATAAAAGGTGATATTTTTTTTCCCCACTCCTAGCTCCATCCAGTCTCATCTAACCTAAATTTTAAATACTTAACTGAGGATTTAAAGTTATGACCCTGGATACTCAGATTCACTCAGCAGGCTATGGGATGTTCTCTCCAGATATGAACAGTGTTGGTGGTCTGACTATTGTATCTATTCCTGATTAGGGAGACAGCCTGCAGCAAACTGTGCTCCACACAGACCTCACCTCAAGGATGAATGTGAGACTTTCTCAGAGCCTACACTAAATTTCAAAGAAAAACCTTACTTAAAATAGTAGCCTGAAAAAAAGACATAAATCAGTAATCCCTACTTAAATAAATGGTCTGATATTCAAAAGCTCTAAATACCTGAAGACAATTCCACTGACTCTTTTCCACATTTCAGTTCATCTCCTCCATTTGAATCTTTTTAATCAGAATCACAGTGTACATATCTGTTTTATCAGTTATTTTTATTTTGCATGGCTTTATAATTTCAGTTTATTAGCAATGATTTATGTATGTTTGCTTTCAGTGTTGTGAAAGATATTTGAATCCTTTAGATGCCTGAAAATGAGGGAGACAGGCAAAGAAACAAGCAGACAAAAAAAAAAAAGGGGGATAATTCATGGTCAAAGAAACACTACTCTCAATGAAGAGAAAACAGGTTCCGCAGAAAGGGAAGGAAGGTCCCTCACCTGGCTTTGGAAAATTGTATTAATTATTAGCTACTGATAGAGTAAGATGTTTGCATGTAATCATGTTCTCATACATTGACAGCTGCCATGGCAGTAAAGAGATAAAAAGTGAACAAAGGAACTAGGTATGACATCTGTGCAGAATGACCATGGCTTTGTGTGATTC
Organism: Donacobius atricapilla; assembly: GCA_013397315.1. Classification (NCBI taxonomy): domain Eukaryota; kingdom Metazoa; phylum Chordata; class Aves; order Passeriformes; family Mimidae; genus Donacobius; species Donacobius atricapilla. Next base: position 181,798 of record WBMY01010088.1, on the reverse strand, counting down.
AGTACATGCTGAGAAGCACACAGGCCTTCCAGCAGCTTCTAGAGCTCTTCCCAATGGACACTTCCCCTAAACACCCAAAATGAGGAGTGAAAACCACAGCCCTCCCTGCCACGGGCAGTGTGCAGAGCTGGCAGAGCACCAGAGCACAGAAATAGTCACTGCCTGGTTTTGCAACACATGGGCAGGATAACGCTTTGTCATCAGGTGTGGCCATTTTCACTGATAAGAGGCAAATTCCCAAGCCTTCAGGCAAGGCAGTACAAAGTCTAGGGAAAGGCAAGGGGAGAGATGAGGTGCAGGTGCAAAAGGGAAAAAAACCAAGCTTTTTAGTCTCTTGGCTTCATCCTCCTTTGAGGTTGCTGCTGATCAGCTCACAGGAGGCTGTGGTGACACGTCTTAAATGACAATAATCCTTTCTGTATGTCCTGCTCATTGTTTTGACCTTGCACTTTCCTGACTACAATTTTGCCTTTGTGCCACCACACGATAGAAAATATTGGAAAGATTGTCTGAATGACATTAAGACATGCCATTTAGGCAGTATGAAGATCCTGTCAAAAACTGTGGCTCAGAAAAGGTGAGCGTGCTGTGTTCTCCCATAGTTGGGAAAATATGTACAAGAAGAATTAAAAATCAAATGCTTTTCTTGGGAAACTTCAGACCAATATTCATTAAAAATCCTTTTCAATATTTTGTACAGAAACATGAGTGCAATCTGGTTAGAAGTATAACATACTGTGTGATGCTACATTATGACTTAAAGCAGATGTTTTCTTGGTGTTTATTGTGCAAATAAATCCTATATACTCCAGCAATCACACATAATAAGCTTGAGTTTTCTTTCAAGAGACACCATAAAATTATGCAAAGAAAATACCAAATAATCTAAATCCATGTAAATCTGCCCCCAAAAAAAAGGTATTGCTAACTCTCAATATAAATATTAAATGTAGGAGGAAAAGACCATTCTTACCTGCTAGGGAAAAAAAAGAAAAAAAAAAAAGAACAACCAACCCTGTGAAATCTGCGGACTTTATTTTTCTGTCTCATTAGTGTCAATAAATCTGTCACAGCTCCTTGGAAATAAGGGCAAGGCCCCAAAACACTGAACTATAGTAGGAGAACTCAATTTCCCAATGGACTTGCAATGCACGTAATAGACACATTATGCTTGAAAATTATTTGTTTTAGCCTTCTAAAATTAAGTTTTTCACATGACTCAAAATACACACAGTACTACAAAGTGGGAAAAAAAAACCTACACAGAGAGTGACAAATGAAGTGCCTCCAAAATCACCTCTTGCATTCTTTAGTTGCACTTCTTTTTTTTGCTATCTTCAGAAGGAAGAAGAATCTTCTCAAATCAACTAGCCAGGTCAGGTCTAATACTAAATACACAATAATTCATATAGTTCAGGTGATTCAGAATTTCTCCTTGATGAGAAGACAGAGAACCTCTCCAGAAATCTTCAAAAATATTTCATGCAAAGGGAAAATCCATAATTTTACACTCATTTATGCATGAATGATACATAGACATCCACACACATACAGATGCATGCAGCATACAGGAAGCCAAACAAACTTATATTCACAGAGTTTTATGTCCAGAAGGGGCCATTATTTTCAACAGATTTGATCCTTTCATGCCAAAATCCTTTTGGTTTCAAAAGAAGTTTTCTATTCCCAACTTTTCAGCACTTCTTAAAAAGATAACCAAATTTATGGAGGGAACTTCTCTGGTTTCAAAGACTATTGTTCCAATAATTTCTCTGTTCATTGAATTTTTTACGTGTTGGCTCTTAGATGGTATAAAAATACAAAACCAGAGAAAATATGAATTTTAATTATGCTTATATTTTTAAAGAATCATCGCAAAAATTTAAAAATATAATCTTCAAAGGAAGGAATGCAAGACCGAGATGCATGTGATACAAGCTCAGCACTTTCCCACACCATGTAGCTGAACTGTAAATGGGTGTTATACTCACTGTCCCTTTTGGCAAAAAGTATCGGAGTTACTTTGTCATGAAAATAGCTTTTGGTTTAAACTTCATAACACCCTACAACAATAATGCTAAAAATATAATAAATACGGCTCTACTGTGAAATAACACATTTTCTATTTGCATTTATTGTATTCTTATTCTTATTCTTATTCTTATTCCTACATGTAATGTATTCATACTGAATAGTTTTGTACCTTATGTCAGGTTTGCCAAACCTTATTCTTGTGGTTAATATTTGTATCATTCTTACAACGGCAGCAGAAACTGCACAGAAGTTTAACTTTTATCTTGAAAGCATGGCCTGTCTTGAATGATGTTTTAAAAGGATACTTGATGCCAAAGAGTCCTTAGTAAAACTTTGAGATAAATTGAAAATTGTTGAAGAGTTTTTGAAATATTTTACAATACTTTTAATATAAAGTGTTACTGGGTTATCAAGTTGACTGCTCTTTTTACTCTGTCTTTTCAGAAGCACACAGTTCTCTTACTTTACTTCTAAACCCAAAATATTAAAATCTGTCACAAAAACAAACAAAAATTTTAATTCTCCAAACCTTGGACTGAATTCTATATTTTTATCCCATATCAAAAACCTCAAAATGGCAAAAAATAACCCTTAACATAAATAAATAGCAAATAAACAAATAAGAGCAACATTTGAAGTTCCATGTTGTCAAATGTGTTGCTGTTACTCAAAATAGACTGACCTTAGTTTCTCATTAAAAGTCAATTTTCAAGTCTCAATTTTGAAGCATTTGCTCAATCCTTGAAACACTCTTTTAAAAAATCTGTTTACATCATAAATAGCATGATCTAATCCTCAGTCTTCCTGCATGAGTGATACTAATGTCAGCTTCTACTAATTTAATTGTAGGTTCTCTATTAAGTCAAGAACAAACATCTGGAGATAAAAATGACAAAGAAGTCAACAGCTCTCAGTGGTTCGATGTAAAGTGAATATTCCAAAAATAATAATAAAAAAAACCAAAACACAAAATAAAAAAACTCACCGAAAACCCATCCCAAACTGCAAAACTTCCTCCTTATCTTTGTTCTCTAGACTATGAAAGCCCACACATGGCAAATGGAATCTCACCTAGTAGCACCTCCACTTTTCTGTGTAACCATCCTAAGCAAAGATGTTACAAATGCTTTTATTGTTCTTTTATTCTTATTCAGAGACAGACCCACAGTTTGCTACTTAAAAGCTCTCCACTCACCTCAGGATACTCCTATAAGGAACAGTCTAAAACTAATGAAATAGCATTTTACAAAAAAATTCCCAAAACAAAACAGAGGGGTAGATTTTGTTGGTGATCTTTAATATCTTTCTTTTCCTAAAATTAGCAAAATTTCCNTGAGTAAAAGCAAAAAAAAAAAAATCAATTCTACAATAATTTGATAGAAATTTTAAACAACCTCAGAAAGCAAGAGCCTTTGTCAACATGGGTTATGGAGCACTGAAGACAGAAAAGCATGGAGAGGGTATTACAGAGATCATAACTCCAGATGCATGGCACAGAGAATTAAATTGCATCCTAAAACACAACAGAAATTATCATATCTTTATCATAGTCCATGTAATCAATTCCCAAGCTTTTGACACCAGAATAATATGCAGTCTGCTTGTAAAATGGACCATTTATGGAGCTCTCTTTAAAAAACATCTCTAGGCAATGAAGTGGAAAGTTCACATCTGTCTTCAAGGGCAGATCTGGAAACAGTTTCCAGTGTGCAGAAGTAAATTCTTTTGTACATCAAAGCAGTGAAAATTATGTCCTGCAATCATCCGTATTTAATATAAACCCAGTACTTTAGAAATTGTATTTTTTTTCTTTAAAGACAGGACTTGAATGCAATCATTTTAATTATTCTGCAAAAACAACTAAGTAGCCTTTTTTTTTCTGAAAAATCTTGTGTTTCCACTGCTATGTTTTCAAATATGATGTAGTATAAATTTAGAATTGTGAAAGCCAATTAAAAAAAATATTTGCGACAGAAAAGTGTTTATAGTACGCTGGTATCTGTAAAAAAAAAAATAAAAAAGTTTTACTACNTCTAATCCTCAGTCTTCCTGCATGAGTGATACTAATGTCAGCTTCTACTAATTTAATTGTAGGTTCTCTATTAAGTCAAGAACAAACATCTGGAGATAAAAATGACAAAGAAGTCAACAGCTCTCAGTGGTTCGATGTAAAGTGAAAAGTAAAAAAATAATAATAAAAAAAACCAAAACACAAAATAAAAAAACTCACCGAAAACCCATCCCAAACTGCAAAACTTCCTCCTTATCTTTGTTCTCTAGACTATGAAAGCCCACACATGGCAAATGGAATCTCACCTAGTAGCACCTCCACTTTTCTGTGTAACCATCCTAAGCAAAGATGTTACAAATGCTTTTATTGTTCTTTTATTCTTATTCAGAGACAGACCCACAGTTTGCTACTTAAAAGCTCTCCACTCACCTCAGGATACTCCTATAAGGAACAGTCTAAAACTAATGAAATAGCATTTTACAAAAAAAGTCCCAAAACAAAACAGAGAGGTAGATTTTGTTGGTGATCTTTAATATCTTTCTTTTCCTAAAATTAGCAAAATTTCCACCTTAAAAAAAAAACAAAACCAAAAACAATGAAGAAAATCAAACCAACAAACCAACCTACCAAACCCACCCAAACCAACAAGAAAAAACCCACCACACCAAACAAAGCACAAAACCACAACAGGCTTTTGGTAAAATTTTTCAAAATAATTTTTTTAGTTCTTGCTTTTGTGACACCTGAACAATTTAGCTACTATATTCTCACCTTAGTTCATAATTTATAAAACCAGGATATATTTTGGGTTTTTCTAAAGAAAGTTATCTTTAGAATAGAAACTCACTCATAGTTTTATGAAACTATATAGCTTAAATTAGGAATTCTCATTTGCATTCTATTTTTTTAAATTATATATATAATTTAAGGCAACTAAAAAAACCCAAAAACTTTTAGAAAAATNTCATCCGTATTTAATATAAACCCAGTACTTTAGAAATAGTATTTTTTTTCTTTAAAGACAGGACTTGAATGCAATCATTTTAATTATTCTGCAAAAACAACTAAGTAGCCTTTTTTTTTCTGAAAAATCTTGTGTTTCCACTGCTATGTTTTCAAATATGATGTAGTATAAATTTAGAATTGTGAAAGCCAATTAAAAAAAATATTTGCGACAGAAAAGTGTTTATAGTACGCTGGTATCTGTAAAAAAAAAAATAAAAAAGTTTTACTACTAATTCAGCTGACTGTTTACACCCTAGTGATGTTTGGGAAATCATACCCAAAATGCCTACCTAGATTCATAAAATTTGCCATCTTCAGTTTTTGTAAGAGATCTTATTGTTGATTGAACATTTACATCTGTGACCAATCTGACAGATTCATTTTACCTTGCTTCATTCATTTATTAAGATTTTGCTTCAATCTCCCTCATTATGATACATTGGCACTTAGGAAAAACATTATCCCTTAATGCTTCATTAGCTACCTCTCCATCACAGTTAAAAATGTACATTACAACCATAATGTATTAGAGCAAGTGTGTAGCTCACTCAGATAGCACCACCTCTTTTCAGTTCTCTCTTTCTAATAGAGTATTTGCCCAATAAATTCTTCATGGGACATTGCATCTTACAGAACTAATTTGTAGATGGTGTATAATATTGCCAAAATATTTCTTAGAAATTGCTTATGGGAATAGTATTGCTGTCAATAATCATTAATGAATTTAATTGACAACGTTGATCATGGAAGTAGGAAAACAAAGCCATATATGCAACCAGATTTCAGTATTTCAGGACATAAATTTATCTAGGAAATTGTAGAAAAAACTGTGCTGAACACATGAAGACAGAGAAGAGGTAAGCCTGGTTTCGTCTGTTTTTACATAAAAGCACTCCCTGAATTAAATCAACAAACCACATGAACTAATTTAAAAAGCAGACACACAAATAAAAGTAGGAAATGGCTAAAGAGTTTAACAAAAACTGGAAAAAAACAGCAAAAGACAGTAATTACAAAAGTTGTGGAACACAGACTGTACCACAGTGCAAGGCCTGACAGGATGAATGTTCACAAACAGGCATCACAAAAAGGAAACCTGGCTGCTGGAGAAAGAACCAAGGCAAAATCCAGAGGACTTGGGTAGCTAAGAGTTTACAAAAAAACCACACTTTATTCTCATTCCATCAATAATGACCCTTCCCAAAAAACCCCCGATGATTTAAAAGAGAGGAAATGAGTGCTGCTCTATTTATCATGGTTTGGTAACCACTTTGTGTTACATAACAGCAGTAAGTATGGTGAGAACACAAATAAAAATGCTTCTCTGCAGGACTGGCTAATTTGCTTTAGAGCTTCCTCTTTAAAACCTGATGAATCCGCTAGGAAGTTGTATGTTTGCTAGTTTGATTTGAAAAACGTGTCATTGTTGATCTAGTGTAAAAGGATTCTTTCTGCAAAAGAAGGGCATGAAAATTATCATGGAATCACAGGAGCCCAAATAAAAACTTTCAAGAGCTTATTTTTAATATGAATCTGTTTTAATCAATATACCAGAAAAGGAAACTTTTTTGTCAAAGGGCCTATCCAGAACATATAAGCTTGATAGAGTCTTTTGTGCCACCTGTTAGGAAATTATCTCACCAAGTTTCAATAATTCCTGGAGGTAAGAAAATGTGCCATATTCTTAATAAAAAGAATATAAATAGATAAGAGACATAAAAGAAGTTCTGGAAATTATTAAACATAATGCAGCATTTCCAACCCAAGCTACTTTTCTTAAATCCCACTCAATAATGTGAATTCAGTTTATATTTGCTGCCCCAAACCACCCACAACCCTCCTCAAGCCAACCCAGATTGATTCTACTTGGTTTCAACTCTCCATGCTTAGCTGGAAAGAGTCATAATCNNNNTGTATCATAATCTATTTTTTTTTTTTTTTTTTTTTTTTTTTTTTTTTTTTGCAATGATGAATGACATAAAATATTTCTAAAATGTCTTGTGAAAAAACTGCATGACCACATTACATTTTTATAATCTGCACATATTTTTAATGAGCCACTCAGAAACAGCTAAGGGAACAAAAAAAAAGAAAAACCAATCCACTGCAGAATGAGCAGACTGAAAGAACCTGGAAAATGCCATTTGAGGGCAACAGAAAGATCACATTTTAGGAAGTTCTGAGAAGTAGTACATATTTTGTGCTACTTTTTGTTTCTATTACAGCTTGATGATTTTCACGAAAAGAAAATAGTTTGTGATAGCTTTTATTTGCATTAAAATCTGTGTGACAAGGAGGCATTATGAATTTGCCATTTTCTATCCCTTTTACAATTATTTTTACAAGAATAAATTGTACTATCATTCATGGCTGACAGTTTATCACTCTGAGTACAGCTCCACTAGACAGGCAAGCAGTAATTTTAATCTCACATTTACCTGATGAGATTTACAAGTGTCCTCAGTAAAACTGAGACCTTTGCCAATTTATGCAAATGTCATGTCAGATCTAAGTAAGCACGAGGCTAATCTACAGAATTCAGATGCAAAAAAACCCAGCGAATCTGGTGCCACATGTGAGCTGTAAATAAATATTTATCTCTAAATACTTTCTTTAGCTTTTCTTTCTGATCTAGGGTATTCATTATAAGATCAGTTTCTACAGACCTGTGTTATGTTTTCTAAAATATCATTCCTTTTTCAGACTCCACCATTCTTTCTTCTGTTTTACAGAGATGATGACAAGCTGCATTTAGATAGTTTGCCCGTTTCACAATGTCAGAGTACAGCTCAGACTTTAATTCACAATGTTCATAAGAAAAAGAACCATTACAGCATTCTGTGGAATAGTCAAAGCATATTTGGAGAAGCTATGATTTATTTTAGCCTGTTTAGTGAACCAGACACAAGCCCAGCATCCTTGGTTTAGTGTCTGTATTTCCTTTTGCTCTCTGCTCTCATTAATTTTGAGGGAATTAAATTTTACATTTGTAGAAAAGGAAATGTCCCAAAAGTTTTATGATAAATGTTATAAACTCCTGCTTTCTATGGTAGTCCAGAAAAGTGGCAGAAAAAAAAGTATAGATCACTTCTCATCTTAGACACCTTCCAAGGCCTTTTAAGAATTCTACAAAAGAACAATGTGGTCATTCTAAATATTAGGAGTTTAGAAAGAACTTGCACAAACTCCAGTTAGATTTCTAAAAATGTTGGAATACAATTATTATTTCCCCCCCATAAAAGATTTCTGGATGATAAGCACTCTCTAGTCCTGCTGTGATAAAGAGCATTTGTTGACTTACACAATACACATCTAGAAGAGATGCACAGTGGTGACTGTTGTAACATTCGAAAACTGGCAATGTGCTTCAATGCACATCTATAATTGCCATTGGGATGATTAAAAAAA
>WBMY01010088.1:153703-173318 GCA_013397315.1 Donacobius atricapilla | reverse complement strand
AAAAAAAAAAAAAGGCCAATAAATCCCAACAGGTAACTTGAAATTATGTGTTTCCCATAAAACACTTCTGAACTGTTAAAGACTCATTGTGATTTAAGGTAAGTCTGTTGAAGTTCATCCTAAAGAGATGAATTAAAATTAAGATATAAAATGTTTTTAAGGTAATCAAAATTTTCCTGTGCCAGAACCTGTTAAAAAAATTAGATTATTTGAACTGCAGAAGAATTAACTATTCCTTGAATATGGAAGACTTCAACTAAAGTTAATCATATCTGTTCAGCCCACAGCAACTAATGAGAATATTTGACATGCTTTGTGTGTGGGTATGTATGTTTGTTTACCTGCAAATTTAAAATTTCTAGCTGTGTAGTTCACTAGTAGTCACCAGCTAATCCTGAAGGAAAAGTTGAATATTCTAATTTAATACCTGGACTCACCAAAATCTTAATTAGAACCAACTCAATTTTATAAATTGTTATTTTGGCAGATCACAAATTAGTACTTAATAAAAAAGATAATGGAAAAAAATTTTAATATTAATAATAATTTGAAACGCTAGAAGGACAACTTTGAAGGCTGCTCAGCCTCTCTTCTGGAAGATCCAAAAAAGAACAAAGAAGCACATAACTGTAAATCTATCTCCCCCTCTTCAAATGTACAAACACCATCTGAGAAAGAGATAAAAGAGAATGGATGTCAATGGAACGTTAATCTTACCTGACTTGAAATACCTGACATTATATCTGAGCCAGGTACAACCAACTTTACAAGGTATGAAAGAAGCATGCTTCTCACAAACACAAGTCACTGTCATATTTATCTGTCTTAAAATTTAATACAACACAGGCCTAAAACATTTTACGAGAGAAAATGAGATGTTAAATCTGTACCCCACATAGCCATTACAGCATTTCCTCTCAAGGTACGAGTTGTGCCCTTTTGGGCCATCAGTCTCCATAACGGGCAGGGCCTCATGGCCACATCTTAAAACAAATGGGTCGATGTTTGTTCTCTAAAACTGAGTTCAAGCGGTGCAGCAGAGCTCCTGTCTCCAAGTCTTTCCTAGCCCTTTCCCCTAAAAGCAATTTAGCCCAAACCCGAATGACTCCATCCAGACTGGCTATGGTAGCACTTTGCAAGCGATTATGCGAACTATGACCCTCAACTGACCTGTATTATTGTAAGTTGTTGTGTGCTACAAACATTCCAGGAAACACTCTGGTCAACAGTACAAGCAGTTTCAGACTATAACTTGTTCCACAACTCATGATTAGTTTACTAATAATTTATATTGCTCATGGTCTCATTATATCCATTGCGTTGGGCAAGAACATAACTTCAATGCAGCAGTAACACTTTTTGTTTTGCACTATTCCATTAAATATTTCAATGTATTCAGGAGAAATCTATGTTCTAAAAGAGACTAAAGGGAATTGTTATATCTGACCAGCTTAAGCATTGTAGCTGAAAATGAAAAATTCTTCCTTCTAAGTAAGAATAGAGTTTAATTCTGAATGAACATTATGAATTAATTCACTTATATTTAACTTGATAAAAATTAATGATAACCTCTAAAATAGCATAGAATAGACTATTTGCATTCCATATCAACTCTTAAAAGAGTCTAGTTTGGTCATTACTACAATTTGAAAATTGGTACTTAATTGTAAATTCTTATATTTCCATGTTGTTCAGTCCCATCTAGTTCAGCAAGTTACTCTAATGAACAACTTTTTGCAATGAATTACAATCTAATTTTCTGTCCATGAGAGCTTCTCTATGATTCTCTGACTCCATTTTCATGCAAGAGCTGTGAGAATCTTAATAATGAGCTTTATTAAGTTCATTATTTTAAACATCTGAACTGGAAAGAATCAGAATGTTGCAATTGGCTCTTACTGTAATAACCACTATTTGAAATCAGTATTCAGATTTTGTGGACTTAATCTGTCCCTAGCATATGTAAATTTAAACCACATCCAGACATATAAGAATATTATGAAAGAAGTACCGAAGGTAAAAGACAAACCATGTAGCTCAGTCGCTTAGTTTAGCTCTCTAATACGTGAGAGTATAGGAGAAATTCTAGATTCAACTTGCACAATTAGAGTTTCTATTAGAAATTCTGCTGTTCAGGAAAAAAACCCAGAACAATCCATACCAATCAGCCAATCTGCCCCTCCCCCCCACCTAACAAGCAAACAAACAAACCAAACAAAAACAACAACAACAACAGAAACACATCACCAAAACCAACACACAATGAAGAAAAATAAAGATGATAACCTTGGCTACCTGCCTGAACAAATATACAAGAGGTAGAGGAAGTCTTCAGTAACACCTACTTATAATTTGGAAACTCTGTTGACTATAAACAGTGAAAAATCCAATAAACAGTGATTGAACACTTGACAGTGTCAAGTACTGCACATGTGGGCCTAAAAGCAGGGGGAGAATGTGAAGCCGAACAAGTAAATCAAAAGTTTCTTAATTTCCAATTACAGATATTCTTTTTATTTTTCCATTTTTTATTGACTCATTTTACTATCTCAAATTATCTTGAAAAATTAAGGCAAACAATATTTTAGAATCTCTTTTTTCAGAAGCATTCATATATTATTGCAAGTCCACAAGCCTTCAACCCCAGAACATATCTGTAGCATAGGCCATTTCTCTAGATGGAAAATTTATTTTATCTCCTTTTTATTCACTCTTCTAGGAATGCAACCTTCTTGCCAACATGCTGTTTTGTCAGGTTAGTCATGGCTCATTGAAGTGAAGTTCACTGAGAAGTTCAGAGGTCACTGAGGAGCAGAGAGTCAAACGTATTTTTTAACAGAATTGATTCTGACTGAATGTAGAATTCAAATCAGCTTTACAAGTATACTCAGAGACACACAGGCATCAGCTTGTATTTTATGTGGTTTTACAAGAGATATAAGTATGGTCATATATCATACTTAAAAAATAAGTTAAAAACTATAATAAAAGTTTACTATTCTACATTATCCTGTTCCCTTGTCCTTGACACACCTTTTAGAGTGTATCACTGTTTTTTTCTAAATAGAACAATAAAGGCTAAAAACATTTGATTATTTACCTTTGTTAATCTGTCTGCAAACAACAGTGTGAATGTACAATTCCCATTACAAATCAGAGCTAAACTAGTATATTCTTATGAGACAAAACCTGCAGAATCCAGTAACACTCACAGCATTCATAATCAAAGGTGTATCAGGACGAGTAGGAAGTGTGATTAGGCATCTTTGAAAACAGTTTGCACAGTGCGTAGTGTCTTACTGAGAAGTGCACTGAGTTTTTTACATCTGACACGCCACAAAATGCAATTTCCCTGCAATTCATATGAACAGAACTCTTAGCATCAACAGGAAACACTCCAAAGAAATAACTGGATTCTAGGGAGAGATTAAGGTTTAGCTTCTCCTTTGTTACTGCTCAGACAAGTTAAGGTTTTGCCTTCTTTTACCCCTATATAAAGTGACTGTTAGGAGCCCGTTTTAGCCCCCTGTTGATATGCATTTAATGAAGCCTAAAAGAGTCATTCGCACATATTTCTTGCTGTTGAGATAGGGTCAGAGGAAATCACTTCAGACTACAGAAATTTCTTGTTCACTTCTGCTAGAGGTAAATTAAATCTAAGGTTTCTTTGACATACACCAGGACTGGAATCACTGCCCTATTCATGGAGATGCCCACGGCTTGAGCCACTCTGTCACATGTTCCCACCTGAATCATTTAGGTGTTATATCATAAAATATTTACTCATTGACATGAATAGTATTCTAAATGGGTAAAAAAAAGGAATACGATAAACATATCTCTAGTTCCTAAGGTCTGAAAGAAACAAACAGTCTGTGTGCTACATTTTTTAATAGATAATTCTGTCACTGCTTGCTCTAAATGATCAAGAAATGACCACATGTTAATGCAGTCTTAGATATAAAAGCTCTACACTTTTATTTTTGAATGTAAATAGAATTCTTAAACTCATTTTTACAATGTTAACTATATAGGAAGATTATATTCCTAAAAAAAATTGACTTAATCTACCCCAGACTTCATGAAAATTTGAAGAATAAACCTTCACTTGAATCAGGTAGAAATTAAATAGGAAACTGTCTCTTCTAAAACATTCCAGAGTATCTAACCTGGGAATATTTTGTAAAAGTCTAGAGATTAGGGTAGTAAAGGCTTCTTGCCCAGTTTCAAATAAATGTTTCTCCAATGTTTTTGTCATGTCTAAAGTTTGAAATCTTTTTGTTCCCATGAAGTAATTTTTATAATTACTGCCCAACTGTAATCCTACTTTCTTGTTTAGTCAGCATTTAGAAAATATTAACTCGCTTCCACTCTAGAGAATTTACTTGATGTTTAGTTAAGCATTTAATTTAATTCAATTCAGCAACATTTCCCTTAAAGTCTTCAGACAGTCTCTCTCTCACTGACATGCACAGAAAGAAGGAAGAAGAAAACAATGAGAGGAAAAGATAAATGCACTAAGAACTTCGATTTCCAGAAGGGTGTTATGAAAGGCACTGATTAATCTTATGTGTCTGAAGTGACAGCCAATGTGCAAAGACATGATTACTTAATGCTGATAGAAACTGTCAACCAACAGGACACTTAAGAAATATTTTTATGGAGCTCAGAGATTAACTGACAAACTGCTGCATAGGGATGGGAAACGTGTATGTTCATGTAAAGAAACAGCTTCTTTTTTGTGTGTTGAAAGACTGTTTTGAGTGATTCTTTTTGGGGAAAATACTTCAAAATAAATAATGATAATGTAATTTCTTCATATTGCCAGAATATGAAAAAGCCACATATGTAGAAGTGCAACACACTACTAAGAAATCTCTTCACTTAAAAATATGCATTAACACTCCAAAACACAAAAAAGGAGTGGGAGGATATGAGCCAGTATCTACAGAAGACCTGTGCCTTCTGTATCGCAAACAAGCAAGCAAAGAATGATACTCTAATACACTTGAAATGGTATTAGATACCTATGTTTAGTCACCTCAATCCCAGTCTACAGTTCTGAGTTCACATTATCAAGAGCTCACATTAAAGTTTATTCTTAGTGGTACCTCCCTAGGATACCCAATGCCCTCTCTAGACTCCACCAGGTGGTTTGACTGGATCTTCACTTACTCTAACAGGAAGATGGATACCAATTCATAGTCAACTACATTTAGAGATCGTAATCTTTATATGAATCCCACCCAGTCTCAGCACCAGAAACAGAACTGAGAATTTCATCCACAATTCTTGACATTTCTTCATTGAACTTTGTATTAAAAATGTACATATGCTATAGTACAAGCTGTGACTTCAAATTCTTTTTTAAAATATTAAATGTAAATCTTAATAATGCTGAGTTAAAAGGTTCAACTGTAATTCAATATAAGAACAAACAGACCCCAGCAATGATCCTACAAAGAATGACAGAAAATAACTAAATAGAAAATAAGATCTAAAATGCCATCTCACAGGTCTTATTATTCCTTGGTGTAAAAAGTAGTTACATTTCTACTTCAACTTCTGTTTATGAAGCAGTAGTGAAAAACGTGTTAGAAATATCCTAAGTTATAGAAGAAAACTCCTGTAAGTATTTATATACAAGGATTCACACATATCAGTGAACACAATCATGATATGGTGCTTAATGAAGAAGCTCCCATTAGATAAGCTCATGTAACCACCAGCATGTGCACTTTCAGCCCACTGCAGTACAAATTAAAACACAATAGTTCCTTGCGATTACACTACTTTTACCAATGTTTAGTCAAATGCATTTTAATAAAGATAAACTGAGAATACATAAATAATGTAGTTACTGCTTAGCTTGCTACAAGTTGCTTGCTTGCTGAACTTAGTTTCCAATACAGCCACAACACATGACTAAAGGTTCATTCCCATTCTGAATTTTAAAATGTGTTACAGTAATATATTTAGTCACATTTGTAACAAAGTTGTCTTATCATCAGTTAATGCTGTTATGATGACATAAACCAACTCATTAAAATGTCATTCTAATTTCTTTGCAGTCATTTAACAGCAGATATTCAGTAGAGGATCATAGAAGTGCTCAAGTTGAAAAATACCTTTAAGGTCATGGAATCCAACTGTTAAACCAGCACTGCCAAGTTCACCACTAAATTATGTCTTCAAATGTCACATCTAAACATCTTTTAAATACCTCCAGGCATGGTCACTCCAACACTTCCCTAGACAACCTGTTCCGATGCATGACATCCCTTTTGGTGAAGGAATTTTTCCTGACACACAATCTAAACCTTCCCTAGTGCAACTTGAGGCTGTTTCTTGTCATTTTATCACTTTGTCACTTGGGAGGAGAGACCAAGCCCCATTTTGCTAAGCCTCCTTTCAAGGAGTTACAGAGAATGATAGGGTTCCTCTTGAGCCTCCTTTTCTCTAGGTTAAACACCCTCAGATGCCTCAACTATTCCTCATTAGACTTTTGCTCCAGACCATTCCCCAGCTCTGTTCCCTTTTCTGAACTCTCTCCAGCACCTCAGTGTCTTTCTTGTAGTGAGGGGCCTAGAACTGCCCCCAGGATCTGAGGTGTGACCTCAGCAATGCTGAGTACAGGGGGACAATCAGTGCCCTGCTCCTGCTGGCCACACTGCTGCTGATACAGCCAGGATGCCATTGGCCTTTTTGGCCACCTGGGATCACGCTGGCTTGTGTTCAGACGGCTCTCAACCAGCATCCCCAAGCCTTTTTCCAGCAGGCCATCTTCTAGTCACTCACCCCCAAGCCTGGAATATTGCATGGAGTTCTTGTCACCCAAGGGCAGGACCTGGCACTTCACCTTGTTAAACCTCAGTATCACTGATGCTAGCCATCAATCCAGCTTTTCCAGATCCCTCCAGAGCCTTCCTACCCTCCAGCGTATCAACATTCCCACCCATCTTGGTGTCATCTGTGAATTTACTGAGGGTGCACTCATCAGGCAGGGTGGGTACTTGAGCACATGGACAGGTACCATAGCTCAGCTGATCTTTGGTTTGCCAACCTGCTACAATTCAATTCACATCTGATCATGTGTTTGAGCACATTTTAGAACCTACTCTAAAATAACTTAATCCTTTACCTAGCAGTTAGTTTGAACAAATTGATGAAGTAAAGGAAATGGCCAAAAGAAAAACTAAAATCAAATACGAGAAATATGACATAATGCATCAAAAACACTGTTCTGTGATGAAATTGTAATCAAAAACTACATGCTTATGATTAAGATTTAATTAAGACATACGTACCTCAAGGAGCTCAGTAACTAAGATAGCTACTGAGCCTATCAGTAGCTGGTGATTTAGGACCAATACAAACTTTCTTGAACCAATAAACTTACTGGCTGATATAGTCTTCATAAAACTTTTAAAGAACAACAGCTCGGTGATTCTGTATTTGGAAAAGGATGTCATCTCAGGAAACATATCCGTTGCAATTAAATTTTTCAACATATATAAGTAATGGAAAGGTCCATTTTGTACTTACACAGGGGTTTTTTTGGCATTTCAGCATCAACAGATGTCATGAGGTGAGGAAGCATGTGGCATGAATGTGACAATCCTATCTCAGAGCAGAGATAGCCTGAAGAAGAGCTTTTGTAAATGTCTAAACCCACACTCCCTTGGCACCTCTTATCTAGTGTAATGGCCTGACCAACTTCTAAGTAGGAATTGTGCCATGACAACAGATGGGTAGAAGTGTAGGCAGCAATAGGAGCATGTACCAGCATCCAGTATATTTACTGAGACTTGGAAAACCTATCCAGGAATGACTCAAGTGACTGAAATTGAAGTCTATGTTCAGAATGGTTTGCCAATGGCAATTCATCTTTTGCCTCAGTTAACATTTCAAAGTACATACATTCTGCCCATTCTAAGTTAAGGATAACAAAGCAGGAAAATAGGCTTTACAGTAAGTATGAAGCATGTTTTCAGTCTTATCTGACTTGAGGGTGTTGCATTCTGCTGGCAGGTCTGGGACTGCTGCTGTAGCTACCCCACACAAGGTTGGGACAGCCTTGGAGATCTTCATTTACAAGGCTCCTTAGGGCGAGTAGTGCTGTTTCATCAGCACTTTAGTCATCATAGTAATTGCTGAGCTGGCCCCTACTGCGCTGCAGATGAGGAAGGAAGGTTGCTATTTGCAGAATTCTCTGAAGAGGTATTTGTTTCCTTTGACAAAGTGGTTTTCCACCCCATTATGTAAAAGCTTTTCAGACTAGCAGGAAAAAGCCTCTAATAGCTCTTGAGAGACACAACCGGCTGGATTGTCAATAGGGTTAGGGGTTTTCTACTCGGATTTTCACAGCCTGGTTACAGGAAACTGCTACAGGAAATTTTCCTGACTCCTGAATCCAAGGTTTCAACATTAAATCAAATAGGACTTTATCCAGACAAAGATCAATCGATTAATCCAAAAAAGAACCCATGCAAAAAAACCTCCTCAGCAGTGTCTGCTCAGAGGGCAGGCAGCTGTGAGGTTATCTCTGCACAGGGAATGTGCCTGCTTTTTTCCTGCCAAATGCAGATCACTATTCCATTATACGAAGGAGACCATGAAGCTGGTCTCCTTCTATAGTAATCAGTCTGACAACAGTATATGAACAAACAGAATGAACTCTGCCCTCCACAGAAGACTCACAGAAATTAAATTTGTGTGTACACGATATATACAATACATACAGTACAGCTGAAATTCAGCTTCTAATAAACCTTAACCAGAATTCTACAACAATATCAAATGGAGTGACACGGGACAGAGGAAGGAAGAGCAAAAGAGTTACGAAAACTCTTGTACCAAGTAATGTTCTCAAAAAGCATACAGGGCATTTATTAAAAAAACTTGCCTTCCAGAAACCTTTTATGCTACGACAGAGGCTCACCAATTCTTGTAACAATAAAGATATGACACATGACATGATACAACCAAATAACATATTTTAGTGTCAAGTCAAAAATGCCTTCCTGCAAACTTGAAAAAAATCCCTGCCTTCAAGTATTTAAAAAAAAAAAAAAAAACAAGAAGAAGCTTTATATAGCTCCTGTCTTGTAGTATTTAAATGAGAGACTTCATTTAAATGAGACTGTAATACCTTCTATGATCTAAAGCTTGCTTCTCTGTGGGATAATATACATATGAAATAAATAGAATATATACATTGTATTTATCTATACATGGAAATCAGCTGTCTTTAAAATAATATTAGCATTTTTTTGTGCTTTTCCAAGGGTTAGATGATTTAATTTGAAGAAGAACATAATATTGATGATGCATGTGTTAACATCTGGACTTAATCTTAAGGATCTTTTCCAATCTATGTAATTGTGTGAGTCTGTAATATTTTCCCATATAAAACTAGTCCCCACATTAAGTTATATTACTTAAGAATATATTATCATTCAGAGTCCATAAGGAGCACTACCACTACTTCTGAAGTATCAGCATAAATGAACACATCATTTTAGAGACACGGATACCTGACACCACGTGATAAACCAGGTATCAAGCTTTGCAACTTTCTAGAAAAGCTACATATTTACCACAGTTGGAAAAGAGGGAGACTAGAACCAGACGGAATACTTGTGAGTAAATTTAGAATGCTTCTGCTTTTCAAGGCATTTCAAAGAATCACTGAATATTCTGAGTTGGAAGGGACCCACAAGGATCCCTGAGTCCAGCTCTTAAGTGATCCCATACAGGGATCAAACCCACAGCCTTACTTGGCAAATTCAGGTTGATTTAACAGAAATTCCTTTACTCTGCGGAGGGTTTTAGGGAATACAGCTTCAGCAAGTGTGACTGCCATGGGCAGCAGTTTGCCTTGTTCAGGTATTTGGTCTGTGTCTGCAGGATATTAGCCCCCACCAAGCGTTACAAGCCCATCTGCTAGCTGAAGGACTGCTGCGAGATCCAGCCCTCACATCAGGGTATGTACAAAGGGTGACTTGGCAGGGAAGGACAGCAACAAGGTTGTGTGGCATACGGGGCTCTGGGTCCCAAGACAGCTGTGAGTGCAGTGAAACACATGCAGAAATGATGACTTTAGGGCTTCGTATAATGCAGGACTGTTTATGAAAAGGTATTCTGCTACTTAAATAAAGCAATATATTGGTAAAATCAACCAAGTCTTGAAATGCTCCTTCCTTTCTAGTGATTACAGCATAGAGTAGAAAATTTGAAACCAAGTGCATTTGTTTTGAGTACAATATGTTGGTCTAATCCCAACAAGAAAAAAAACCTTTTCAAATTCTGGCATTGTTTCCCTTTCCTAACTCTGGGATTCTTCCCTAGATGTTTACCTGATAATGGCTCAGTAAATGCTTTCTTCCATTTTCCTGATGACAGCTTCAGAAAGCTAGTGCCTGTGTCCTGAAGGCCTCCCAAATGATGCTCTGAGAACACAGAAAAGTATTAATCTCTGTATTTAGATTCAGGCAGTTTTTTGAGACCTTCCAAGGCAAGCAGCCCAGCAAGTACCTTCATGTGCTCTGCAATATGTCATAGAACACAGCTATGAGAGATGCCTAGTCATATGCAGCATGGTTAGTAAAGTCTCCCTCCCAATGAACTTTTTCTTGCATTCTCTAGATTCTGGAACACAGATGAGGTTGATGCATTAAAACCAGATTCATTTGATTCTTCGAGATCCATTCAGAGCCTTGATGAATAGGGCAGGCATAGGTTGTCATCAGTAGGAAACAACTTGAAAATTTTGATTCATATTTTCCGGACAGTTGATCACTCATTGACTACACTGTCACAGTCACAGGATCATGAGAGATGGAAGATAATCTAGATCACCTAGTCCAGACAAGGTTTTCCAGACATTTATCATTCATATTCTTCACAGAGCTTCAGCTCACACAGAAGTGAGACACCTGGCCATTAGACAATTGCTAAAACAAACATCACGCTGGCCCTCACTTTCCCATGAGTCCAAAAGCTACAGTATTTCACTGGTTATGGCAAACCCAGTATTTGCTGGGCCATAAGGCATAGCTCTCTCCTGCGTCCATTCTGAAATGATCATAGATGTAATTATTTGGGAATTGAAAGACAAAATACTGTAAAATTTATTCTACCCAGCTAAAATACTTTTAAAAAGGCCTCTCATTGCACTGTTTTGTAGTAACTCAGTCATCTCTCAAGGATGCATAAGATGAAGCATGTCTCCATTCTGTATCTGTGAAGATACAGAGGAAGACAAGAGAGCTCTGGAGTGACCACACATGGATGTTCAATACTATCACACAGTGGGCTGTAAAAATTTCAGTTTTGAAAGAAAAGATGGGCTGACACAGATTGTAGTCTCTCTTCTTCCTAAACATCTCACTGACTGGATATAAATAAAGGCATTTCTTGGGCCAAGAGAGAGGTCACAGCTTTGGGCTCCTATCTGTATGCACCGAATGTAGATTTGTTATGGAGCTGAAGCTGAGTGCTTCTCTTTGCCGTGCCCACATCACCCCTTTACATGACATTGGCCGATACCAAAAGGCCAGCAGAGCTCTACCATGGGCCCTTAAGACCACAAGAGAATCTGCTGTGTCACACACAGCCCATTTCAAGCTACAGAGCAAGGACACTAGCTAATACTCTTCATCACACATTCTCCTCCTGCTTTCCAATTTTTGAGGAAAAAGCCTCACAGGGTCATCACAATCCCACATAAATTGCTCCAGGAATTGAGTGCACGTGTCAAGCTCCAACTTCAATCATCCTTTCACAGATGTTTCTCAGCCAGGTGGGGCTAAATGGTTGAGTTACTTTAAAAATCAAAGCTGGGCTATAAATAAACCCAAGTATTAGCTCAGGTTTCTCTAATTCATTTCCAGCAGTATAATAAACATACGCATAACCTCTGAAGTCTTTGTACTAGATGCCTCAGGAATGCAGCAAGTATTACTTCTGATTTAAATGAGGCACGTTGCAAACACGGGGAAGAAGTGAGGTGGAGGGAAGAAGTGCCAAATTTGGGGAAAGGGGAGTGATTGGGATTGTTTCCACAAGAACTTCCTACTTCATTTTAAAACAAAGACTGTCATTAAATTTGAATACATGCTAATCCTTAGCTGAAGGAAAAAGGAAATAACTTTCATTATCTGTGATGATACCAGATAATTTCTATTGATTTGCTCATATATTTATAAGCTATTTCTTAGCTATTCAATATTCATTGCCTGCAATGTTCCCACCAGAATGGATATAGACATGAAGTTCAATGTTCCTGTGATAATTTTTTCAGGAAGGAATACTTTCTATGCATGGAAAAAAAGGAGGAGAAAATTGGATAAATTAAATGAAATGGCTATGATATTGCAGATCACTGGAATAGGTCATTATATTCTTTTTTTGCCATATTAGGAGAAAGAAAAACCCACACACAAAAAAGGGAACTATGAAGGAAAATAAATAACATTTAATTTCAAAAGCTAAGTTTGAAGAAACTCAGTAGAATCTCTGGTTGCACTGCCTACAAACCACTTGGTTACAGCTGACAATTTTAATAAAGCAAGAAAATATGAAATGATAAAATAATAGAATAATTCATGTTGGGGAAGACCTTTTAAGATCATGAAGACCAACTGGTAATCTAGCACCACTGGCAAGTCATCAAGGAGACCTCTAAATTTTTGTTCGCTCTTTCCTCATGGCAGATGGGATTAAGATTACTTTGCTCCTGTGACTTTGAGTTGCTTGTAAGAGGCAATTTCTGTATCCTTAAATTTAGTCTTCTGGATACTGAAGCAATATGCTACACTGCCCATAAGACATAATTAATCTAAAATACACACAGTTCCTAATCAGTGTTCACTTAGTCTTTCACTAGACAGAAATCATTATTGGATATTACATACAATTTTGAGAAAAATACTGCTTCTGAAGAGGGCCAGATGTCCTTTTCTATAGCTACTGCTTCAGTTTCACTGCATACAAATGCCATACACTCCCAAGGAAACATTTTAAAACCTAGTAAGAAAGGGCTAGAAAAATGTATATGATATATATGTCAGAGGTAAATGAAAGAGATAAAAACTCCCTTGTGACTTCCTCTGCACCTCTCCAATAAAGTTACTTCTGCTTCACTTAAGATCAAGAAAAGGTGGAAGTATACATCCTGACACACACACATCCCTTTTCTTGTGCTTAGAACACAAGGCAAAATTCCTATGAATCATCACTGTTCCTCATGTTTTCCATATGTATAAGCATTACCTGATATGGCAGAACAGCCATATGTGTTACTGCATGTAAACAGAATGGAATAATGAAAAGGTCATCGTTTCTGCTGGGTTTTATTTCCAGGTTCTATCAACGAAAACAAAATATATATATTTAAAAAATCATTGTGTATAACAAATCAATAAATCTAAGTATAAACATAGAAACGCCTATATCTACTTCCATATTCATGCATTAATCAGCACCTACACATAGCTCGGTAATTTTTTAACCACAATAGGGAATACAAATTAAGGATAACATTAAATATGCTTGTATATATTTCTTGAGTCACAACAGCATGAACACAATTTGCCTTTGTATCTAAGCAAATGTAAAGTTAAGAGAAGCACTCCTCGAACTATTAGCTTTCACAAAGAATTACCCCAAGCGGTTTCCACAATAGGAGGCCCTCAATTCTTCTGTCTTGTGTGGCTTTGTCAGAGTTGAAATTTCCCCCACGTTCAGAAGTTACTAATGTCTGAGAAGTTATTTCATTTTAAAGAAGAAACTGAGAAACCCCTGAATGTCATTTGTACTATTTTCCACACCTGCATAAATCTGTTTGATTGAGTTTTGCCTTTCATTCTACAGTATGTAACGTGAGACGGGCGCAGGGAACAAATAATTAGTTGGGTTTCTATCACAGTCTAAACTGAGATACTTGACTGGACTACAAACTAATTGTTCATATTCTGAAAATGTGATGCTTTGTGGTTTCCTGTTTATTTCAAATAACTTGCTGCAACATTTATTATCTCAATTTAAATGTTATTTCAGTGCATTTATCAGACGTATTCAGCTAAAACGCATTAGAATGCTACATTATTCAGTGCTTGCATCTTTTCATATTTTGGCTCAAAATTTGTAGACAGATGTGTAATCCATAGTAGATCCACTCATAATCTTTACCAGTGAAATGTTTTTCAGCAGTTTTGAAACCCCTGAATTTAACATTTTGCACTGGTTTTGCTATTCCTACACTTTTTATTCTAAAGATCCTACACTTTTTCATCTAATGTTGACAATATTCAGCCATTGCCTTCAGCTGATCCCGCCCAAAAATTAATTTTCCCTCTCTGCTACCAACTCTCCCTGTTAATTTTAAACAGTATTCACATACTAGCTCTAATTCAAACTCAACCTGGCCACTGTCATCAACACAGAGCTAAATCTTTAAATTCAAATCATGCTTCACAGAAACAGCATCCTCTACAACCAACCTTTTAAGGCATGATGCAAAACCCTTCAAGCCTAATCCAACCCCTTATGCTTAAAAATTTTCCTTTAAAAAGATTGCTAAAATAATTAATTAAGGATATTTGATAGCCTTCCAAACCCTATTTTCCCACTATCTGAATATCTTTGCAAACAGATGAAAATTTTTCCTAAATACAGAAATGTCTCTTACTGTCCTTTACTATAGCAATAGATGGATTTCTCCAGAATGGTCTTCCACAGTTTGGATGACAGCTCTCATATCTCCCTAAATCTTGTGTATTTTTAAGCAATGAAGCCTAGGCTAATCTTGCTATTCACAACTGCACTATTTTTCACTGGTCTATACCATTTTTCAAGCAGATTTGCTCAAAAGGGGGACACAAAATTCTAGCTGAGATCTTAATAGCAGTGAATGCAGATGAAATTACAGCCTTCTTATAAAGTGTTTGTTAATTTAGGAAAGAGATTTGTCTCCTTTGAAACCATATCATATTGTTAATTTACATGGAACTCATGTACATTATAGCCTCAGACACCATTCTGCCTTACTGATGCAGGGTTTTTTTGGTCATGTATTTGTGATATTTCACCCTACTAAAAGTAGAGTTTTGTTCTTGTCTTTATTAGATTTATCTTGTTGTTTGGTTTGGGGTTTTTTTTTAGACAGCACATTTTTATTAGGAATTCTAACTATGGTGTTCACATTATTTGCAATTCTTCCTAGCCTTACTCCATCTTCAGTTTAATACCTTTACTCTCTCTATCAACATCACTAAGGAAATTATTGGGATCCACTGGAAGTATCCTTCCCAGGCTATGAATTATGCTGCTGCTTCTTCAGTCCTGTGGGATTTTCCCTGCCCTCTGCAGAGTCTCAAAGTAATTACATATAGGTCAAAAACTGTTTTGGATGGATCTTTAAGTACTCTCATCAGACGTTTCACCATCACACACTAAATAGAAATATATTTTCCTAAGTGTCTCTAACCTAGTCCAGGTTTATTCATACTGAAAATTAGTGTGTTTGTATTACTGTGGGGTTTTTTTGTTTTAGTGTTTTGTGTTTTTTGGTTTTTTGTTCCAGTTAATGTGATCAAGCCTCTGTTTGCCACACTTGTACAAGGAACAAAGAGAATTAATGTGACACAGATTTCTCAGTGTATGTCAGGCAACAATGAAAGAACTTTAAAGCCATTAAAAACCAATATAACCTAAAATAATTTCATCACAAAGGTCTCAAATTCCATGTCAGATCATGAAGGCTCTTTATTTCCCACTCCTTCCCCAAAAGAATGCATCATTAAAAGCCTCTTGACCATGGTCTCTGGTTTCACCTGTATTTTTCTGGCAAAAATACCAGCACAAAAAGCCTCTGCCTTCTCATCCATTTACTCAACATTTTCTGAAAACAGATGTGAACTTGACCAAGGCATTAATATGGTCAAAAAAAATCAAGTATTTCCCAGGCTCAGCTTTTATTAGGATTGAGGGAACTTCCTCATCTCACGTACACACAAATAGTTGGACAGTATAATTCCAAGAGTGGATATGGGACAGGAATGAGCAAGAGGGAACAAATGCCGCTTAAAACACTGTAAATAATTCTGTCATCAAACACAAACCCCTCCCTTTGCTTAGCAGTTCACCATTTAAAACAGGATAATTAAAAGAAAGGCACTTTATTATGACAGGTTTCCCTCAGAGACAGTGGAGAAAACCAGGCATTTCTAGGTCACCATTTTTACCAGTGGAAAAACATACTTACATAGAGAGTTTAAAGAATGTATCTTTAGAAGTACCTATTTCTTTCCATCTATATCCTGATTCACCAGAGAAAAAGTGGTTTTGCAGTAGGCATGCTCATGGGAGTGTGTCCATTAGCAAAGGCACTTTGTGATTCTATCTATAACCTTAAATAAACATGATATTCGTATGCGTGTAGTTCTAGAACTTTCCTAAGCGAACACGTTTCTTCTTCATCATTTTGGGGTTTTTAACTTCTGTCTGAACTTCTGTATTACTAAAATGGCCTTTGTTTTTTTTAAGTCCCTGGCCAAATGATTTCAAAACTTCACTACTTTATTTCATTATTCAGTTATTAACGGCACTTTAACTGAACTATTTACTATTTATATAATCAAATTTGTGCCAAACTACTGCATATAAACATAAGGCATTTAAGGTAATTAAATTTCAAACATTCAGTAGGGTTCAGTTCACTGGCCTCAGTGACTATTCAACTAATAGATTTCAGTGCATATAAATTTAAAAATAAAAAATCATAGCTAAATCAGAGACCAGAGCACTGATTTTCAAATCTGAAATTATTTCAAAATCTTTTCCTGGTTACAGAACAAATTCAACTTTTCAGGTTGAAATTTGAAAAGCCCACAGACAGAATAAAATATTATGGCCTTTATCCTCCCCATATTATTCATGTTTTTACCAATAAGAAAATCCTGTAGTTGCTATTCTTAGAAGTCTTATAAAATAGAAATGTAGCAACAAGCAGAGCTAGTAAAAAAATAAAATCAGTTAATTACTGTCCTTTAAAAATCTAAACTTCCTGCAAGGAAATTTTAAACTCCTGTAATTAGGAAGAGAAAAAAAAAAATTCCAAGTTAACTTATTTATGTCCACTTAAGTGTATTTCATTTCATATTACTTTTTCAGTCAGAGCCTGACTGACTTAGCAAGAGTTGAGCGTGGAAATTTCAGTTTCATGGTGATCAATTATATTCCATCTCTTTGCTCCATATTGTGGAAACTGATATAAGTGTAATTCTTCATGCAACAATTTTTTTTAATTGTTTTTATTCTGTTATGTCACCAACTTTATTTTTAGTTTAACTTGCCACCAAGTTGTCACACTTGATCTAATGCAGTCTCTCGGATGAATTCCAATTAATTCAGATGCCTCCTTCCTAAGCTCGAGGGGCTGGTCCCATGGGACGGCCTTACTTCATAATGCCAGGGCTTACCCCAGCTTCTCCTGAAAACCCCACTCCATGAACCTTATAGGAAATACATTTCAAGGGGAGAGCATAATACAGAGCTAATCTGCAAACTATCAGGAACTTCTTTGACAAGGTTGAATGAAAGCTGAGAACAAAAGGAAAGTACTAATAATCTGAATACCAACATGAGACAGGATTTGGGGACCAAGTCATCTTTGTCTCTAGTTTCTCTAGTCCACATGAATGAACTAGAGGATTGACGCTGTTTGTCACACACATACAGATACACACACATACTTTTTAGAAGGTATGAAAGCTGAAACTGAGTTTATTTTAAAAGGTCTGACTCCATTATATTGTATTTCCTCAAAGGCCAGGGACTGGGGGAGAAGGTTGACACCTCTCCCCATCCCATTGGTCAAGACAACTGTCCATCAGCTGGCCATAGCTCTAAGAACAAGAATGAAAAAGCGACCTTGAAGTTATGAAAACATTGGCTGGTGTTTACAGACTAAAGCATGAGAAGAAACCTAAACCATGAAACTGTGAAACAGATGAGAAGGCTGAAAAATCAGGGCGACAGAGGATGATTGTGTGAGCTTCAGGTTCTACGATACATTTATTCTTTGATACAAATAGCGCCCATATTAACTTTCCTTATCCATCCTAGCTCACCTCACTATGAAAAGTACCCAGGAAGTCTTGAGATCCTCCTCTCCTTCCTCTAAGAATTTCAACACAGTAGAATAACTGAGGCATCACACAAAATCGATCAATCAGTTTTCAGTGCTATTCTTGTACTACATGCTAGAATTACTTTTTCATGTAGTGCATATACCTTCCTATGTTCAGTACTTTATGTGCAATTTCTTCACATATAAGATGGCAGCACAGCATATTGCTTTGAGTAAAATGCATAGTAGAAAGGAGATTAATAAATGCTACATATATATCAAGGCTGTTTATGTTCTTTTTTTATAACAACCTGTTGGAATGGTGTACACCTCATGTCCAAAACAACACTCACTCCCATAAAAATCAAGGTTTTTCTGGTTATTCTTAATGCATCTAATGAAAGAAAAGGATTTTTTTTTTTTCAAAATCTAATAAATATAAATAAATTATGTTAGTTTTCCCTAACTCATCATGTTTTTCTATGGGGAGGGAAAGGGTGAACTTCATGAATCTGAGCCTTAGACTCTGAGTTTCTAGGTTTTGGAAAATGACATGTAAGTTACCTAGGTATCATTAATATATTTAATTTATCCTAATCTTACTGAAGCTCATTCATTCAATGTCTTAAATACTTTCAGAAACAGAAGCTGGAATAAATTTTCTGTCCCCTTGGGATAGGTAGTAAAAAAATATATGAAAGCAGCATGTATTAAAGCAGAGGGTTTGAGTTATACTGCACAAATACATTACTGCCAGAAAAGGACTAAGGAAAACCAACAGGAACAAGAAAACACATTTACATTTTGTGTTTATGTGCTTATGAACACTGCAGGAACTCACAGGTAGCAATTAAGTGGAATGCAACATGATGTTTTCGTAAACTGCAATCAGAATAAATAGAATTTATAAAGCAGCAACTTCCCTGTGCCATTCCTGGCTCACAAGACTTTTATTAAGGATAATTTTCTCTTGGGTGATGGAGCCTGGACAAAGACTTATAGATCAAGGGTTCTTTTTCAGTGAAGCATCTTGCTGAATGTTTGTAAAGCTTCATCTCTGTCATGATTTTTCAAAAGTTCATGAATGGAACAATTTGCCAAAGGTGCTTAAATTCCCCATAATGAAATAGACACAAGATTTGTTGCTTACTCTAAGCACTTCCAGGCTTCTGCGAGGGAAAGGCAAAAACAAGAGTATCTAGGAACAAGTTCATAAGTAAATACACATAAGCAGGGTAGAAATTCAAGAGAAAACAAAACATTAATACTCTAGTATGTATTTTAGGAAAGCTTTTGCATTTGCATTCATAAAAGCTACTGCAGAGAAACAAAAACATATTTCTTAAATAACTAGAAAGATATTAAATAATATACACATTTTGGAATCCAAGATGAAAGTGATATAAATAAAAGCTGCTAGTCTATGAATAACAGAATCTCTTTATTTCACAATAACAATAAAGGAACATGAGAAAGTAAAAA
>WBMY01010088.1:61996-153663 GCA_013397315.1 Donacobius atricapilla | reverse complement strand
AAAAAAAAAAAAAAAAAAAAAGGGGACCCATCTGTCCAACGGCTTTTATATTTTGGATGAACTCAAATTATCAATGTTCTTATTTTATTCTGGTTTACTCCTCATGTGCAGTTGGCAAACCATTTTGGCTGATGTATAGAAAAAGCTGAAGCAGATTTTCTAACATTTTCTTTTTCAGCAGTGGGAATGAACAATGCTGTGTTGTGTGTACCAATGGCTCTCAGATACTTTACACTAATACTTTAATCACTAAACATGTTCTGTCAATCACCTTGTATCTCCCTGTTGAATTTTAACACAGTGCAAACAATGCAAAGGGAAAAGAGACAGGTCCAAAGACTGCTCTGCACAAAGTACACAAGCTACAGCACAGCTCCTGCCTGCCAGAGACTTGAAGATCTGACCAGTGTGGTTTGTTTATTTCTGTTTGCTTATAGCTTGGCTCACCGTCATTTTCTGAGAAGGATGGTGCTAAGATCATATTGTTCCATTTTATGAATCATAGATAAGCACATGACCATTTATTTTCCTCCTGTTCATGTCTGTTTTGTTTCATGAGTAGGCAGAATAAGCACATGTACAGGCATACTCCTGTAGAGACTGGAGGACGCATCAGGGGAAAACGCTACATGTTCACACACAAAACTCATTACCAGCAGCCCAATTAGTGCACCATAGCACTCAGCTTTACATCCCTTTTAATATTCTATATGGAATAGAATAAAACAGCAAGACATTTGGAGCAGAGAGAATAGAGTTACCTTCTTTTGGTCTAGCAAAATTACAATTATATTCAGAAAATGTTTATGTCCTCTAGGATGCAGAAAAAGAGAAACTGTCTCCCACAGTTGGAAAACTTAGAAGTTACCAATATATTGTGGTGAAGCTTTGAAAGGTACCTGTAATATCTTACAGATAAAATATTTCTGCCACTTTGTTTGTTTTCTTTTACGTTCTTTGCCACACGGAGGTTATGTGGGACTGAAATGAGACTAAATCTCCAAGGAATGCTGGTAAACACTTCCGATAACCCTTAGACAGCTGGCAGGAAGAAGCACTGTGCATGTGTCAGTTGTACAGAAGTTTCCCTGACCCCCCATATCTGCCTGGCACTGCTAGAAGAGACACAACTCTGTGGGAGATAAAGGGAAACAAAGAGCTGTGGATTATTTAAGCAAATGAGTTCAGGGTAAGATCAAATGTACAGACCGCTGTGTTAATACACATTTTCGTATGCTGCATCCTTTCTCTTTAAATAATTTATATCTTTGGAGAGGCCGACTTGTGCCAGTGTATTTACAGGTCACAGTTCCCCGCAGGAAGACTTGCAGGACAGTCAAACCCATTCAGGTGTACAGGACTATCATATGCCCAAAGTTTTTTCCTGATACGGCCCAGTCTAAATGGAAGTACTGGAGAGTTAGAGAAGGAGTAAGTTGCCAAGGAGTTCTGCCTCTCTGGACAACCACTGCTGACACAGATAGCTGAAGGTTTTCTGCAACACTGAGTCACGTCTGCCAGCCCAATTATTTACAGGTAATTTGTATCTCTAAAGAACTTCAAAAATTACACAAAGTTTTTGTTGGGAGATCCTCATCAATACAGTCCAGAAAGAAATAAAGTTTTAATAAGATGGTAGACGTCCATCCTAAAATGGGCTAAATAGTTTCCTAAAGTTTTTTGACCTGTGTTAACTAGAACTTTGGCTATATCATGAACGTAAAGATCTTTCCTGTGTGTGTGAAACAGATCTATTTCTAGATGAACACTCTAAACTGACATCTAACATTGCACATCTGAATCTGGACATTGAACTGGATCTCATCCTATGCCCCACTCTGGTAAGATCACAAGAGGGAAATGATGCATCCCATCCAACTGGTTCTTTGGTTTTGCAGAAACTGGCTTGCTTCCTGCTGTTTTCACAGTACATAGGGAGTCAGAAAGTTTAAAAAAAAAAATTAAAAAATCCCAAACAAACAAACCAACCAAACAAGTAAACAAAAAAAAAATCAGCAAAGCATTGCATTTTAATGCCTAATGAGAATCAGCAAATTTGAGCAATAAATGTAAAATAAAAAGTTCTCAAAATAAAAAAAGCTCTCTGAAACAAATTTTCCAGGGTAGCCAGTTGGAAGAATGCTCTTTTAGAGCAGCTGGAAGTTTATTTCTTCCTTATTAATATTACTAGTCACAAGGTGGATAAAAAGGAGAAATGGTATGTAAGCATGAATCCATGAACATAATAAATTGCAAGGTTTTATGGAACATCTGTCTTAGATCAGCATTTCATGATGAAGAACAGCATCAGTGACCTCTGCTCAGATTTCAAATAGGATGGCCACTGACCTGGGTTAACTGACCTAGCTAAGAACATGGCATAAATTACTGGCAAAAGTGGAATAAAAACATTCCACTTTCAGTGCAGCAGTCCAATGAACAAGGTTACTATCCAGGATCCTCTGACTGAATTCAGTACTGACCCTTCCCGAAGCAAGACCTCATCTGGGAGAAATAACTAAAAAAAAGGAGAAAATGCTAAATGCATGAAGGTCAATAGAAGGCTGAACGTCAACTTTAATTTTTGCCTGAGAAATGTCTTACACAGAAACAGAAGTCAAAAACATAATTAAATTTTCTTCTCAATACTTGCCTAACAATTAAGAATTTAGTCCTTTTCATTTTTAAATTGCCATGCAAGCATTAACTAACTAGTAAAACATGAAGATCAGCAAATTAAGTAACCATGGGATGAAAATAAAACAAAGCAAAAAAAACCCAAACCAAAAAGCAAAGAAAAACAAAGCAAAAAGAAAAACAAAGCAAAAAAAAACCCAAACCAACAAAAAAAACCCAAAAGAAAAAGACACCTTTTTCTACAGTCATCACATCTGACAAATAGAGATGATTTTTAAATACAAAACTGCCTGAGGATTACAATTTACCACGTACCAGTGATCAAACACATTGCTCTATTGGATCACAGCAGTTACTGGGAAAATATAGAGAGAAGATTTTTCACATACAGTGCATATGTATTCTAAGAGGTGTTTGTGACTGCTTGTTCCCTACTTCCTAAGTAACATTTAGCCATAATAATTTATCATGGAATTGGTTTAGTGCAGATTGTCAGCTACTTAGAGGAAACAGGCATTTTACAGGTGACTGATACGCTATTAAAAATTATATCAAATCATAAGGTCTAGAAGACCATAAAAACTCTCTATTTTAATGTATATTCACAAAACCCAAAGACAGAACACACCTGCAAGGAAGCAAGGGGTTTCAGCCATATTTTATATATAGCACAGCAAATTTTCATAGAAATAAACATTAAATCACACACTTTAGCAAAAGAGATATTAAAATACATTCAAAATGTATTTTAAAATTAAATATTTTAGTCACAAGGCTACAGAAACAAATTTTAAAATTTGTTTTTCTCAGTGAAAAAGAATGACTTATTATTACATTTTATTGATAAAACCTTTCAGTGTTCTCCAATCCCAATTACATACTTCTTTGCTAATTATTATTTGAAATAAAATATAGTTTACAACAACCGCAGACCAGAATTGTTACTACCACCATGCTTTCATCACATAACGCAAGAGTTTAAAAGTAGTTTCAAATTAATTATTCACATGTTGGTACTTCTGGTTTGATCTTGGTTCTCCAATACAAGATATATTATAATATACAATATGTTCACACAATCAGTGAGTAATTTTTTCGCATTATCATCTGTGCCACTTTGCTAAAATTCTAAAAGCTTATCAGTTTTCTGACATAGTTTAATTTGATTGTTTTCCTCTTTTAGCAACTGACTGGAACATTGTGGATACAGAACTGTGGATCAGAATATATTGTGCCAAAGCTATATTGAAAATGCTCATTAAGAGAAGGACTGCTTTTCTGACTCACCTCTAAAATTATTTCACCTCCATTCTACTTTTAGTAATCATTTTGGTGCCCACTTTAAGCACATGAAACCTGAGTTTCTAGAGTTTATGTCTAATACACATTGCAATTTGGCACTGTCTCACTTGGCTGACCTGTTAGCTTCTTATGACCACCCGGCTCTATCTTCTGAAAATGGTTTGTAGGAAAATGCAAATAAATTTAAATACAACTATTTCAAAAATGCTGTCGTATTAAGATGAAGCTTTAAAGTGGTGTAATTCTGGGAGTTTAAGAGAGAGACAAAGAAGGACTCAAGTGCTGAGAAATAAATAATCTGACCTTAGTGGCACTTCATTTTACATCAATAAAATCAGCCCTAGCTCCATAACACCACGTCCTTCAGTTGCAGATACTACACAGCCAAAATGTGGGCAGTAACTCAAAGCACAAAAAGATTTGCCTGTATAATCATGCATTTATGACTTAATAGAATTCTACAAAGTAAGTGGATGCCCGTTGCTATTCCACGATGAGTCCAAAGAGCAGAGTGGACAAGAGGTAATGGACACAAGTTTAAGTGCAGGAATTGCCATTTAATTATAAGCAAAAATATTTTTACTTCGAGTGTTGTTGAACACTGGCACAAGTTGCCCAGAGAAGTTGTGGAGCCTCGCTCCTTGGAGCTATTCAAAACCTTAATGGGCATGGCCCAGAATAACCTGCTCTAGTGATGCTGCTTCAGCAGAAGGACTGGACAAGATGACCTCCAGAGAGCCTTTCCAGCCTCAGCAACTCTGAGATTCTGTACGAAAAGGTGACTAAGATAGAAAAACAAAAAACCAAACAAACCGAGTCTAGTAGTCCCTTCTACAATAAATGCCAGGGGTTTTTTCAAACATAGGTGAATAAGGGGAATTCAAGGGAAGCACTCACAAAAAATTAATTACTTACAGGCATTAATTTTTGGCAGGATGAAGATAGGTTTGGGACTTCTAGAAGGATATTGAAAATGGGATATTGACTTACAAAATAACTTCTCTCAAGACAACCTGCAATGCCAAAAATTGAACACATTAATAAGAAAACCATTCTGCAAAAAGAAATTGGTCCCTTGTAACAGTGTAAATCAAAAATAACTTCAGACAAGTCGGGTAAGATATACAAATGTGAAACTGGGTTAGTGTCAAGCATCTTTCTGCAGTGCAGTTTCTCATTGCCACCCAATTCCGTGCCGAAAGTACCGTGTGGGTCCTTCGAAATTCTGGAAGAGTAATTTATCTCTAAGAAAACAATACTCAGGCAGTAGGACCAGCTCAGGTAGCTGGTTTCCAGCTGGTGAACTGAAAGGCATGTGGGGTCCAGATAAAAGGGAGAAGGCCAAATGCATGCCCCTAAAGAGAGGATACTCCCAGAAGAGCGAGCCTTACAGCACCCTTCTGCAGAGACGGTTAAGGGATCACTGATGCTGAGTGACAGGAAGATAAAGTTCTTCTGCTGTTGTAGCTTACTGGTCAGAGGTGCCTGTCTCTTTTGCTAGATGGGAAATGAGAATCGACTGGAGATTCCACATTACACGACTGACTCAGCCCACCATGTCAGCAATTTGGGTAAGATTAAAGAAAGAATATCTGAATTCATAAAGCACTGAGAGAAAAGCAGAGAACTCGGCTGTGTACTCTACAAAATATGCTTCATGTTTCTATGCAGATTACAGTTTAGCTTTCAGTTATTTAGCACATGGAAGTCTTAAAAAAACCCCATGGTGTAAGTAACAGCCGTGGGAACACCGTAAAGCTGAGGACTACATTACATAAAAGTTGGCTACAACACGAAACAGCAGGTCCTTATGTTACTCAATTACTTTTTATGATTTATATCTTCAGATTTTTAGACACCTGGACTCTTTCCTTGCTTGTGGAATTATAAGTGACCCAAAGCATATATAGTGTGTGCCTCTCTTGACAAGGACCAAAACTTCCAACTGAGAAACATTCATAGGATAATGTCAGGCTATCCATGACAGATGCATGTGCCAAGAGGAAGATCATGCATTGTCAGTATTTCTGGTGTTTCCCATACCACCTCCCCACCCTCCTCAATTCTTTGCAAGAAATAGTCGTCATGAATGAGCAGCAAATTAATTTTCTTAGATTACAGGATTAACCAAAACACCTCGTATCAGCTAGCGTCACCAAATACAGCAGTTTGGACTAAAGTAAAATTTAATTTTAAAAGGTCTTGCTAATATAAATGGATTGAGGTTTACACCTAACGTGTGAAGCCACTGGTGAACTACTTTTCATTGCTTCTCACACACAATTTGCAGGTGAGATGTGGGAGCATGACAAGCGACTTTGCAGTGCTAAAAATAAAACATCCTGGCAGAACTGACAGATTCCATGCTAGAATCCATGATTTAATAAAATAGCTTGCACTTCCTTGTATTAATGTTCCAAGGGGAATAGAGTGCCATAATACAAATCCATTTCTCATTTAGTCAACATCACTCCCTACCAAGAACATTTCTTCTTTCAAGCTGACATCTTCTGTATTTGGGAACATCAAAAGTGACAGCAGAAAGCATTTGCAAGACTGCATTTTCTCAATAAGCTTTCTACAGACTTTATTCTGAAGCACAACAAGTCTGCATAAATCTCTTGTTTGATTCAACTCAACAACCTATTTTGCAGTTCTCCTGGTTTAAATGTGTGACTCATTCAGCAGCAACAGAATATTTCAGATCCTACCAAAATGAGAATCACCAGAGTCAAGATTTATATCTTTGTTTCTTTCTGTTCTTTTTTTTTTTTTTTTTACCACTGCAAAACTGAAAAAACACCCTTTCTGCCTTTCTGTCAAATCTATCTTTACATTCCGCATCTCCCCACCCTGCCCAAAGGTAATATTTCCCTGAGGCTGGGATCAACTTTAGATGTGACAGTTTATCAAGACAGCAATAAAGAGGATTAATGTCAGTTCTATCACAGAGGTGAAGTTATCTTGGATCATGAACATCTGGGTAAACTTCAACTTCTACATAAACTTTCTAAACAAGTTAGGCACTTTGTCAGAGCTCCAGAGGCTTTGACCATTTCAAATTAAGGAGAGCTAGAAGTGCCCTCAGGCACAAAAATTCAACACTTGATGCCATTTAGATGTTAGACAAACCACTAGCCTTGGTTTCTTATCATGTAAATAGCATCATCCCAAGCAATTTCCAATGAGCAGACTGTAGGAATTTGCCTGGGCTGGGTATGGATATGATCACTTAACTTTATTGGGTGAAACAGTTCAGTTCTAGGGAGTGAATTATTTTCTGCAAGCAAGTCTCAGCACCCTCAGGAGATACTCCAATCATGTGTGTAAGTGTAGCTGAAGCACTGACTCTTAATTTATTCTTCACCTTGATGAAGTCAGCGAGGACTTCTGCCACAGAAGATAAAGGGCTGTGACTGTAGGTGAAGGCTTGCTAGGTTTCCCACAGTAACAACATGCATGTAGCTCCCATCCTGCACTGCTACGCTGAGCCCCCATCACCCTGAGCCCACAGTCTGGTGTCACTGCTCCTGAGCCCTCTTGAGGTCCCTTCACACTCGTGGATCAACTGTGGCTCATCTCCCACACGCAAAGAGCATGAAACCCATAGTGGTGGTCCACTGCAGCAAAAGATATGTCCCATAAAAATGCACATTCCCTCACCTCCCAGAGCCAAACACTAAGGATATCCAAGTGTCATCTGAGGATGTGCACTCTAGGTATCTGGACGGAGCCCAGGGTGTGCTGGTACCTCAACAGTAGAAACATGAGTCAGCTTTCACCCCTGCCCTGTGGCCAGATGAGAAAGATTCAGGCACCAGATTACTCAAAGCTTGAAGGATCCACATACAGCAGCTTTCTGCTCAGCAATGCCAGATCACCCACACTTCCCCAGTGATCATGCACCGTGAAACCAACTCAGACTGCTTCCAAGACACTCAGACACCATGTTCACCAGCACCTGTAGAGTTTTTACATAAATAAAATTAATTTATCCAACAGCATAGAATGAAGCCACTTGACACCAATGTCAAGAGAACTTCTTATGAGTGATTAGATTTTGCAAATTAGAAAGGAATAAACTCCATTAAAATGTGGCTATCATAAATTGTACTGT
Organism: Donacobius atricapilla; assembly: GCA_013397315.1. Classification (NCBI taxonomy): domain Eukaryota; kingdom Metazoa; phylum Chordata; class Aves; order Passeriformes; family Mimidae; genus Donacobius; species Donacobius atricapilla. The sequence continues at coordinate 145,607 of WBMY01010088.1, read as the reverse complement.
ATTTATTTGAAAAGTCAGAGCTCAGTAATCTAGCAGATATGCTGTACTAAATACAATCAAGCTTTAGTAGTATGAGACCTCATTACAGCATCTGCTTATAAGTCCTTACTGAGGTCTGTAAAAGAAAAGAATTTTTCTTTTACTCCTCTCTTTTTTTGGGAGATTATAAAGTGAGCTGCTTAATGAAGTCCAGATTATCTCTGTCTTACTGAACATAACTGTAACACAGTATTTACATATAATTAATTTATCTCTGACTTTCCCAGTCATAAAGAAGCTCAAAACACAGGTGAAAATATGAGGGACAAAGAAAAGCAGAAAGAAGATTTGGATTTCTTTGCTATCTTTTATGGTAAAATGGAGGGAATCCTTTGGAAAAATACCTACAGGTGTTTGCTGGTTGCACAGTGATCACAGTGTTGCTAAATATGGCTCCCAACAGCAGGCAGAGAAGTAAAAACTGTGCAACAAATCTGTACAACAGTGCACAGGGGGAGCCCAGCTGACAAGGAAGCAATGTAGCCAGGCCTGGATCAGGCCATCATGTTCAGCTGGCCAATTCCTTTGTCATTCCAGTCACTCATCCCTATTTAGAAAATTGGTAATAGAAGAATGTATCTGATTTTTGTCATTTCAGTATCTCCTATGCTGTCCAATCCACTTGATAATGAGAATCAAAAAAACTACCACATGAGCACCCCCAACTCCAATTATCAATTAAGAAAAGCAGAAGTTGAATTAAAATGTCTAAATATCATTAATTAATACTGAAAAAATCCTAATAATTTTCTTATTTACATTCTTGGTTTCCCATGATTAAACTGGGATTAGAAATCACATGAATAATGCAAATAAGATCACATTCAGTTTCTGGACCTTTGAAGCCAGATTTACCTGACGCCTCTCAGAACCTGTAAGATATCATTAGCATTCCCCCAAAATGTTGTTGTCCCAAATGTGTTTGACTGTCATTTCTGATGCTCTGTTGAAAGCTAGTAGTAAATTAACATTCTTTTCCCCCCTTATGCTACAAATACAGAGATCAAATCAAAATCTGTATGTTTAAAGAGCTCGATACTAAGGTGTAAACCTCATCCCATCAGACCTCATAAGAATTTTCTTTCACAGCAGGCCATGTCAAATTATAATTAATTTAGTAAAATGTGTCTTAGGTGTTGAATTTACTTTTTATAAAGAGGTTGTTCCACATCTGCCTAAATTATCATTAAAAAATAAGTTTTCTTTTCAGTGAGTTAAAAACTTATAAGTGAGTGACACTTTTAGGATCTACAGGACACAATTATGGGAAGGGTGGATGTCTCATTGGATTTTCAGGGAATAAATAAAAAATAAAACCATATTTTCTATTAAATGAATATCGCTTCTCAGGGTGGAGACAACATCCAGATGAGATTCATTGATCTCCGAGTACCAGCTGACACTGTGAGAGTTTTTTTAGCAGAATGAAACAGAAGAAAAAACATGTGAAGCTAAACTTGAGAACAGTCAGTTGCCAGGTATGTTTGAGCATGTCTCTAAGTACAGCAGCTATTCTATAGCTTGATATTTTCAATAGAAAATATTGCTTTCAATAGAAAATATTTTCCATAAGTAATAGTGACGTCAGTGCTGTTGGAAAAGAGTAGTCCACTCCTCAGTCAATCAATTGTAACCAGGGGAACTGGTCCACTCATAAAGGTCTCAATAACCCAAGCATAAGAATAAAGGTCTCTAAAATGCTGCAATGTGTTCCTCCATTCATCTGCAAGGCATAGTTTAAAAGTCAGTAAACAGGATATTAGTTTTGAAGCTACGCATCTGAGTAGCAAGCATTAAACACTCCTCATTGCATTCAGCATGATGGCAGGAAGGCCATCTGCATAGATGAGGAAAATGCCCTCACAGCAAATACTCCTGTGCTTCATCTTCCTGTCAAATCTCTCCTCCAGGGTGCTCCACTGCTTTTCCTTGCCTTTTTATTTTGCTTCTCTTGGCCAGTTCTTTATCCTTGCTGTAGCTTGTGAGAAGGTTAACACCCAACAGAAGCAACACTTCCCCAGCTGAGCAGAGAAGGGCAGTTCCTGCACTCCCTGGTCCATCTGCCATTGTGCATCATGGAGAAGAGAGAAGGAATCAGAGAGAAGAAAACTCTCTCAGACTCTCAGGGGAAAGGAGAAGTGAGTGGAGATGCCACCGAGCTGTGGTACATCTGCTCCCCCGGCTTAGTGTTGGGAAAGGTGCAGGCTCACAGCAAGAAGGGGAAACAGCACCAACTCCTTCACCTCCCAAAGCAACACTAATCATTGCTGCAGGCAAAAGATCACCCAGGAAAGAACAACTTAAGGCCTGTACCTACCTGAATTATCTTGTAATTGCTTTTATCCTAATAAACAAAGAAATGTGAACAAGAGAAACATCCAGGACAATAAAGACTTTCTGACAAACGATGAAAACTAACTCTCCATCTGTTGATCTTCTTTAGCTTAACAGGAATATAAAGGGGTCTTTTTGGGGTGCTCATGTGCACTGAGATTTATTTCTAGCCCTACACAGCTGAAGGTAGGATATTCACTACGTGAATTCCCAAGACAGCTCCAGGAACACAGAAGAACAGGTCACTCTATTGTTGCACAGAATACTTCATAGAGGACAAATTAAAAGATGGTTGGAAAAAAGAAACTATGAAAACTTTCTTTTATAAAGGTTCTCCCATCTAAAAGCATGAAGGAGGTTATGAACTGGGTACTTCTCGTTTCCAGCTGATTCTTGAATTTTGCAGACATAAGCAGTCTAATAAAGGAGAGGATAAGACAATAATAAAAGCTTCTAAAAACCACATTGGTTTTTATTGTCTTAAATTATCCAGAAATCTAAATATAACAATGTATATATTCCCTTAATTGTAATTAACAGGGCAGAAGTGGTGATTCTTAAGGGTATAATTACTGCAGTTTACCAGAAGAACACAAATGAGAACAACTTGGAAAGAAAAGAAGAAAAAGAAATATCACAAACAAAACTGATTTAAAAGAATGTAGAGTACTACTGCAGTTCAACAAAAAATGAGAATGTTAATTATAAATTACTCAATTGCACAGGAAAGTCCAGTTCACACTCACAATATTAAATGATGTCTTAGTAAAAAATCTAAGAAGTCAGCTGAAATTAAATTATCTTAAAAGATTAAAGTTGCAAAAGCAATGACAGTACTTAGACCAGAACTGCAAACTGCCAAAGGCACATAATATTCCAAAGCAATGCAGAAAAGAGAAACATGTCAGATGCATTTATTTTTTAATTCTGCATAAACAAGCCAAATTGGAATGCAAGACACCTTCAGTTTACCCTAGCACATGGCATTCACAACCCTCTATTTTCACTCAAATACTATAAATCATTACTACTCAGTGAATCAGACTGTTTCGGATAAATTAGCAAAGAAGTCAGGTATTAAAATTAGACTCACTTTTCAGCTGGAAGACTGCAACTAGACACCATAATGTGTTCTGTAAGCACTAGTCCACTTTTCAATAATTAAATATTCATTGGACTACAGATGCAGGCAGACTGACTTGGCAAGCCTAAGAGTTCAGAGATAGAAGATCAAAGCTCATACCTTTGCTTCAAATAAAGCTTGAAAGATATTTGAAGGTGGGATTCCCTCTGTCCTGGGGAATGCCTAAGTGCTTGCCATTTGGGACTATAAAGTGAGGCAACACTGTTATTTCAGCTCCTGAGAGTGAATCAGCTCTTTCTCCGGAGGAGCTGAATCTTTTAACAGTTAGATTCCTACATATATATAATTTACTGACTAATATGATTGACTCTGCTTCTAGTCCAGTAAAACTAACAGGGTCATGGAGGAGTGTACCCAAGGCCCAAGTGTACCCATCCTGTTTTGCTGTTAGCATTCATCCTGGTTTGATATTCCCTCTATAAAAAATTGGTCAGTCTGGGAACAGTGTTAGACAAACCCCCATCACTACAAGGCTCCTTCCTGGAGGAGTGTGAGCAATTCTTGCTGTAGAGATGCAAATTGTGCCATGCAAGGCCAGCCAACAGGCTTCAGTGGAGACACTTGAGAGGCCACAGCTCCAGGCAGATCTTCTGGAAGCACCAAAATTCTGCAATGGGATTCCACCCTACCACTGGTACACTCAGAAGGAAGGTGTCAAAGAACACTGGAAGGATTTTGCTGCTAAGAGTTTGTCCCAGCACCAAAACCTAGGGAATTTGGAAGACAACACTAACACAGATTTCACTAAAACAGTCTCTTCTTGCACTGGTCACAGCCAGCTCAGGTTCATGAGGGGAAAGTCCTGCTTGTCAAGTCAGATTTCCTTTTATAACAAGGCAATCCCCCTAGTTATCAAGGGGAACCAGTTGATGTAATCTTTTAGGATTGCAGTAAAGCTTTCAGTACTGTCTCTCACAGTATCCTTCTGGAAAATCCAGCCCAGAGCTGAATAAACACATCATAGGATGGGTGAGCAACTGGCTCATGGGTCGGGCACAAGGAATTACAGTGAAGGGGGACATCAGCCCGTGGACCTGTCAGCAATGGGGCTCCGCAGGGCTCTGCCCCATGCTCTTCAACATCTTCATTAAAAACTTCTGTTTGCAGAACTGGAAGGGATACAAAGTTTGCAGAGCATAGGAAATAAGGAGGAGCTGTTGACTCCCTCCAAAGCAGAGAGGCCCTGCAGAGACACCTGGACAAATTAGGGAGATGGGCAATCACCAGCCATATGAGGTTTGCAAAGAGCAAGTGCCTGATTCTGCAGCGGCGATGGGGCACTGCTGGTTGTGGGTACAGGATGGGGAAGGAGAGGCTGCAGGGCAGCAGTGAAGTGGACCTGGGGTCCTGGTCTGTGGACAGCTGAACATGAGCCAGCAGTGTCCTGGCAGCCCGGAGGGCCAGCCCTGTCCAGGGGGCATCAGACCCAGCATCGCCAGCTGGCCACTGGGGTGGCCTCATCTGCAGTGCCGGGGGCAGTTTTGGGTACCACAGTATAAAAAAGACGTTCAGCTACTAAAGATTGTCCAAAGGAGGGGGATAAGGATGATCAAGGATCTAGAGGGAAATCCTTATGAAGACTGCCTGAAGGGACTTGATCTGTACAGCCTGGAGAAAAGGAGTCTGAGGGAAGACCTCAGTGTGGTCTTCAGCTTCCTCACAAGGGGAAGCAGAGGGGCAGGCAGTAGTGTCTCCTATGCAGTGACAAGTGACAGGAACCAAGGAAACGGCCTGAGGCTGTGTCAGGAGAGGGTTAGGCTGGATATTAGGATAAGGTTGTTTACGCAGAGATGTTCAGGCAGTGTTCACAGCATCAAGCCTGCCTGAATTCCAGAAGCATTGGAAAAATGCCCTCAGGTACATGATGTGACTCTTGGGGCTGTCCTGTGCAGGGCCAGGAGTTGGACTTCCATGGTCCTAGTGTGTTCCTTCCAACTCAGGATATTCTGTGATTTTGCGAAGCAGTCACCCTCATCAAAAGGGAGGACATCAGGAAAGCCTGATGTCCCGTAACTGCTGGTTCTGAGAAACAAAGAAGGCCAAAGATGATTTTGCAACTGATGTGGCATATGATACCACACATGGAATCTCATCAGAGTTAGAAAAATGCAGTCTTGAAATTTGCAAAGCCTAGATAAATTCCTAATAAAAAAGGAGGTTAAGATTTGGATCGGTAAGAATAAAAACAGTAGTCAGAATTCTTAGAATCAACTCTTGAAAAAAAGCATACTAAAATGTTCCAAGCAAAAGAAATTGTCTAATAAAATGAGGCTTATAACACATGACAAAAGAATTGCATGAGACGGTATCCAAATTACTAAAGGAATACAAACCAAAAAAAACCTGCGGCAATAAGGCAGAGAGAGTTCAAAGCAGTAGCCCAGAAAAAAAAAAAAAAAAAATAGTTGCATACATTGTCAAAATGAAAATAAACCAAGAAAATGCCCAGGAGATACAAAACTTTTGCAAATGCAGCCAGCATATACATAACAGAGATGGGAAGAAAACAGTCTTTTTTTGATCGATGTTTCTGGAAGAGAAATACCCAATGTTGTGAAGAAAGTGGAAAGACAAGTGAAAATAGGCTAAAAGACGATCTCAGCTGCTATCTCAGGCATTTGTATCTGCCATGGTTTCATAAATATTTGATAGTATTTGTTTGTAATTTGGGAAGGTACAGCAAACTCAGGTGTTGACAAATTGGATAAAATGGCAACATTCCTCTTATAACCCCGGAGGAAGTGGTATGGAGGCCCATTCAGCCTACAGCTTTCATTTGGGAGATCTCACCAACCACAGCAAAGAAAATGGAGGCACCACAATAAGAGGATTCACAAGCTCTTAATATTTAATCCTCTAGAAAAGCCAGCATACAAACAAGACTGCTTTAAAAATTTATCAAGCAACATTTGTGAGCTGAAGTCAGAGAGCTACTTGCATGCTCTTGAACTTGGACGTTGCATTTATTTGATCTTTTCATTTAGTTTTGTACTTTTATGGAGTGACCTCAACAGACACAACACCTAAAAGAGGCATTTTGAGGCTCCTGTGGGCATATGCAGACCCTGAAACGAGCATCAAATATGTGGGTTTTTTTTCTTAAAGGCAAAGACTTTTTACTCAGGTAAAAACAGCACTAGGAATTGCAGTAGTTCATACTCTGACTACACAGGGTGTGTGGTTTTCCTGGAGGCTGAGAAATGGTAATGGCAAGGGCCACCTACTAACTCATTCCCTACACTAGCAGTGTGAGAGACTCCAACTGCAAGAATGTTCTAAAGAAGCTCCCTTTATAGAAAATAATTCTTAAAAAATTAATAACAATGCTAAAAAAAACTCCTTGCAAGTACTTTGCACCCACTTTAATGCAGCTTAGCAATTACTGAGAAGCAGTTATTACAAGGTAGAACAAATATTATTTGTGGAACAAAAAGGTTTTGAGTTTCATCAGAAATGTATATGACAAACAGGTCTTGGTTTTCAGCCTCCTTCAATTCAGGAATCAATGCTAAATTCCTAGCAGCCATATCCTAGGGACTAATGAATGTCTGGCCTGAGACATTCATATCTGTACTCATACAGATATTGGCTTCTGTTTACATTATTAGCATCTACCACATTTTTTCGAACTACCAATAGTAAAAGATAAGCAGAAGAAATCTCTGATGCATGAAAACCAGACACTTACATTCCAAAAAGTTCCAGTAAGAGGAAAAGTCTTGGCTTTTCTGACTTTAGAAACATAAGCATTGGAATAAACAGTGGTGGTTCCTACTAATAGACAAGAAGAACTGTTATTGAACCAAAATTCACTCATTTATGGTTAATAATAAAGGTAAACCCATATTTTTTAGTATTTGTGAGTCATTCCTTAGTTTCTTTATTTACATGAAAAAGCAGTCTGTAATTGTAAAATCTCGTTGCTCTTTCTGGATTATGGAAGTAATTCCTGAATCAGGTTACAATGGATTAATTTCATTTTATTTTTATAGCGTATGACAAGCTCCAATGGATTAATTTCACTTTTTTTTTAATAGCGTATGAATGCTTTATATAATGTTACACAATACGACACTGAGTATTTGCTTCTTCATCTTCTGCCCTGGAGGGCAGTGGTGTCTTATGGCTCACACCACATATGTAAGTGTGGTTGTATATATATGCTAGAAAAGATGGTACAATAGGAGGCAAGAATTTAACTATGGTAGACAATAGTTCCTTGGTTTCCACTCATGGATTTTAAAAAGTGCAAGGTCATGTTCAGGCAGTGTATAACTAATTAGAGAAATAACTATTGTCTCACAGGAAAGAAACAAATGAGAGGATGTTGCTATCAATCATCTCTGTCCTCTACAGATTACCAAAATATCCTTAAGCATAGCACGTACGAGAATTTTCTCATGGAAGAATTTCGCCTTGCATGGTTTTATTGATTCTTCAAGTATACTTATAGCAGGGTTTTTGAACAGAGCATATATGGCACTGATTTTTTTCATCTTTTGCAGAATTGTAACATAATACAGTCTGACTTCTACTAGCACTGATGTGAGGAAATTATTTCCAAAATTAGACTTTAGTAACACCGTGACATCCCACTTGTATGCAAGTGAATTTCAAAACAAATTTTCCTTCGTCACAAGAGAAATTTATACTAATATTACTATAAAATATAAACTATCATGCATTTCAGTTCAGGAGATTATTATAAAATATAATGTTAAACTATCATACATTTCACTTCAGGAAATTATTAAGACAAAGCTACCGAACCATAATAAGCATTTTGAACCCCCTTAGATTTTTCATTTTGGCTTAAAGTTACTGTCTTTTTATTTAAGATCAATTTCAATTCCTTATTAATAATAGGAACAATGAACTATCTGTTGCTCTGTATAGGCTAATGTCAGTAGACCAAATTCTGGCCTCATTAATATTCCTATATGCTCCTGCAGTCCCTGGAGAGGTGAGAGTAATTCAACTGATTTTAGATGGCTGCCTCAGCGTGAGTGAATATTACACTTCCTTAATGAAATAATACGCAAGACTACCAAAAGTTATGGTTTATGTTGGCATGTGAAGTTGATTAAAGGTACCAAACCTGATAATCATTTTACAGTAGTCCATCTGTAAAGCAGGAGCATTTAACACGAGGGCTCACAGTGAAAAGGAAAACCCCAGCCAAATGGATGATCTGTGTTATGGAAGGTGAAGAGTTTAACCTTTTTATTTTTACTGACACTAGTAAGACCACAGAAACAAGTTTTGACGTAAGAGTTTAGTCTGCACAAATTTTTTATAGAACACAGCAACCTTTAATAACATTTTGTGAAAATATATCTCATGCTATTCTAAAAAAGATCTTTTGATGCTGAAATGAAAGAATGTTTTTTCTATTATCCGTAATTATTAACTATTCTTTATCTCCCTATACAAGTCATTTTCAATGATAAAAAAAGGAGAAGGTTTTATTTCTGGAAGAAAGCACAGAGGCTTGATAATGGTTTCTGTTCAATGGATAGACTCCTAGTGCAGCCAATGACAATTACATACACAGGGCTCTGACATCATTAAAGGAATTAAAAAAAAATAAGGCATATATCCTTTCTGGTCTTATATTTGCAAACCTTTGACTGGAATAATACACTACTTGCACTGCTTTACATATTTTTCTTAGCACCATTAAAAGCAATCACATTCTTAAAGTGCATAATTAAAAGATGTATACATCTTTGCAAAGTAGGGCCATATACTAATTCATAAGGAAAGAATGGAGAGTCTTCATCCCATTGAAAATCAGCCTCACCGATTTTGCTTCTGCAAGAAAGAACTGTTCAAACCATGAGGGAGACACCAAAAAATCAAATATTCAGAATGAGAAAGTGCTGCCAAACTTTCACAGAAGGGCATAAGGCTTCACAAAATTTGGGTTCAAAAGTACAATACTACTAACAGTAGAACAGAAGTGGCTCAGTGCCTGGGAAGCTGGTCTAGAGTTGTGGCATCATCAGGAAAGAATGAAAAGATGCCCACTTAGTGATCTGGGATGTGAAAGACATTCTAAGAATAAAATAAAATGTTTCAAGAATAACATATATGCATGCATTTGGGGGAAAAAAAAAAAAAAAAAAAAGAAGAAGGGGAAAAGAGACGCTGAACAAAACATCAAAACAATATGCATTCTTTTTTTGGAAGGACCAGAAATAAAACTTCAGAAGCACTTTGTGATTTTTTTTCTAAAATAATAATGGAAGTCAGAGAACTGAAGCTTTGGAAATAGTTTATATTTGCTTATCTATTCTTGTATCACAGACTCTTGCTGCAGCACAATAAAAAGTAACATCTTTGTTTACACAAACTGGCTTATTAAACCAGCAGGCCTCACAATTTTCACACAGCAGCATATTCTTATGTGTTAAATGTGAACTGCATGTTATTCTAATTTCCATAACTCCAAATAGAAATAGATTGTGATTTTCTTCAATCTTCAAGTCAAAATAATAAACTTTTCCAACATGCCATGAAAAATTACAAAGTGATTTCAAAGCAGATCTCAATAATGAAGTTCATTTTGAACTCTCTTCATTAAGCTTGAACAAGTAATAATTGCAGCATCCACCTGCAAATATTTATTTCAGAGATATACTACAAGCGGAAAACGCCCTTCGTATTTTTATATCCTCTAGCTAGACATCTTTAAAGAGAGGCATCATAGGCAATCTGTAGAACAGACCATGAGAAAAAAGGATAATTACCAAGAAGAAGAGGACCACTGGAATAACTGAGTGTTCTTTGAGACATTAATATAGCAACAGACAATTAAAACATTTCTCTGTCTGGATTCACACTGAATGAAAGTACAGCTTTGTACATTAACTATAGGGGTAACCCGATTGGCTTTGGTGACATAGAGCTATCTGACTGAAGACAGCATATGTTCATGAAACTGCATGTCTTTTTCTTAATTTTTATGAAAATTTCTCATCTTCATTTGCAAAGTTAAAAGCAACACACTCCTACAAGAAGTACAAGAAATTATTTTCAGCAGACTTTGAAATATCTTTAAATTAGCAATAATATTCTCAAGTCTTCAAAGGACAGTCAATGAAAATTAGAGTGTGCTGCGCCAGGGAGCTGGTGTGACTTTGGTTCTTCTTTGGAAAGAAAGGAAATTATAATATTTGTTTAGGAATGTGCAACAAAATGCCTCTGGATCCCCATATCTGATATAAAAGATGCAACAAACTCAATAAATTACCTTTGAAAACTTTGGGATTTGCCCAAAAAAATTCTCTTCCCCCAAACAATAAGCACTTGCTGATCTAAAATGTCTTGAAACCTAAAATGATAATTTATTCAAAAAATGGCAATTAAGGCTTTTCCACTGTTGTTCTGAATGGTTCATCATCTTGATTGCTATGGGGGAGTATGGTATCTAGGATAGCATGGTGACAGTTCCTCCATTTAATCACAGAAAAAAAGCACCAAACAATTAAAATTTAGGCCTTGAAGGAACTCCTTTGGATACAGAGGTGCATACCTTACTAATAAAAACTGCTAGTGACCATGGCCTGATGTTGTGCAATGCCAGGACTGTGCCTAAGATGATGGAAGTGCGGAGGAAAAGGAGAGAAAAAGGAAACTCTTTGGATAGATATTTTCTCACTTTCTTTTTTTACTTGTCTTTGACCTTTCCACTACTGGCCTTTCCATTGGTTTTTCTTTTTGTGTTCCACATTCCCTATCCACTGTATTTTTCTCGTTGAGTATGATCATGCTTATGTGTGACACTTTCCTTAGCAATTTTTTGCCCTTTTAAAAATTATTTTTAAATTTCTTAAGAAACTTTAGCCTCTATGGCTCCTCCTCAGTTAAAAGAAAATTATATAATTGTTTATTATTTGTACATTGGTTTAAGAGTTTTTAATTTAATTTCCCTGGAGCCTTTTGTTTTCTGTATGCCTCTCTAAACACCATCTGCTCAGCTAATTTGATGGAACACACAATCCTGGGGCCTGGGCCTCCTCTTGTACCTTTACCACTCCTCTACATCTCTCAGTTAAATTTGATGGAAATACTTTCATTTGCAGTGGAATTATTGAGAGCACAACCCTAACAGATGAAACACTGATTTATTAATCCATCCTATTTGAAGATCTTCCACTTATGCGTTCATAGGGCTAGAGAATGACTCTGTAGCCTAGAAAGGCTCATATTGTGTCACACTACAGCAGACAGAACAAATATGTTCACTTTTCTGCCAGAGGCCACCAACACAGTCCTCACACTATGTCAGGTACTTGGAAATTAACAGGAAAACGAGGATTTTAGTTTTGAAACAAAACTTTCTATAAGGTAAAATGGTAGAAATGATTGAACCAAAGTCTTCAGAGGTACAACCCAACACAGTAGAGAAAAAGAGATTTCCTAAAAAAAAAAAAGTTTAATTTCTCTTTTACCAAAAGGTGTCAAGGTTGTAGTAAAACACACTAAATAGTAATGCATCATTATCCTATTTTCTGAAAGTAAAAAAACATCAGGAATATCTTGCCAAAAGAATCTTTTGGCTTATTTGGTTGAGCTTTTTTTAAAATAGTTTCTGAGTACTCCTTTTAGAAATAGTATTTTTTTTAATTTTATTTCAAAACTGAAACTGTCTAAATTTCACCAAGTACTCAGAAATCAAAAAATCAAGTTTTGTAAAACTGGTTCAGTATTTCTCATTTTAAAATAGTTTGGTTTTCACTTTATAAAGAAGACTATATGGAGCATTTGACTGTGCAAAAGTTGAAGTTTTTACTTCAGCAAACCCCAGAATTTCAATATGAAAAACCTGAGAACTCTATGTATATTCAATGATTTACTTCCATTATGTCATAAAATGGGAAGTTAGACAGTAGAAAAATATTTTCCTTTAGGAAATCACTTACTGTTTTGACATTTCTAAAATGGGACAAAACAGAGAGTAATACCACGGTTAATATTCTCACACAAGAACAATAATCAAATTGGAGGGAAAATGAGGTGAAGTGTGAAGGTGTCAATTCCATTATTTGTTTAATTACATTTTTTATGGTGTCCTTTTTTTCTGCTCTACCCTAAGATTTCTTCATTGGATTTTACACATCAAACTGAATTTACATGTTAGATTGGTCCCAACAGCTTTCCTCTAAGAATCCTTGGTTCTGGCCCCCTTTCTGACAGTTCAGAAGTATATAATGAGCAAGGAATAAGAGAAGGAAAGTCAGGAGTGGAAAGAAAGATGGATGAAAGATGGGAAGAGAAGGAAAGAAATAGAGGACATCCAGGAAAAAGGGGACAAAAGTCCAGATAGGTGGAGGTAGCGAGATCATTTGAAGGGGATGTCAGATAACTTGCATAATGATTCCAACTAATGAGCATTTATTGCTGTGTTTCACCTGTAATCTCGGAAGTTTACAAATGTAGGGAAAAGTATGAATTTACCACCAGCAGGTTTTAATTACAGTTCATTCCACCCCAGCCTACACTTTCCAGATCTGATGGATATACACACATGACAAGTGCTTCTGGAGAAATCAGTTGTTTGTGAAGCAACATGTGCAATATTGCAGCAACAGTACTGATTTCCAATGCTTCTTCAGCTTCATTGAAGATTTAATGATGATGGGGAAAGGGTGTGATTAGTCACAAAGTGACTAGATAGGTCCAGAAATCATACTTCACATGTTGTATGTATTGTTGAAAATAGGATATGAAACACTGTAAGTTGAAATATATATATAAAGCTATGAAATGCAAAGAAAAACTAAGGAGGAAGAACAAAACAAATTTTGAACCTGAGATTAAATACTTCCAGCAGTTGATTGAATTTTACTGATGAAAACTATCACATATGTATGAAAAGACCATGAGGCAGCATCTGCAAATTTGCAGGTTATTTTGTAACTCTTTAACATTCTTTCATCAGGGCACTTATGAAAAATGTGCTGTTTCTAACTAAATCCCTTATCAGATCTTCAAATAATTACATGCAAAGATAAAGGCTCCAAGAACTTAGTTTGCAAAGATTTAAACTCCCTTGAACAACCAACTGTACGCTTAGGAATTTTAATCAGAAATGCCACAGCACAGACCCTAGAAGAAGCTAAAGAGGGCCATATCCAGTTTCAGCTGCAGAACCTTACTCAGGAAGAACTGGATAAGTTCTCCAAGTCATGATTTTCTCCAATTTCATAGGCATAGCTGCAGTTCTAATACAGCTTCCTTCATGGCTTATTTTTCAGGTTCATAGTTCTGTTTTACACAATCCAAACTTCTTTTACATTTGTCTCTTCCCTTACTTCTTTGTTTAGTATAATTTCTCTGATGTTGCTTCTGGAAAACTAGCATATTATTGGCAGGAATTAGTTCAAACCACATTATTTCATAATGAGGTAGGCAGAATGGCAATGCCATGGATTTTGCTTCTTGGGAGATTCAGTTCTCAGTAGCTTTTCCATAATCTTGGGCATACCTCCCATATTCCAAGCACTGGCTGAGTTCATAAACAGCAAGTGCTCATGTAATATATCTTTGCAATTTCTGAGAAAAAAAAAAAATACAGACAGTAAGGTAAAGGAGAGTTAAATGCAGTGCCTAAAGCAGGGTTAGCTCTTCTTGTTTGTTCAAACCAGCTGTGATGATTAAGGAGAAGAGCAAATTAGGTGCAGAAGAGGTGGCTCAATTTACCTTAACTCCTTGGCTAGATACGAGGAATGAATTAAAAAAAAAATGGCAATTGAGCCAGGTACATGTTGACAGGACACCAATTAATGGAAATAACATTACAGTGTCTAAATACAAATACAGTAATGTGTATGGAGAACTTGGGCACATACATGACAAGAAGGAAAGCAAAGAGAATGGAGAACTTGACTTGCATATAAATATGAAGAAAACACTGATATTAGCTATCTACTTATTTCCACTAACTAGCATACTTTTATTGTATTTAAATATATTATGTACTATAATAAAAGCTTTATATGTTTTGCAAAGTATATAAAGATACATCTACTAACAGAAAATAATTGTGAAGAACATAATTGAAACAAGAGGTGGTAGCAGTTGCCTAGAGATCTGCAGTTAAGTTTCACTCTCTAAAGACAATCCAGGCTTACATCAGTTAGACTTTGATTTTGATGATAAATATTCAAAGACTTCCTGCAAACAACTTAATGTAAATATCAGAGAAAAATTCAATAATTCTATAAAGTGATGCTAAGACAAACTATCAACTATTCAACACCTAAACAAAAGCCTTTGCTTCTCGGAAGAGTTTAAAAAATCCTCTTGATTTGAAGATTAAAGAAGGTCAAAACAATTATTTGAAATTAAATAGAGATGGACAATCTAGAAATGGACTTGTCTGAAATTCTACCAAGAAGTACTTTGCAGAGAAGTACTTGGATATTCATCTGTCCCTCCAGAACTAAATCATTTTGGTTTATTTTGGTTTTGTTTTTATCCATCTTCATTGTACCCTTTCACTGCTAAGACTCCAAATGAAGCATTATTACTTTACCTGATCATACACCTCTTTTTTGAGGGAAAACCTAATGATTTTTTTCGACCTTCTTTCCTGTCTGAAATTTGAGTTAAACTGTCATTTTAAGTTTGACAGAACTATGTTTTCTTATGGAAAACACATCTTTTTCTCCAAAACAGTTCTAAGGAAAACATAGAGAAAAATACTGACCGGTTATGGGAGGGCATCTCCACATGTTGTTCCTTAAATTTGTACCTAAGGTAATTGGAAACAAGATTTATTTTCTACGTTATCAGGAATATTGAGAAGTGCAGTTGTACCAAATTTTTGTTGCATAAGATAAGAAATATGAACAGCCAGGTGAGGTGGTTCAGACACAGTCACTGAGTACTTGAAAATGAACTCCTTGTTTGTCTTTGCTTGCATGTGCTGCTTTTACTTTATCTATTTTACTGTTTTTATCTCAACCCATGAATTTTCCCGCTTTTACTCTTCATACTCTCCCCAGTCCTCTTCGTGGGAGAGTGAGCAAGCAGTTAAGTGGGGCTGAATTGCCAGTTTGGGGTTAAACCACAACAGACAACTGATTTACAACCTGCTATGTAAAAATACTATAAACATTAATTTTTATCCTTTAAATCTTTCAGTCCAGCAGAAATCAAATTTTCAGGCTCAAATCAGCCTGATAAGTATTTTGCAAACCAAGCATTCAGATCAGTGCAAACAATCTTTTCCAGAAACTTCACAAAGAAAACCATAAATATGCTACAAGATATTGTTTTCTAGATTATCTTTTGCTTTCCCTCAGCAATTGTTTTACTCTGGAATATTTTTTACTAGATTAATCTTCTGGGTTATGCTCTTTAACATGCTCACAAGATCATCAATCTCACTCTCAAGCTGCTATAAATGAGTAATTCACATTGGCACCACAGCATCTGCCAATCCTGTATTCCTCCCTATTGTTAATGTATCAGTTTAAAGGTCAGTAGAACAACCTGAACAAAAGACTCGCTGGCCTAAAATGAAGCACATATCTTACAGAATAAGCATGGAAATATTCAGTCTCCATATTCTACTAGAAGCAGGAATCTTCCCTTGCTGTTTTTTATTTAAAAAATGGTCAGTTTTATATTGAGTCGATGAACTTCAACTATTTCTCTCAGAAGAAGATCAAATTTCCTTTATTTTACTATCTTCCATCAGGCTGTACCTCTGCTTTGTGTGTAAATCCAAGAAGAATGAAGCCCACTACTTTAAATATAGCATCCATGAATAAGTTATCATGACAGCCTATTTTACCCAGAAGTGTAATTACAGAATCTCAGAGATGCTAACTAAGAGGAAAAAAGCTGCATAGCTAAACAGATGCTTGTGCATCTTGCTAAAAAATTTCCTCACGTTTGCAGATTCAAACAGGAGGGAGAGAAAGACAAATCAAAAGAAAGCAGGTCATGTGCACGCATGTATGTGCATCCTTTGTACCTCAGAACTTTATTGTGCTGCTAAGGCAGTGCCCTGAGCCAAACAAAAACCTGCTGAGTATCACAGAGCCTTTTGTCTCCAGTAAGCAATGTCCTAAAAATCTCCCCAATGCTCTGTCTTGAAAGGCTCCAGTGTCCACCAGTGCACTGACCTCATTTGTCCATGCTTTAGAATGTCCATACAGTTAACACTACACTGTGTTTCCTGTATTAAGAGCAGGATGATGATAGAGCATCTGTCAGGACAGGATAAAGTGTCACATTTACTATCACCTAACCAACCTCACCTCTTGACCAAGCCAAATCACAAGTGTAAACCTAAAATTAAAACACAAATAGAGACAGAGAGATAGCATGTCAGACAATTACTAATTTATACCAATTGTGTATTGGTGTACACACATCCTACAGTTATGGAGAACATAAGTAAAAATCATGAACTAAACTCCCCTCATAGAGCCCATGATCCAGGTTCCATGGAAATGTTCACTAAAAGCCTTACTCACCTGGTACTGTTACCATGGCATCCACCTCACCCACAGGTCTGAGCCACTGTTACTTAGTGATGTTGACTGGTGAGGGAAGGAATTTGAAAAATGTCTCAGCAGAGGGCTGAGAGACACTCTTAAATTTGCATAAAGCAGTTTATCTTCTTGCTCTCCTCATTCTTAATCTTAAACTGAAGGACCATCCACTTACCCCAAATAATTTTTTTTTTTCCCACAGGTGATACATATTATTAGCCTCATTTTGACAGCTAGGTAGTTACCCTTCACGCTTTCTTGTGAAGGAAAAGGAAAGGTATTAGCAACTCTACAGTGTGACACAGGGGAAGAGCTTACTTTTGATACTCTGTCTTCCTGTGTTAGATGCCTAGAGTCAAGTAGTCTTAATATACTGAAAATTGGTGCTGTGGATACTATATTCAAGCTCCAATATCATGTGATGATGCAGGGGTATGTGAGAAAGCAGGCATCTACAATGCCCCACCCTTAATCCTGTGATGCTCAGGACACAATGCAAACAGGACACGTCACTGTGGTACAGAGCTGATCAATGTCCTGCACTGCAAACCTACAAGTACCAAATATACTTCTTACCTTTGGAGAAAAGTGTATTTGGAAAATATGTTATTTTTTTACTCACAGTTTTCATCATATTTATTTTGGACAAGGCTCAACCACAAAATGTGGACAAATGTTCAGTTTCAGAAAGAATTTTCCTTTCTTCATTAGTAAGTTTATTAAAATAAAGACAAATAATAATAGAGATAAAAGGAGTGAGAGTATCTCTGATAAGAGTCCTCAAAACTGTTACTAACCCTTGGTAAGCCTTAAAAATAAGAGGGAAAAGGGCTGCAGCATGTAAATCTCTCTATGGGAGTAGGATCTGAGTGCATAAACACCACATCATAAAACTCTGCAAGATGAAACTGACAGCTCATGTAAACAATGTCGCCATCTAAGGTTTCTTCTCAGTAAAAATTGGGCTGCATTTACAAAACATTCCAATATCCTTAACATATGAATGCTTCAGAAAGAACTGAGAAATGTTAGAGAAATCTAATAAGTCCAAGAAGTTTTGCTGTATTATACTTAATGGTTTCCCTCTCAGTAACAGGTAGAAAAAAAAAAGATATCTGAAACTGAACAATCACATCTTAAAAATAACTCTTTTCATCAGCAGTGCCAGCATTTATTTGTGTCTCTGTGGCTTCATTTTTCCCAGTGAATGTGAACTCATTTCATGATTTGCAGATATAAGCTTGACCATTCTGAATCAAGAGATTTGCACTTTATACAGACGCTGTATCAGGCAGAAATTTTGCTGACAGCAAAATACTTAATGCGGACTAATAGCATCTCTGAAGCAACAGAATAATTCCTATATCACCTGGATTTCTGTAAGGACTGTGACATAGTCCCCCATAACATCCTTTCTAAATGACAGAGATGAATTTGATGGGCGGATTCTTTGGTGGATGAGGAATTTGTTGGATGGTTGCATCCAGACCGTAGTGGCTGAATGTCCCAGTGACCAGCGGTGCCCCTCAGGGGTCTGTACTGGGACTAGTATTCTTTAATGTCTTCCTCAGTGACAAGAGGGTTCAAGTGCACCCTCAATCCATCTCCCAAAACCACCAACCTGAGTGATGCAGCTGACACACCAGAAGGATGGGACACCATCCAGTGGGACCTGGACAAGCTCAAAGAGTGGGCCCATGTGAACCTAAAGAATGTTCAGCCAGGTCAAGTGTAAGTTTCTGCACATGGGTCAGAGCAAATCTCTGATATAAATACAGGCTGGGGGATGCGGGGATTGAGAGCAGCCCTGCTGAGAAGAAACTCAGAGGTGCTGGTGGATGAAAGACTGGATATAAGCCAGCAAGGTGTGATTACATCCAACTGTATCCCAGGCTGCATCACAGGAAGCTTGGCCACTCGGTCAAGAGAGGCGATTCTGCCCCTCTGCTCTTGTGATACCACACCTGTTGGACAACTCTGGAATCTTCAGCACAGGAAATACGTGGACCCACTGCCATCAGTCTGGTGTAGGACAAAAATGATCAGAGGGTTGGAGCTGCTCTTCTGTGAAGGAAGGCTGAGAGAGTTGGTGTTGCTCAGCCTGGAGTAGAAAGGCTCCAGAGAGACCTTACAGCAGATTAGATGACCTTTAAATGATCCTTTCCAGCCCACACTATTCTGTGACACTATAATTATGATCACTTCCACCTGTTGTCAAATGCACAACTTTCCAGATGGCTACAACAACAGGGTTTGTGGTTAAGGTCGTATCTATGTCATAAACACCAGCTGACTCCTAACATGAAGCAACCTGCAACTGGTACCTGAGCAAGCATCACGTGAACTATCCTTAGAGTTAGGATCAGTCATGCCAGGGATTATCCAGCACTGTTGATTACCACTGCACCTTGTGATGGGTGGTCATTCCGGGGCACCCAGTGCATTGCCCTTTACTGCGCTGTAGTCATGCCCTGATGTGTCCACTCATGCTAGACACACTACAGGTTTACATTTCTTGCCTCCATTTTCAAGGTTACAATTTGGCCTGGTAAATCAGCTTACTACAGGCTTGTGACAATTAGTAAATGTATTTTCATTCAGAGTTCTGCCTAAAGAGAGGCCTTTTCTGTCTTCAAAGGCTTTGTTTAGCCTGGGCAAGTAAGCAGCTCTGAAGATTTAACTATTTGAGAGCTAGTGCTTTTCTAATATTGTCATGGGAATTTTGTAAGCATTTCACAGCTCCTGAAAATACTCAGCTCCATGTTGAGTATTTTCCCATATTTCAGTGGAATTGCACACTTATTGCTTCCTTTTAAAGTTATTTCTGGTTCCATTGTTCCACACTACAGATGCTACAACAATATGACTAAGAACATTTTCTTGTCTTTAACATCATGACAGTTTTAAGATTGTAGTTATCTCTTCTGATGTGAATCAACAAGCTTCTCACAGTGATCTAGCAGTCACAGCTTCTCTTCACTCCAGAGAGGCATGGAACAGGACCATGAGCTCCAGGATCACAAACCCCAGCAATACAACCAAATGAACCAGTTCAACTGGCTTCACAACCCAATTCCTAACCCACAGCACTGACTGTGGGTAATCCATCCACTGAAATGACAGTGACAGAGCAGTGTGGAAAGCAATTCAACCCACATCTCACCCAGCATCCATCTCTGGCAGGGTTTACACTTTTTTCATATTATAACTGGTTGCCTGGAAGTTCCCTCAGTGATTACCCTTTGTTATATGGAATTTTCAGAAGCTTGTCCTTGGGCAGCCCGTCTTCTGTTCACCACCCAGAGCACCGCAGTGCCTGAGGCTGGTGGATAACCATTCATGTCCCAGAGGAGGAAGCAGTGGTAGATGCTGTGGTATTTTGCACATCAAAGGGATTAAAGCACTTAGCAGAGGATTAGAAACCTGATTCTAGACTCTCCTGAGCCTACTGTCTCCAAATTCAGCAAAATGTACCAGCCACAGCCATAAAAGAGGAGGAAACCCTCTGATTTCTCTAGGCATTTCAGTCGGCCTTTGTTAGTGGTTTACTGGGCCTCTCCCAGATCATTTCTGTGTGACTATTTACCACATCACTGTACCCTGCCCTTTGCTCAAAGTCGTAAAAATGGAACACGGCATTTTACTCAAAATCTTATTATGGACAAATAGACACTATATATAAAGAGATAAGAATTAACTGATAGTTCGCACACTCACATCATCCAAATTAACTCAACAAAACCCCTTAATCATTGCTATACCAAACTCTTATAGGATCTACTAATTTAATTTGACATATCTGTCTATTCAATATTCCTCTTTTTCCTGGGGTCAAGACCTACAATCTTCCTAAAACAGAACGAGGTGTAAGTAGAACATGTTGTGAACAACCTGGGATCCTTGGGAGTATGATGTTCACAGTTGTGGGAGTTTCTTCCTTTTCTATCCTGTGGTATACTTGGAGCTCTATTTATATGTCTTCTCATCACACTCTGCCTCCTTCTCGCTGGCTCCCTGCTGCAGCCTGATCGTTTCCCTCCCTGGCCTCAGCTGACACCAAGGGCTGTTAACTGCACGGCAGCGCTGCCCCCGATCAGACAGGCCCTTACCTTATTCCTGGTGTTCACAGAGCTCTGCTCACACCAAGGGCAGGCAAAAGTCACTTGCCCTCACTTAACGCAATCTGAAGCTGTGCCAAGACATACCCACACGTGCTGACACTCTGCACCGCCAACTCAGTCCAGCACCTTCAGCCTTTTATCAGTAACGGGAAATTCATGTTTTCAGAGCTACAGCAGCAAACATTTTGACCTTCTGATCTTCCTCCTCCTTTTTCTATTTAAAAAATAACCTCCTTTTATTAAGTGCACTTGTCTCCACATGTGCATACCAATTCTGGAAACAAGATCCATTTATGCTATGCTGCTCCTCGTCACCATTTGTAGATTACATATTTGGAGAATACAGTCAGGCTTCTATCAGGGAAGCTTTGTCTATGTCAAGGAAATAAATCAAGTATTTTTTAAAAATAAACCAGAACTCTATCTGATCTTCCTTTACTCCTTCAACCTGATAATTGGGTGAAAAAGTGTGCAGAGCATTTTAGTTACACTTGTACTTAAAATTTATTTCCCTCGTTACTATCCTGAGCTTGAAAAAACAAAAAGAAAAACCAAACCAAACCAAACAAAACAAAACAAAAAACAGAGGAAATTGGTTATCTATACCATGTTGGCAGTTAGTTCTTTGTCTTTATAACAATTCTCTCTGACTGAAATCTTTTAATTTGGAAATATATCTAATGCTGTGTTTTCCTCCTTTTCTCCTATTGAGATCATTGAAGAAAGAGAGTGTAGGAACAACTTCTTTTATAGCATAAGGTTTTGATAATGCATTACCAAACTCCTTTTGTCATGGAGAGTAGATAAGCATGATACCTTCAAGTAGGTTACAAATGTCTTACTAAGACTTTTCTACAATGTGGTTAATAATTGGTAATGGACATAGAATTGTTCTTGGATACAAAATAAATCACAGAATTCTTAGACTGCTATTCCTTTGCTCTCTCCATTCTTTTCAACGACTGCAATTTGTGCAGTATTTTGATGCCCAATAGTCGCCAATTTTATTCTAATTCTGTAAGTAGAGGAATGCATCTCTGGACATACCTACAACTACCATCCACTCTCATCAAAAATGGTCCATTAGGAGCAAAATAATGATAAAATGGTTCACTGATTTCACAAAATCATTTTTATTACTCTTAAAGTAACAGGCTGGAGGGAGTATATATTTAAAAACAGAACAGAAAAGTTATTCCTTGTAATCTAAATGACTAGTTTAGGGGTTTTTTTTCGTTTTTTGAAAACTAACTGGAGTTTATAAATGAGTGTGCTCCAGAGGTCCTGGATGAAGGACAGAAGAACTCATGTAAATGTTAATATTGTAATAGATACACAAGGATCTTATAAAATTAAAGGGTTTTAGAACAATTAACTAGCTAGCTAGTTTGTTATTACCAGAAAGAAAATGTCTTGTAGATATTTTCACTGATTATGACAGGAAGCGATGCAATTGACCACACTCATATCTTAAAAATATTAACCGTACATTGAAGAAAATGGAAACAAACTGAAAATCAGCACTAAAAGAACAACACAACTCCAGTCTCCCTAAAAGAGACATTTGTCAGCTGTTCCCACTTTTCTTTGCTTAATTTAGCATGAATTGTTATTTCAGGATGTCATGATTGCTGTAGAGTGGTTTATTATTTAAATCACTATGATGTTCGAATGAAATACTCAAAATCAGAAGACCATATATTCACTGAGTGCATACATGGTGTCAGATGTTTGTGAATCACAAGTATGCATCAGAACGACACTGACTTGTGAACAGATCCTGAATCCCTAAATGAACTGTGAACATCTTCAAAACCCAAATTAAACTCTTACTCATCAAATTTCTTTAATATTCTGTGTAACCACCCAGTAAAATATTTCATCAAGGGTAAAGTAAATTTGTGCCTCCAGGGCGAGGATGGGGGAAAGGACATTAACACCCCTTTGAAATATATCTGTAAGGGCTGGAACCTGCAGCTAACATCTCCTGTTGCTGTTGATTTATATGTACAAAATTAAACGGTAAAAAGCTTTGCATTTAAATTAACAATTAATAATACTCAAGGAAAGCTTGGAAATTATCTTGGCTTTGGACAGTGAAAGATTAAACACAGGAACCTGTGCTGTTTCAAAATAGTAATATATGTAATGGATCTTTTTTCCCTTCTATTACATTGCCGAGACAAGCTCATATTCCATTTGTCTTCCCTGCAGTTCCATTATAAAAGGGTAATTGGCTCCTCATCCTTCCCCCAAGAAATAAACAACTTTTAATAACTGTTTTAAGAATACACCCAATAATCCACATCTTAAGATTTTATATATATAATATCACCATTTATGCTCTAGGGCAGTTCTAGTTGACTTTTCATGAGCATATGGTGTGCTTAGAGCCACTCCTGAAGAGACGAGATTTCCCCGGACCCCAGGAGCAAGGGTAACTCTGCAGCGCATTGTCACAGCAGAGCTGTTCCCCTGTCTGTCATCTTTCCCTCTAAGTTATTGGGTGCCAGGACTGAGCAACCCTCTCTGGACCTCACACCTCACACCCCACTCTGCATTTTGTTCTGAGATTTCTCTTCTGATCACTGAGGGCAAAACAGGTGTGGACACCCCAGCAGTGAGACCCTTCCACCTGTGACTGGGCCAAGGGACTTGCTCAGTCCCACTACTGAATGAATTTGTAAGTGATGTGATGTGCCTGCCTCTGGGCCAGGCTTAGCACTTCAGACACTGCTCTGGGAATAGAAATCTTCCCTCTTGCATAAAACCAACATTGCTTTATACTTTAAGCTACTGTCTACTTTTTTCATGCCTAAAACCATCCCTCTCCTCCGTACTATCTTCAAGAGCGTAACAAGGTCTCATTAATTGCTAGGACTATTTCTGTCTCACATTTATTCTAAATTCTGAACTCGGAGCACTGAAAGTCTGTGTTTTGTGATTAGACATGAACATTTACAAGTTCACGGAACACCTTATGCTTTTCAAAATGATATATTTATCCAGATTTTGAAGCATACTTGAGTAATACCAACACAATATGTGAGAATTTGTGAATACACTCAGACATAGGCTACCAGTAGACATAATTAATATGCCAATGATTTTATATGAGAAGAAAAATAAGTAACCTGATGTAACTTGTCACACAGGGCTATGTACATCTTTTTCAAAGACAGTTTACATGAGATGGGCTATTTATGCTGAATCTACAGTTATGACAACTGAAATAAGCCTCATCCTTTAAACATTATATTATTAACTTCCAGTTTGCTGAAAAAATACTTTATAATAAACATTTCAGCCAATTTCTCATAACTAGGTATGACTTAAGCATGGCATCCTTAAGTAATCATGACATCTCTTGGATTTTACCTCTAAGGCATCCTCTTTCAGACAGGAAAAGTATTTAGTGATTTCATATTTTCTAAAAGAAAATAAATCAGTTAAATACCTAAATAAATTTAAAATTAAATGAGAGTTTTAAATATCAAAAATATTTTTGGTTTTTTTAGAACCTCTGAGAGCCTTTATCACATAATTAATGATTAATTATTATGAAATATTTTGCAGGTTTGAAAATATATGTATTCATTCATAAAACATGTTACTTTGTTAGTACTCCAACTAGGATTTATTAAGATTTATCACCATATTTTGAAATGTCTAGAATGGTTGACTTAACTCTGTTCTTCTAAATTCTAAAATAGAATGAAGTACAAGAAAAAAAAAGAGCTAATTTCAATCTAAAAATGTATTGCATCCATAAATAATAAATACATAATTGATATTTATTTACAATAAGTAAATGTACTGATTTTTCTGTCAAATAATTCCATTTGGAAAAAGGAATTAACCAAACATATCAATATTAACACAGAATTAGTAACAGAATATTGAATTCAGAGTAAAAAGATTATCACTAAAATGGAAAGATCACTCTGCAGATGCAAAACTCTGCTCATTATACATGTGAACTAAAATTGTTGCATTGCTATTCTAGAAATCCCTCTCTAATCCTCAAAGGCATCTGCACAGCAGGGCCAGCACGGTGGGCCATAGCGGAGCCCCAGGATCTGCAATCTGTCCACCTGTGGTTTTGGTTCTCAGAGTCATCAACAACAGAGAAGTTGCTTCTGTAATTCCATGTGTTCAGTGAACACATCTTCTCAAAACAAGGGATATTGCAAATTCGGCTTTGTACTCTATGTAGGAAACGTCTTCTGCCTCCAGCATTCCATATGCAAATCCCAAATGATGAAATGCTGAGGTATGACTGATACTGTGCACCTTTACTGTAATGTGGATGGCGATTCCTACATCACACGTGAACTAAATGTTAAAGCAAGGCTAATTGCATTCCCATTTGTAAATAAAAAAAATGTATTCTAATAGTTCCAGTGTTACTATTCAAACTTACATAAAATATAGTTTTTCTCTGGTGGGCTACACTTCAATTCTTTGCAGGACCTGAGCTAACAGAAATAAACAAAATCACTATTTTGTGTGCATACTGCTTTGCTGCTGAACAAAACCAGCTTGATACACTCAAAGAATTACACAAACTGCATTTATCTCATCTAACTGCTGAAACATCGCAGGGGTCTGTGTCTCAGGCTGCTATTGAGATTTCTACTACAGTGAATGAAGACCTAGATCTTTGTAGCCTAAACCAGATACCAGCAGAGGAGCATCAGCGTTAAACCAGTGCCAACAGACCTGCCCCAAGACATCTGCATGGACAGCCAGCCCGAAGGGAAGGGAAACACGCAGAGACACCTAGTGCTGGGTGTCACTGTTCAGGCAACTGAGCCAAGCCCTGGTCAATACAGCCAATAAAATGTAAAGCACTATTCATCCACCAAGGACAGGTGTCTACTTGAGGCAGCACTGCTTGTTAAATTCCACACAGAGTGCGCTGAACAGCTCTCCATTGACCTCAAAGGTCCCTTGCAGACACAATCACCAAACAGCTCAGTTTACCAGAATTCCACTTCATTTGAAAATTAGGCATACACTTATGAAAGACAGTACCTATGGAAATATTAAAATGAAAAATTAGTTTCTGATTGCAAATGGTGCACAGGAAAGAATTGTTTCTAGGACATGAGTTCTTTCCACCAGCCTTATAAAATCCAGAAATGGTGCACTTCAAGTTAAATATCCCAGCACTAATGACAGGAGAACAAAGCTTGAGAGGGAGAAACAAAGGAAATAATGTGGAAAGGACAATATGGTAAAAAAGTGTTGTTTGTGTTTTTTGTTGAGTTTCCTTTGTGTTTTTTAATTATTTTGTGGCAACTTATAGTATTATGAGCTGTTTTAAATGTAACTGTGAGCTTTTTCTTCCCTTCATCTTTCACACAGTGTATTCTCACATCTGAAGGATACCTCAACATTTCAAGTGAACAACAGAAATTCCCATATATTTGTGTTTTATATCAACACTGGGAAATGTTTTTATTTCACTCATCATATAAAAAACTCCAAATCCTGAAAACATAAGACTGCAAACAAAATAATACAGTTATGACTCTCAAGGTACATTGCCTACTTATACACTCCCTAATATAAATCCTTATAAACCAATTCTTTTTTGACATTAAATACTATGTTCCAGAATTAGACAGAGCTATTCTGTCTGCTTTTATATATTTTTCATTTTATATTGTTTCATTTGGCTTTTGCAGCAGGATGAATTTTTTTCTACAACATGCTCATATCTCCTTACAGTTAGGGAAATTCTGTGCTGTTAAATTATGAACAAAACCAAGTGCATTTTTATGTTAAGGTTTTTAAAAAAAGACTTCCATTATTTATAACACATAAACTGCCATACATTAATACTAGAGCATTATAGTGCTTGTTTGGAGCTAACTATTACAGCAAATACTTTCTGAAGTTACTTCCCTACATCCAAAAGGATAAGTTTATCCATAGATCACAGCAAGGAATCAAAATTTTGCCTCTTCCCATCATCATCTGTTCTAAATTCTGGTCTGTGAGTAAATTAGAAAGTGGTTTTCAGCAAGCGAGTGCAACAACTATTTTACCATTGTTTGTGTTAAGAACTGACACAGAAATGCACTGCCTTGAACTATTTACAGCATGGACCAAGTCCAACATCTGATGGTTTTCTCCATTCCTCATGATGGAAATTTCATTTCTGCTGTTTCCAGTTTTAGGTAATCCCCAAAATGAAGGAGTTGTCTTGAAGAAACTCTCTGAACAAATGGAATGGCTGTGGTTGTCTGTACTCTGCCTCAAAAAAGATTATTTCTGAGAAAAGGAACAAACAAAACACAAACCTATCTGGCTGTTATCTAATGCCTACTTATCCAATTTCTTACGGAAAAGTAAAGTTCACATTCAAAGAAATAAAGAAAATGAGGACCTGACAAGATGCATTAGAACTGTCCTCTGTTGCACCAGAACAAAGAAAAGGAGTGCCATGAATGATGAGTGCTTTAGTTTGCAAAGGATAAATCCATTGATCACTTGGAACATGATTTAGTAAGTTTTCAGAGCTTGATAATAATACAATGCAGAAATGTCACATTGTGTTACTATTATGCAGTAAAAAGAAATGAAGCATTTTGCTTAGACTATTATCTTTCAGTAAAAAAAAAAAAAACAAAACCAAAAAAACCCCTACTTTTGGGCAGTAGAAGACAGGAGATTTTAAAGACATATAATTAGTTCTGGAGAGAATCTTCTGGAGAATCTCTGAGCACATGATTTGTTATTTTAGTTTAAAAAATTATTATGAAGGAATCTAAGGCAAAAACCAAACATAATCAGAAAGAAAAAACAGGTAAAGACTAAAGAAGACTGCAACAGCTCTTCTGAAAATATTTTCAAAACAGTAATACAGAAAATCAATAAGCTAGAGTTGACAGCACTTTTATCAAACTGAACAGACAGAAATACAGCTTAAATTTTTAAGTGAAATTTCATAAAACTATTCACTTTTCTTCAAAATAC
Source organism: Donacobius atricapilla (assembly GCA_013397315.1). NCBI lineage: Eukaryota > Metazoa > Chordata > Aves > Passeriformes > Mimidae > Donacobius > Donacobius atricapilla. Next base: position 117,468 of record WBMY01010088.1, on the reverse strand, counting down.
TCCAATCATATAAACACATTTTTCATTATTAATATCAAATGGGGTTTTAAAGGCTAGAGATTTGTGCTTTGGTGGGGCTATTTTATGGAAAATTTTGAAAATTTCTACTGAAGTTTATGAATCAAATTTCCTCTACAGGTAGTAAAACAACCAGAAAAGAGGTTGTAGCAAGGTGGGAGTTGATCTTGCCTCCCCTGTAAGAAGCGCCACAACAAGAGGAAATGGCCTCAAGTTACACCAGGGTATTTGATACTACAAACTTCTTCAGCAAACAGGTTGTCAAGCGTTGGAACAGGTTGTTCAGGAAAGTGGCTGGGTGACTGTCCCTGGTAATTATTTACAAGACAGTAGATGTGGCAGCTGGGGACACGGGTTAGTGGAGAACTTTGCAGTGATGAGGTAACAGTTGGTTCCAATGAGCTCAGAGGTTTTTTCCTACCTAAATGGTTCTGTGATTCTGCATGGGAAGCTGAACCTGAATTCCACTGTACCTCGGTCACTAACAGCCCTTCTTTCTTCATGCTGAACCACGATCCCCACTCATTTCTGATGCAATCTGATGAGTTTCATCACCTCTGCATTTACTAATACACACATTCGAATCTTCTGCCTTCCTTTCAATAGGGCCTACAAGCAAATCAGTTCTGATGGTGGGAAGCAGCTGAGGGCCAGGGCTTGTTCCACCCGCAGCAGAGGCTGCCCCTGGGGAAGCAAACAGCAATCCCCAATACCTACAGCGGGATTATTGGGAAGGTTCTTCCAGGCTCCTCACTGCAAGGCCTGGTGAGACAGTGAGGTGCATAAGTTGAAATGGGAGAGGTTCAGAATGGATGTAGGGAGAAACTTTTTCTCCAAGGCTGCCAGGGAGTGGCACATATTGCCCAGACAGGTTGTGTATGTATGAAGGTGTTCCAGGCTGACTGGATAAAGCCTCTAATAGCCTGGTCTGATTTTAAGGCTGACCCTACTTTAAGCAAGAGGTTGGATTAGGCGAAAATCTGAGGTTCCCTTCAAATACAATTTATCTGATAATTTTAAGTGGTGAGTTCCATTGTGACATATTTAACATATATATTTCTGAATCCATACAGCTGAAGAAAGCAACCATCTTATAAAAAAAGTCAGTAAAGCCTTATCTAGGATATGTTTCTGAAGCAGATATTTCTGATATAAATTTGGACATGGTAGCCCAGAAGTAGTTGAGCCATCATCATGTGTTTTTGCAACACATTATTACAGGGCCACAAACGTAAATACATAGGGGGAGAAAAAAGAAAAGGAAAAGAAACCCCATTGGTTTTGGCTTTTTTGTTTATAGATATGCAGAGAATGAAAATCTCCTAAAGAGTGATTTTTGGGTTTTGTATTTTAGAAAGATTTATGATGGCTTGTGGATAGCAAGACCAACTGGGTCCTCACATAGAAGTTATATAAGGAACTGTTCCAGAGCCCCTGATCTGGTTTGTATTAAAAGATTTCTTACAATAAATAAAAAAAAAAGGAAAACAAAACAAACAAAACAAAACAAACAAAACCACAAAAAACCGTAACACTTCAATTTTCCCATATTGCAGATCATTCACAGCAGTTCTAAGAGCCTGGAAGGATCATTGGTCTAGACATTGGAGTTGCTCAGTGGATTACAGCATGCTCAGAACTTAAGAGATTCTCTTTTAGCAAATCCTCTTTCTTGATGCAACGATGAGATATTAGCCCATTAATTACAACCTTAAAAATAATGTTTTTCTGAATCTCTTCTCTTGCAAATATCTGTAATTAAATACTGCAAACTTTAATCAGGTAAGTATTCTGAAAGCTCCTGAATGATGAAAGCTTAATAAATGTCCCATGCAAGACCAACATATGCAATATAAAACAAGACATTCTGTGGAGGAACCAGTGTTTTCAGCAAGCAGACACAAGAACCCATGAGTAAAAAATGATGACAAAAATAAAAGCAGTGAGCAAAATTTAATAGACCAGACTCTTTACTGCTTTACGCCATGTAAAAAATGGAAGCATATTTGGAAAAATCCACTGATTTAGCAGTACTTGGCATCTACTTTGCATTCCTGTCATACAGGTGTCACTGATTAAACAGAGAGCAAGTGAACAGGCTCTAGCAGAAGCCAATTTTTCACTTCACAGTGTATCTAGACAAGGTGCAAGAGGACTAACTTTCCAGAAAGCAATGCTAACAGAACTCTAGAAGTTTGAAAGACTTTAATTTTGTTAATTTTAACACGGGCTTGGAAGACTAGCATTAAATTGACATAATAGAGTTAATTGTTCCAGTAGAATTCAACTGCTTAATATATGAGCTAATTCAGAAATTTTTTTAGTTTATTAAATTGAATTTATATTGTTGTGGAACTGTTTACTTTTCAAAGTGGCTTCCAAAGTTGTCATAAGCACCTCCAAACTCAAAACTTCTACATCCAAAATTTTGGAACTAAAATCCTCACAAGAAATCATACACAACTTTGTTTCCAAGACACTTCTCTTTATTTACAGCTTGTGAGAAGGTATACTGGTGAATAATTTCAGTGGGACCACCCATAAGAAAAGAATTTGAAATCCAGTATTTTGTCCCAGCTGAATCATTTCCATTTTAAGGGTCATTTATTTTTTCAGCCATGGCATCTTTAAGGACAACATTTGCACAATAGATATAGTCTAACTATATCTACCCTCACATACTCTTCCCCCACAAATCAAAAACTCCTACTATAACTTATCATTTGTACTTGCATCTCTTGAATTGCTTAATCTTCCATAAGGATAAATTTATATTTGCAAATTATCAAATCCTAATTTTAATCCCATTTCATTGAAGTGTTTGAACAGTTAGGTGTGATTTGGAAAAAAAGTGTCTACACAAAGTTTGAAAAATACCTATATCTGCTTTTGTGACTAGAATTATGGAAGGTAATAAATGTGTTATATACAAAAGCATTTACAGAAGTCATTCTACTGTAGGCTTTTTTTTCTGCTATCTGGTTTCCTAGACATGTTCCTAAATTTCTCATAAACAAGGATGCTTCTACTGCTCCTAAACACTGTGACCATGGCTTTTCTAAGACTGATACTAATCAGGAACAGTAAAGCAGACTCTGCTTTCCTCGCTCTCACTACTGACAGTGATATGGCAACATGGAACTGTCTATATGGAGAGAGGCTAACCAGCCAGTATGGCAAATCCCTTATTTAAACTAATCGCATTCATATAGCACCTGCTCCACAAGTTTATTTTGCTTCCTTTACTCCTGCTACCAAAAAAATTGTCATAAATTCCCAGCTAGAATTTTTATCTAAAAATGAATAAAATGAAGATGCTTTAGGGCCATATTTTGCATGCTTGCCTGCACAAAAATACAGTGAAAGAGAAACTTGCAATTATTGCCAGGTCCTCCCCACGCCGTCGTACCTCTGAGGACATTTTTACAGGCTGTTTGCAATGTTCTAAACAAGAAACTTAACTCAAACCTCATTTTGAACCGCATGTCAAAGGATTTAATCAATATTATATGCTTCAGCATAGTACAAAGTCTCAACATGAGTTTAAATCTGATGCCATCTGGTAAATTGCAAAAAGGAATTACAAGACCAAGAAGCACATCTGACTTGAAAGACATAAAATGTTCCCTTTCTGTATACTCCTAAAGTATCTATACCACAAATATCAGAGATGCACAAAAAGCTAATGCCAGCAAGAAAAGCTGATTAATGACAGAATTCATTAACTACTTCATAAAGCAAGCCCTATACTTTCAAATCACTGTTTTGCCAGACCAGCCCCAGCAATAGGTGACCCTGGAAAATGGACATTTTTTTCCTGGGGTCATATAAGGAAGAGATTATAAGAACATGACCCTGTTGTTACCAAGGAAGGAAGGAATGTATAGATCATCTATTAGCTACCAAATTTTATGGAGTTAGCTGAGCGTCATTTTCATTATGATCCCTCTGCTTAATTCACACACAGTAATATAGTCTTTCATACTAAGATAAGCAAATAAACTGCCGAGATTTTTGTCCTTGATCATGTCTCAAAGAAGCATCTCTGCTGCTCCAAAATTAAAACAAGCTTTCTGACATACTGCCTTTTAGGATGGGTAATTTATATTTGCAATTATGATCAAAGACTTCATTTCCTTTCCTGTGAAGAGCAGACAATTGCTCTTTTACAACTCAAGCTCATTAACACTTCCTCAGAACTCAGAGCCAGACTGGGGAACTGGTGCATAGATAATAGTGCAGCTCAACTGCAAAGTGCTCCTCTGAAGGGTCTATATGGCTTATTGGTATGACTTCCAAGCATCTCACACTCTTTATTCTGAATAAGAGAAGCGTCAATTTTCACTTTTTCTTTGGACAGCACTTGAGCAGACAGAGGTTATGTAAGAATGCCTTGATAAAGACTGGTGTAAGAGAAAAGCTGAGATGAGACCAAGTCTAACCAAACTGCACAAAATAACATCAGCAGGTGGTTACACTCCATTTTACCCTCTCATCACGCGAGCACACAATGGAAGTGTTCACTGATTTTCAGATTCTCAAGGCCAGGAAACAGGCAATTAATTTAACCCAACGCAGTTCTACCTTCAATGCTTCCTAACATCTCCTTAGAATATAAACTGTGCCAATTAGTGTACTCAAAACACTGGATGAGAAGTAAACACTAAAATAGTCAAGAACATAAGTGATCATACAGAAAAGCACAAAAAGACCTCTGATTCACAGCATCTGCTTTATCAAGCCTCTCCTTTTTAAATTTTATTTTCATTCCTTTTTTTCAATCTCTGATATCTCTCTTTTTAAGAAGCAATAGCTGCACCTGAATGTTATGCAGGCCTTGGCAGTTTTCCAGACAAGGCTGGATAAAGGCACAAATAACCTGGTCTGACCTGAGAATTGATCCTGCTCTAAGCAGGAGGGTGGACAGCAAAATTTCTTGAAGTGCCTTCCAACCTGATGCACTAACATATATACTTTATAAGAGGTATTGTTTCTGACTTTACTGAGAAAAAGTCATAAAACCAAATATTCATTATTGTTGTGTGGGTCAGAGAGCTATTCACTGAATCAAGTTTATCACATAAAATAAAGTGTGGTTATGAAGAAGGCAGTGCTTTAATCACATTTTCAAAGAAATCATTATTCACTTACAGCACAAGTGAAAGTGTTTATCACTAAAGGAAAAGTAATAGCAGTGTTCAAAACAAGTTATCTATTTGCTGAATGGAAGATATTAGCAACAAAGAAGTGTTAATCACTGAAAATGTATTTTTAGAAATGGAGTTTCATGATGCAGAATCAAGGCTACTGACACACAGGACTGCATGCAAATGACAGCAGGATCTTAGAAGTAAGATTCACAGCAGCTCACATTAAAAGATAAAGCCACTTAAAGAAGGCAGCAGATCAAGCTAGGTTTTCCTAAAATCCTACAGTCTAATACCTAATTCTAGCCTTCAGAAAGCAGGAACAGTTTGCTGTAAGCAGCCAAAAAGAAGAGTAATATACAATAGTTCTAAATAAACATAGCAGTATTTGAGATAACATGACAAGGGGCTAACAGATTTACGCTTGTGCTGCCTGTGTGATGAGAATGAGATGGCTTTGGTTCAGATGTACAGAGCCAGGTCATTATCCCAGTATGTCCCAGCAGGGAAAGAGGTCAAACCCTCTCAGGTGTGGAGCAGCACTTGAGATGAATACTTGGCTTCAAGTCTGGAGGTGTCTTATCTCTGGACAGCTCAGGAAATGAGGCAGCACAGCTGGTATCTATTTGTACATGTTCCTGTAGCTATGTCCTTTGTGGACTAGTGATTAGGAATATATTGTTCCTACAACACAGGGAAATTCCAGGGATTTGTCTGTCACACAGTAATTGTTGGCAACTTACTGGTAAATCTCGAACCTCTGTAAAAGTGGCTAGCAGTATCTATGACCAAGTACTTCTATCTCTACGTACTAGAAAAATATTGAGTAAAACTCTTATGTGATTGTAAGCAAACAACTTTGTGAGACTGCCTTTAAATGTTCAGGCAAATCTGTGGTACTATGAAGAAAGGTGAGGTATGCAGCTCTCTACACACAAGGCAAGACAATTTTTTTGATTGTCTTAAGACCTGTGTCCATCAACAGATACACAGTCTAATGTTTTCTCTTGACCAAAGTCACATTTTGCCATGAAATCACAGAACAGCACAACCTAAATACTTTCTCTTCTTTACAGAGAAACAAATTTTTCATGGACAGTGTTAAAGCTACTTAAAAATTTACTATTAAACATTTCAAGAGGGATTCCTGAGACCTGGATGTAAAATAGAAAAAAATTGCAGATGAAAAGAAACTGACTCCAAAATGGTGGGATCATCCTCTGGGAACATGTTCTGTTTAATGAAGATGACATAGTGAATTTCTACGCTCCTATTGTAAAGTCAAAAACAGGCAGTGTGCTGATGTACTTCAGGATGTACTGACAGGACAGCCAAAACACAGCACACTATAACTAACAGCCATTACATGCCTCTGGAACATAATTACCAGGCATAATTTATAGCAAAACCCATAACCCGAGCCAGAACTTCAGTGTCAGAAGATGTAATGAGACAGCCAGGGCCCTTCAATTCCTCTCAATATGCAGAACTCAAATCAACTACAATACTGAGATTGTAGCTCTCCATTCCTACCAGAACAACAAACCCTCTCCTCTGCAGTCCTCTCCAACCTCTGAGGTGTCATGCCTCCTTCTCATTAGCCTCATCCCTGCACAACTCCCATGACATTCTTCATCAGCCGTCCTTGGCAGCAGTGACACCTTGTCTCCCCATCTAACCACGATTTTATACCTGTATTTTGTAACTTATTCTGGGCTCTTAACAAAAGCATTTAATTCCTTGAGCTGCTAAGAATCCAATCTCTTTATGTATTCAGTGAGAAATCAGAGGTACGGGTCTGCTTTACCACTACTAAAATTATGTTCGACCTGCTTCATCCTCTTTCCCAGAGGAAAACATGCATCCTGCCGTATTCTAATTCTGTTTTAGTCAGCTACACATGCATTGCTTTAAAAGCTTTCACAACACTGACTAATTGTTAAGGAAAATAGAGAGTGCAAAGAACACAAAAGTGTAGAAGCAGCTAATTATAGCATTATGTTTGACAAAATAGGATGTGTTAATTTGTGAGGCAACCTGTACAGATTTCCTCTGGGAGCTGCCCACAATGCTACTTGCATACAACCACGTAACAGGTGAGCAGAGACCAAGAATGAAGATACCCTCCCAAAAGATCAGTGAAGCTGAGTCAGTATCAAGTATTTACTATTAAGCAGAAAGAGGACAGCTGGTTTACACCTTTGTTTACAACTTTTAAAAAGCAAAGAGAAAGCATCAGCAGAGGTGATACAGCCTAAGACAGCAAATGTAGCATGGGTAGCATAAAATTGCTGGACTCATTTATTACGTGCATGAACTCAGAACAATTATAAGCAGGTACCTTTACATAGGACCACAAAATGGCTTGGGTTTTAAGGGACTTTTGAAGGTCATATCATCCAACACGCTGTGCAATGAGCAGGGTCACCTTGAACATTTCTCAGTGCCCCATCCAACCGGATCCTAAATGGATCCAGAGCTGAGGTCTTTCTCTGGGCAATCTGTTCAAGTGTTTCCCTGCCCCGATTGTAAAAACTTATTTTCTTATACCTAGTCAAAGGCCATGCTCTTTTAGTTTAAAAGAGGGTAGATTTAATTTAAATCCAGTGCTCTTTAATTTAAAACCCTTTTTTAGCTCAAAACCATTACTGTATCCTATCACAACAGACCCTATTAAAATGTTTGTGGCCATATTCCTTACGCCCCTTACCCTCTTTAGGTACCGAAAAGCTGCCTTATAAGTCACTTATTATAGCTTCCTCTTCTAGGGGCTGAAAAACCCCAACTCTCTCAGCCTGTCTTCACTGGAGAGCTGTTCTATCCCTCTGATAATTTTTGTGGCCCTCCTCTGGACTTGCTCCAACAAGTCCATGTCCTTTCCGTGCTGCACACGCCAGAGCTGGATGCAGTACCCAAGGTGGGCTCTCACAAAAGCAGAGAAGATGGGCAGCATCCCCTTCCTCACCTCTTGGCCATGCTGCTGGTGGCTCAGGATGGGGTTGGCTTTCTGGGCTGTGAGTGTACGTGCCCAGCCAGGCAGTGAGTCATTAACCACCACATCACTCTGGCTGCAACCATCCAGACAACCATTTACCCACCAAACAATGCACGGTGATACAGGTCTAAACAAAATGGGTTCCTAGCTCTATGCCCCCAATTTGCTGCCTATTTTTACTCATTGGGTGCTTCATTTATTTTATTTGCTTTGGTTTGTCATATTTTTGGGTTTTTTAAAGATCTTTGTTCCTTTGTTTGACATGCTTCACCATAAGTAAAGAGCATCCACTTTTCACCTACAGCAGGGCTCCGGGGCTCTTCAGTTCAAACAATCTGTCACAGGTTGTTGTATTAAAGTCATGAGATGCCTGGCAAGAAAATAAAGGTCACAATTTCACCATGAAAAATTTATACGAACCATACCTTGCAGCATAATCCTTGCACTGAACATGCACCCTAGAACTTGGCTTCCCCTCACAGGGGGTAGTGTAACCATTACAGGCCACCCCTCTCAGGGATACGTGCTTACAATTAACACAAAACCACCTCAGAGCGCATATATCCAGGGACTCCTCACAGACACCACCACTGATGGTGACCATCGCCCAAATTAAACCCGGCCCAGAGCAAAGTCCCCGGCCTGCACTTGTGCACCTTGTGAGGTTGTTTGAACGGGTTTTGGTGTAGGTTTGACCTGGGTCACCCTCAAACCAAAACGCAAGGCAAAGCAGAGGATCAGTCTGTACATACTGCAAACTTCTCCCCTGCATTTTAGAGGGTGAAAGATTTTTATTGGCAAGCACAGAAGCTCCTCTGTGGATGAGCTCTGCTGCACAACACAGGTACAGGGCACAGTTAATTACAGCATAGCATAAGAGAGAACTGTCCCAGACCATTTTTTTCCTCACATAAAACGTTTTGAACTTATCTTGTCAGCTGAAGGAATCCCAGTTCAGAGACTACTGAAGGCTACTGAAGAATGAAGTCTAAAACTATGAGACAAGAATGTGATTTATAGCCCTCTACCCATTTGGGAGCTCTGTAGTGCCATCTTATAGCAAATACATTGAACACTGAAGGTCTGATGTTTCTCTAATCAGCCTAGGAGAGGATTTTGTTTTAATCTTTATGTCACACTGCAAGAAAGATTTGATAGCTTTGTGTTCACTCCATGATTTTTTCTATATACAGTAAATAATTGGGTCAAATATGCAAAATTAAAAAGAAAAAATATTGTAATTAGTCCTGGTTGAAAAAAAAAAGAAAAGAAGAAAAAAGAAAATTGCTACATAATTAAACATCCTTTACTTGGGACGGAAGGAAAGTTTAAATGAAGATCACACTTGTCACCTAAAGTCCTACATACACAGTTTTTAAGTGCTTGACTTTGCAGCCTGCAATATTCTTTCAAGATACTCTTTTCCTTTTTTAATTTCAAAAATAAACAAAGATCTTATTGACTTGATAATTCTGTTGGGAAAAAAAAGCATTTCATAATAGCAATTTCTGACTTGTAGTACTCCTTCTGACTATAAAAATGAGCAGTTTAGCTGAAAGGACTGAAAACAGTCCTTTACAAAACACAAAACAGAAGATGCCACATGGTAAAAATAAATGGAATAGATGAAGAGAAGAACCAGACCATGAAGACGGGCAACATGGGCAGAAAGCAGGTACAAAAGCAAAGGCCAGAGAAACCTCAAGGGAATTTGAGAAAGAGAACATCAGTCTGGCCTCAAGGGAAGCTGGCAGAGCCTGCATAGGTGTTATTAAGGAACCACTGCCTACAGAAGTAGAAGCTATGAAAATATCAGGGGAAAGTATAAAATATACAGTTTCACCTGTTCTCACTCTTCCTTTGGTAGCTGTTGCTGAAACAGAACATTTTGCTCTGTGTACCTTGGTGTGGCTCAGTAGCATCACGCCTATGTTCATATAATCCCACTGTACACAGGCTAAAAACAAGCAAAAGGAGTATTTTATACAGAATGGATTACTTTGTCCTATTCTGAAATCATAAATAAAGCAGCCAGACATCGCCTTAGCCAATTCTTCAGGGAATTAATCACTAATATCTCGAGAACTATGAGAAACACTACACAGAATTTTCACTCCCACAAGCATACATAGGATAGATAAGCAGAAAACAGGTTCCCTATCTTGAAAATGAAGACTATTGCTTGAAAAATAATTTTCATGCTTCCAACCTCCATTATCTTCTGAGTTACTTCACTTTAATTTTCCTCATCCTTATGTGTGTGTGCAGATACACATAGATAAAATCAAATATTTAAAATGCTTGTTTAAAATTATTCTCTAAAGTTAGATAAAAGCCTGAGAACATGTGTTTGGAATTTCTAGCAAGGTCACCTGATGCCCAGTCTTGGTGGAGTGGGACACTCAAGAGTAAAGAGGCAGGTGATGCTGCTCTTTTCCATCTGATGGCTACGAGACTCTTAGGGTCTTTTTGTTTGTCTCAGAAAAGGCTGGGCACTGTTTTGACAAGCAAACTCTGTCATCCTGTTCATAAAAGATGATAGAAAAATTTTCTATTCTCATCAAGAAATAGTCAAAATACTACCTTTGGCCCCTTAGAAAAAAATTCTGTTATTATTTCATTTTCAATCAATTTTTATTTATTTTTACTAAAGGTTCATTCAGTGACTGAGATACAAGGTGCTAAAAATATTAATCAAAGGGCTCTGCTCTGTTTTTGGTTGCATTCTTGGCTGGAACAGCTGCTCCAAGCTCATGACACCTTCTACCTTCCTCTCTCTAAACACGAGTGGTTTTTTTTGCTTTATAACACATCAGTTGCTATGCTTATTACTGGAGTCAACAGGGGAATTGATTTCCATGGACAAAAACTGACATTCTTTGCAGATGGATTATCTTCCTGCAAATGACATCTCTCCATTAAATTCACACAGAGAGCCCAAATGAATAATTTCAGTATCACGCTTAACTTTTTAATGACTAGAGGCAGAAAAGATTAATCTGAGCAACAGACAGTAGGAGTGACCAGAGTTTCATGTGGAATTAAGTCAATTACCAAATGGCTGCTGTCCCCAAGGGTAAAGGTTCCTCTTGTAGTGCCTTTTATGACAGGCTTACCTTGCAGGCTCTGTTTCATGTACACTACTTAATTTTTGCCTGTTTAATAAATTATCAAACTTCATTACAGTAACTTTAAATTCTAGTAAATAATTCTACCACCTGGACAGATGACCATATACATTTCTTTGAGTATGCATGAAGCTAAATATGGGAAACACACAGGTACCTTCCCTGATCTGCAATGGATATATTTTAGTTTTAACAGCACAGTACAGGTAGGACAACCAGATCAAAGTTTAATTCAAGGAAACTGTGGCTAGTGGAGTGAACATCCTCACCTCTAACATTACCTATCTAGTTTATAATATCCTATATTAGCCTTTATTCATAGCTGTTACATGAAATGGCATTTTCTCACTGCTGATGCGGAACAAAAAAGGCTGTTTCCTTCCAGAATAGCCACTGTACACAATTTTGACACTAGGTTTGCTTGAGCTAAAAAACCAAGAGGAAGGACACCTGCAGGTGGAAGTGACTGCCAGAATGTCATGCAGAGAAATGACATTCAAAAGGCAACTTGTCAACAGCTCTAGATGGCAGACAAGCATGATACTTTAGGGCATCGACAGCACTGCCTACCCTCTATGAAGGCATCACTGCCAGAACATTACCTAATTTTAAAACAAGGAAAATCATCTCAGGTGTGTGGCAAACTACAAAATCTCCAAATCTAATCCACAGTTTCCATGATTACGAAAATCCAAATCAATACAAAATTCACAATTCTTTAAGGAGATGAAAGAAAGTGTGAATAGTCTCACATTTCAATAATTACTTGTCTCATTTAATTTTTCAGCATTTAGAAACCAAAAAATCACCTACTTCATGAAAGTAGAGGAAAAGCTCTGCCTAGTCCCCAGTTGTATACCTTTCTCCCCGGTGTGCGTTTGTAGGTTTGCAAAGCAGTAAATTTTTAGACTAATAATTTGCTGTAGCAACAAGAACCTTCAAAGTAACAATATCACACTGATGCCAAGACGATGAACAGTGGGCAAGATGAACACTTCGGCAGACCTAAGGGTTGTATGTGCCATACTAGTATTGAAATTAGAGAGAGGCCTACGCAGCAAGACCACATGATAAAAGCAAAACATAAAATGCATATGTTCAGCTGGAGAATGAAATGATTATAGAGTACAAGTTTGAGGTTTTTAAAGGATATTGCTTATGATAAAACAAACACTATTTCCCTTTCAAGAGGGAAAGATTTTCAATTATCCATCCCTAAAACTGTGCACAGTTAAAATGAAATAATCAAACCTTGCATGTCTGGGAAATGACCACTTTCACCTTACAAATGTAATGCTTACAGATACACATTTATTAATTTTTATTTTCTTTGCCTGATACCAGTTTGTATTCTGGGAGAGCTAGTAGGGACAACTAGGATAAAGCCACACGGCTTCACTCCTGCTTGGCGGCTCCTAGGCTCTTATGAGACTATCATCTGTGATTATCAGTCTGTTTATAATCTACTGAGGGTAGGATGTGATTTGCAACATTAAATGGGATCAGTGCAGTCATGTCGCTCAATTCCCATGTACCCCTTTGAAAATCTGCTCATTTTTGTACTTAAACTCCTCTTCCCCTACAGAACAGAGCATTGATTCCACTTCTTCAGCCAGATGAATCCCTTCCCCCGTGATTTCCCATACCAGTCTATTCTAATCACTTCCAGCTGCCTCTGCTCATCCAAGCACAGTGCTGGCATGCAGAAGGGCTGTGAGATGCCTTCCTTAGGAATTCCACTGGATAGGAAACAAACTACTTTGAAGACTCTGAGCTGAGGATAAGGACAAGACATTTCTGATACATTAACCTCCTGTTGATAGAAGTAATACCAAAACCATAAATGCTGGCGATATTATATGACCTTCTATATGCTGGTGCTTTCCAAATGCTCTTTTCTTTGACTGATTAACTGCTGTCAAGAGGAAAGCCAGTGTTGCTTCCCAATGTTGAACAAGGTCAGGATGCAAATAAAACATGAGAAAAAATAATCCCTTGGATTACATGGGAGCATGCAGAACCTGGTGTTGTGTCTGTGTGTGCACACTGCTCGTGTGCACACAATTTCCTCAGATTCAATAATTAATTTGATTTTTCTGAAGGTTTTTGCCAGACATACACATATAGAGTACACAAAAATACATACATACATTTTTTTCATGTATACACATATATGTTTATGCATATGTACATATACATATGTTTATGCATATATACACATATACATAAACACACAGAGAACACTTCTCTGACCTCAGACAAGTGACATTTGGGAATTGTTCTTATTTGGATATTTACTACATGCAAGTTACATTCACACACTCTATTGCTACATTAATTGGGAAGAAGAGAAATTAATATCTAAAATTAAATTTCACTCTTAATTTCCATTTCTGAGAATTAGCTATTAACCAGCTGTTTTCAGGATTACATCCTACCAGTTTATTAAGAATGTTGCTGATTCTGCTTTCTTCTCTGATTTAACATTTAAGCTTTTCTTGTTTTTTTTCATCTCCCAAAGGGACAAATAACAGTATATTATGGGAAATGGGTTTGCTGCCTCCATGAAGATTGTATGTTTATTTATTCTTTAGTTCTTTTTCACTAGCACACAAAACACACTATGAATGTATACATACTATGTACACATGAATACATACTATGCCACATTATGTAAAATGATACATTACATAATTGGTTGTATACATTGCATGCATGTGCATGACCATGAGTTTGTGTGTGTGTGTGTGTGTGTGTGTGTGTGTGTGTGTATATCTATATATATACATGCACACACAGTAGCAGTACATTGCAGTTAATTTTTTGTCTTCATGGTTTTTCCTCAGACAAGAAGGAAACCTCACTACAGTGTTTCCCCAACCGTTTTTTAAATGCACAAGCAGTTTGGGCACAGGCACACGAGGAATGAGAACACAGCAGGGAAACTTCCCCTTGGATGAGCACAGGTTTTGAACATGAAGGGGAAAAGAGATCCTCCTTTGATGCAATGGATTCGGCTCCAAGAAAAGTATGGATTGATGCCAACTGATGACCTAAGACATTAACACTGATAGAAGGAAAAATGCTTTAGCTCTGATATTCTTTAACTGAAACCATCAATTAAATTCAATCTGTATTTAACTACTACCAAAAATAAGGTTAAAAGCAATAATTCAGTTTAAGACAGTTTTTCTACATTTATCTATTTATATGGTAGCTTGTACCCTAACTTTACAACTTTTGTGTCCCAACTTCTTATTTCTCAAAAGCAAAAGATCAGTAAAACCTACCTGCACAGCTATCATTTGAGGATTATATAAATTTAGACATACAGCTTAGAAACTTCCAGCCTGGACAGCAGTGACTTTCTATCAAGCTACCTAAATATGTCTAAGTCCATGACAGATGTTGCAAACATGACTATTGAAGGCCATGCATGCCATACCCCCCCATTCTAGGGAGCAGGACCCAGGCACCATGAGTCTTGCTTGTAACAGTACTGGCATATGAATCTGCACAGCTAATTTGTATTGAAGCCAAGTAAGGAAGCAGAAAGTAGTCAATCTTCTATTTAAACCCATGAAGGGTTTAAGCCAGTGTGCCTTTCAGAGGGAAGTTGGAAAACTCAGTGCAAATTGCAGTGGCATTTTGTGCTTTCTTATATAAGACCACAAGAGAGAAAAAAAAAAAAAATCTGTAGTCTCCGGTTTTATGTAATAACTGCTGGTTAAAACACTTGCACACTTGATATGGGTGACCCAGATTCAATTCTGTTGTCTGTACAAGGAGATTCAAACACACACTAACAGAAACTCTTAAACCACAGAGTTAAGTGACTGTATGGGTTTACATAGCCTAGAGTTTATTGTAGGGATAAACAATTTCAGGAGTCCAATCACAACACGGCTCCACTGACACTCAGCTAAGCAGAAGTGCTTGAGTTTGTCTCATTTTCCTACTATTCACATCAAATTCATATTTAAATCTTAAATGACCTGCCCAAGACCACACCTCCCAGATGTGGAAAGTATTTCTTTTACTTAAGTGCTACTGCAGCAAGCTGTGTTATAGTAAACGTGTTAAAACCTTTCTTCAGACTCTCATATTGATTGTCACGTCAGAGTAATATTAATGAGGGAAATATTTACAGCTTATATGTGTAAACACATGTAACAACACAGATAATACACATCTGACCTGTTCCTCCTAAATACCAGTTGTTGTGCACGTTATACTATCACACATATACTGATCTATATAATACTTACAGCAATAATGTGATAAATAAATTCTAAATAATTCAACTGACAGCAAATAATTCGGGAATCCAAATAACCGATGACTTTCCCTTGGCCTTCTAAAAATGCAGCAATTTCTTTGAAAAAATACATATTTTCAAAATAAAAATACTAGCAGGCCAGTGATATAATAGCTTTACTAGGGATCTGATCTAGATATAGAAGTTCACGTAAGTGTTTAAATCCTACCCATCCCAACGTATAGTGCCCAAATCCAAATTCAGATTCATGAAAACTCAGCAACCATGAAACTCCAGCAGAATCTGATTGTTTATGCAGTCTCTGGAGAGAGAAGCTTTAAATCCCCAAGACAGATAAAGGTATAAGCTGGACTTTGGGGCTCTCCAAACCAGGGCATATGCTGCAAAGTGCAGGACAGCATGATTTACTACGCCAGGAAGAGAAAAGATTGAGTGGAGAGGGGGAAAGGCTGGGGGACGGGGGAGGGGAAGAATAAAAAGAAAAGTGAACATTTCCAACTGCAGATTTCCTTACTCTGTGTCTTTAGACAACACACACACACACTCACAACTTAACCACCCTACTGTAAGGGTTGAAAGCCAAGACACACATTTTCTTGAAGTATCTCTTCATTTGACAAGACACTTGTTCTGGTTAGTATTTAGCTAGGATCCTAGCTCTCCTCTGTCAATTAGGCTGTGGTCTTTTTTTTTTTTTTTAATATTTAAAAAGAAGAAATCAATTTTCTAACTCAGTCATTTGTTTTCCTTCAGCAAGAGTTCTTTGTTTGCAGTAACACTTGGTAAATTATTATTAAGCATATTCACTAATGGATTGGAACTGTGGCACAAATGCAAAAGCAGAAGTGATTTCTAAGTGGGTGTAATTATGGTTAAGCAACTCTTAATTGGTCTCATCTTCATTGCATCCATGTGTAATGAAAAAGAGGTACACCTTGTGCAAGCTAACATAAAACCTCAGAATGAGTTGGTACATCCTGAAGCTATTTGCTTTTCTCCCTTTTCCAACTGAATGCAGGTCTTGCCACTCTGATCTCTTTTCTGATGAGGGACAATTAGGATAACTCCCTGCTAGCAATAACTACTCTCAATCAGGTATTCACTGAAAGGGCGGCAGAGCAGAGTCTGGCTATTCATTAGGTGTTAAATTATGGCATGGCCTCTATGTTATGCATTCTTCTGGAAGGGGACTAAGTCCCAAATATTTTTCTTTGATCCTAAAAAATTGACAGTGGCTTCCCAGTTTCGAAAGCTAAGAGTGTCACTAAATCAAAAGCTTTGTTTTATCCAGTGCCTCTTCTTGTTCATCAAAAGAAAGGAGAGAAAGTGACTGCTTGGGATAATCTTTCACTAGCAATAAATCTAAATCAAGAAAAAAACAACTTTAAATTGAACTCTGGAACATCATTTTTGTTAAAATACAGCTTCTTCTTCTGCATGTCACATTAGATATACTGTTACATTCACCCTAAGAGATTTTACCTCTCTTTATGTAACTACTTGCCAGCTCACTAGATATTTCATCAACCATACTGACAACCAAAAACAAAAAAATCAAGAATGTTTTAACAAAACTTTCAAAGATTTGTATTATGATCTGCTGTACTACTATAAAGGCTACAACACACCATTATAAATGCCGTGGAGAATGACAAAACAAAATCTGTAAAGTCACATTGAATTTAATGTGATAATAGTCTTTCAAAAATGTCAATATTCTCTGGGTAAGAACTTAAATTACTTAAAATCCTTTAATGTCCCAAACTCTCAAATGACATGAAACAGTCCCTTTTTCTTTCCTTTACATGAATAACTCCAATCAGTAAAGCAGTGTTTCAGTAGTCAGGCTGAATAAAATTTAGGAATTTTCAGATTATACTTGCATTGCAATTGTTTTTAAGAAAATCCATCTGCTTAAATGTAGCTTTTGAAACACAAAGAGAAAATAATAGCTTGTTCTGAAAAAAAAAAAAAAACCCAAACAAAATAACAGCAACAACAAAAAAAAAGAGGAAAAAACCACCAAAATTTATTTTTGCATTTTCACCACAATGGCACTTATAAAAGAACAGATTACACTATTCAGAGAATCTAAAGCCACCTATAATGATCCACACCAGTGAAAATCTGACCCTTTACTATATTACACCTCACCTTCAAGATAACTCTTCTAATACAAAACATCTGCTTCTGTGTTTATCTGCTGTTAAGAGGGAGGTTTGAATATGCTAATTTGTACTAAAGAAGGGCTTATCAGCTATTTATAACAGATTTGTACTGAAGTTTCATTACATTTTGTGATAAAAGATGACAACGCTAATTTAGTTACCTTGTTTAACATGACAGTTACATTTTAACTACAATTAAGACATTCATTTTACCCTTAATTCAAAAATTCAACAAATATTTTTCCGTCTCTCCTCTGCTTCAACATATATTCCTACCACATCTTCCTGAATAAGCACAAGCATCTATTAAAGTATACTTGCAGTAAAAAAGGTAACACTACAAACTCATTGCTACACGTATTTCAAACAATTTTACTTGATAATTGTAATTTTCTCTACATTTTTTTTTCATCTTCTGTATAAAAGAGATTATTGGTTGAAGAGAGAACACACCTGCTGCTAGAGCGAAATGTTTGCCTTTCTCAACTCAGTAGCTATACACTGAAGAAAAACTAATACTAAATAAATAGAACCCAAAACTCTGTGTTACCTCATTAGAACCTAAGTTTATATTCAGTATCCTGTATACTGTTATGAGCAAAATGTATTTCTTTATAAAGTAATTTCAACTTCAAACACTTTAATTTCAGAATATTTTCTTTCTTGACTTTAAAACAAATTCACCTCAGAATTATGAGGTCAAAATGAATAGCTATGCCTGCTGGCCACTAAAAATAAAATTAACTAATCCTTTCAGAAATGTATCTAGAAATAACTCCTGGATGCCATGCAATGCCGTGGTTCTGCTGGTTGTTAAGTATTACTATAGCTCTTTCTGGGTGGAGCGACACTCCCCCTAAACTATTTTCATACGTAATTGAGATGAAGATATTGATTTGATCTTCCTTTTTAAATTGCTGAGGAATCTTCTCTTAGAATGGGGCGCTAATCTGCTTTCAGTGTTATCATACTCATTGTCAGCTACAGAATTAAATAACCTCATTAGTACTTCATACATTGAATAGCTGGAAAGATACTGATCAGATCCTGTCTAGTATTTTCCCCTTTCATCAGTCTTAAAGAGCACAAGTCGCAGCCATGGCAGTTACTGTCCTGAGAGACAAAACGAGTTTTTCTGAGCCAGAACAAATATTCCTAGAGCTGGACGTGGTAAGTAAAAAAGAGCAAGAAAGGACTACGTAAGGGCAACTGCAACAGCTTTAGACATCACGTTGATGTTCAGCGAATATTTTTACTTGACACAAGAAAATGTGCACCATTCTCTACTAGAACCTTCTTAAGTCTTTTTAAAGAGCTGTTAATTTCATTTAACTTAGCCCATTTATAATAATTTTATGCTAATGATGACTGTTTAGGGGTTTAATATTTGCCTGATGCAATTTCAAGTTTCTTTTTCTCTTTCATCAAGGCTGATTTATTTACCAAACTACTTGATTACTTAAAACCAATATTTCAACAACTGTCATCTACAAAGTCATTCTGCAAATAAGGTAACTCCTACCCAAGGAAATTATTCATAGAGCCAGTTTTTACAACTGGAACTGTTACTTCTCTGCAAGAGGTAGGCGTCTAAAGAAATATTCCGTCCGTTTTGTTTTCTCTGGTTTTGAGTTATATTCCTTCAAAAACCAGAAAATTTTAAAAAATAACCCTATTTCACATTACTCTTCCACTTAACCCTCTGGATTGGGGTGCATTCTTTGTGTTTGTGGGGTTGGTTTTTGTGAGACCATGAAAAGCAATTGCAAAAAGCTATGGAGTCTCAACCAAAAGGATAGACTGATTAATATGTTTTAGTGGAACAGGTTTATCAAATGTTCACTAATTAAAAACTAATTGAAAAGTAGGAAACCCTTCTCCTTCCCTAGCTCTTTTAATGAATTGTTGCAGGTGTGCCCAAGTGATTTTTAGTGAAACTAATGATGCCATATTTCATCATCTTTCTTTTTTCTGACCTTATGTTCAAAGGAAGAAGTAGTCAAGCCGAGCTCCGGCCAGCTAAAACCCACCAAATCCAAGTTCTGCATGGTCTTGAATGCACAAGCCTGCACAGTCCCTTGGAAACATCTCTCTCCCACCCTGCACTAAGAGGGTTTGGATCTCTTGGTCAGAGGCATTACCAATCAGACAGCTGACACCAAGCCACTGCACTCAGACCAAGACTCCTGCTAATACTTTAAAGGCAGGTTTTTATTGGTTTGGTGGAGGGCTTTTTTTTGGGGGGAGGGTAGGGGTTTGTTTTTTGTTGCTTAGTGAAAAAAAAAAATCAATGATTAAAACATTCTGGTTTTTTTCCAGTTTTCAAATGCCGACAGAAATGTATTCAACAAGCATTGCATGATTCGGGGAAGCCTCTGAACTACATCAGTAGCCTATTAGGCTCAGTGTGCAAACTGAACAAAAAGCACATAACTGTTTCCTTAACTCAACTTATATTACTGTTATTGCTATTCCAGTTAAGAAGCACAGTCAGTATGTTGTTTGCCATTAACTTTTACAGCACTGTATAGATATTTAATAGAAAATGGCATCTTAATTCCAATAGCAACATTGCTGGAATTTCTTACAACTGCCTCATCCCAAAGAACTGTGCAACAACTGCAAAATATCCCCTCATGCTATCTAGGAGGCTGGACTGGCCCATATCATGCATTTCCTTCAATAATTTATTAGGCTTAGACTACATCTGACGACCAGCACAGAAACATGATAATCATGGAATCATAGAATATTATCTACTAGACCTACGATCTCATATGCCACAAGTTCATGGAGAAAATTCATGGCGTTAATATTCTAAGATGTTTTACTTCTCTTTGGGATTAGGCAAGAAGTACTATCTGTTCAACCTACTACATCTCAACAAATACAAATACAAATCCTGTCAAACATATATCCCGTCAAATTCCTATGCAAAAGGGGAAAGGAATTAATTGTAAGACAAAAATTACAGAAGTATGTTTATGAATAAAACAGCAGGTTATGGCACAAAATAGCTTGGATAAAACTATTATTCAAGTAAAACTGTAATATAATGTATTTTCTGGGAGTTCAAGTCATTAAATATTATTTACTTCAGTACCCTGAGAACAGTTGATTTCCAAGCATACAAAATTTTAGTCTGCCAGCTACAATTCTAGTTTGATGTAAAGCATATCACTTTTCTTATCTATTATGCAAGTGTTAATAATCATTTACTTGATAAATGCTTCGAGTTTAAAATCATAATATCTATTTTATTAATTTAATAGAAAACCTTCTATCTCAAGTTGTATGGTTCAGATTGAGAGAAATCTAGGAAGGAAAATATAGCAGCCTAGCACCTTGGCTATTTTCTTCCCAAGAAAAATATCTTTGTGCAGTATAAATCCCTGTACTCAGTATAGCCAATAGCAGATAATTTTATTCAATAATCAATCATTCCATGCTTGATCATTTAAAATTCACCTATTTATGAATGTCCATATCATGTTATTAAATGTCATGTCAGAAATATTACACTTGCACATAGTCAAAATTAACTCCTGAAGATATTATAATCCAGTGAGAAATGTTTTTTTTGTAATCCACCATCTAAGTACCTACATGTAATTAAAAAAAAAAAAAAGGGAGAACACCTAGTAGTTTTTAAGGAATATAAAACTGTACATTTTGTGCTCACTTATACTGCTTTGCTCATGACACAATACGTATTGTCAAATGAAATTTGAGATTGTAAAAAATCCCAATCAAACATTGCTTTACTCTCCTTCTAATAACATCCTGGAAAGGCTGCCAGGCATTGCAGAAGGACTGAGTAAAATGGAGAATGCAAAGTAAAAGGAAGTTCACAGCACATGCAAGGAGAAATCTCTTCTTTTCATGTCAAATGAAAACTGCATCACCCCAAATTGGGAGCTTAAGAATCAAAACTATTCAAAAGGGAAAGGGCAGTGTTTGCAAGGTGCAAGTCAAGATAAGCAAATCACCAATTTCTAAATCTGTTCCAGAATATCCCTGAAGATGGTGCCGAATAAAATACATAAACATTACCAGCCTTCAAATTAATTTTAAAACACCCAGAAAATAAAGCTGAAAGTTAGTAAGAGCATCTGAATGATCAACCTCTCCCCACCAGTGTGTAGCTTAAAGGAGCAAAACCAAAACGTTGATGTCGAAGGTGTTGATAAAGCTGCAGATAAGTTTGAGATATTAAAGGCAAGGAAGGCCAGCACCTGAAAACTCCTGAGAGCATTCTGAGTTCCAAATTCCAAAACAAGGAGCTCTCAGACAACAATGCTCAGAAAGAGGTGATTAAAAACAAATAAATTTCAGTGGTTGCGAAGACTCCAAAAGCCAGAGCCTTTGGTGGGGCTGGGATCGGTTAAATAGGAGCTGAATAACCGCACGTACACAACCGATAGAAAATGATCAGTGGAGGAGTCAGACCCGGCTCCACAGGCAAAACAAACGCTTGTCCTTGGCAAGAGGCTGCAGGAGCCGCAGTGTGGACGTGGAGCTCCTGCCAGTGACCTTGGGCCACGGCCCGGGGAAGTCACGGCTACCGCTGGCGGCCCTGTCCCCCGCCACGCTCCCCTTCTCCAGCACAGGGAGGAGCTCCCGGGGATGCAGCACAAGGTGCTCTCCCTCCTCCCTGCTTCTCTTTCTCTAGCCTCACTTTCTTAGAGTGGCAAAAATCATTTGTATCTATACTACAAAGCTGCCTGCAGCTTATTCTGGGGAAAAAAAAAAAAAAAAAAAGCTATGCACACTAATTTACACTTTATCAAAATAGCAGAAATAAAGGGTCACCTCATGAAATGCAGAACACAGTCTCGCCCTGCTGCTCGGTAAATTTCGAAAAGATAATCTAGGTAAAACACTAGCAGAGGACACTATCAAGCTTTACAGAAGATTTTTACATGCACAAAATATTAATGTTTCTTTTCTGTTCATTACAAAAGCAATGTGCACAGTGAGATACAAACTGCAAGCACAGCCACAAGCTCTTCACTAGCACATGGGATCAAGAAAATTAATCTCTCTCTGATTCACAGGGAATTCTGCAACCATCTCAGTTTCTTAGACCCCATTCTGAAATACCTGATAGTAGCCGAGATGAGAGGTTAGTCACAAGCAGGGCTGTTTTGTTTGGTTTTTTACTCCCCAATGTACACATAAAAATCACATCACCTTTTTCCTTTCTGCTGCTTCCTATTCTAGATTCTCTCCCACTTTACTGCTTCTGTTAACCACCATTTGCCTTGTCTCTCCCCCATCTCAGCACACTTCAGGCTCTTTCACACTCTTCATCTATTAGGAAAGACTTGGTTGCACACTGGAGGAGTTAGAGACCAGAGGCCTGGGGTATACAAACTAATTTTCAGTCCAAGTTGTATATGGCACATCCAGCTGCAAATCATCCCTGCCAAGGCTGACAGATGTTTTTAGGAGATGGTTAGGTTTCTCAAACTCTAGTTAGAGTCAGGCATTGTTAAGATATTAAATGAAATAAAGCAGGTTCTCAGCAGCACTAACAGGATGTATTAGGTTTGCATGGCAAGGTCTTGGTGGAAGGTGAGGGCTATAGGAGAGGTGTAGAAGTGCACCTCACGTGGTGGGGTTTGCACCCCCACAATAGCAGGGGCTTCCATTTTAGGAAAGGATTTGAGTTTCACTCTTTGTTTCACTTATAAGGTAAAAACCAGAGACTTTGATACCTTATTGGCCCTGTGCCAGTACAGAGACACCTGTTGGATCCTTGAAGCTGTACCTCAAAACCCTGTTACTATTTCTATTCGGCAGGATGCCAAGCATCCTGCCTTAGTTGCCACATACTTAAGAGAGTGCACAAAGATCTTCGGTGCATTTTTGGGGGGGTTGTAGCAGGTGCAAGGGTCCTCCTTGCACCTAGCACAGCTTATCCTCTTTTGTTTGGTATGGTTTGTTATTTTCATCTTAATTAAAACATTTTTGCTTTTCAAACACCTCCAATGATGCTGTCTCGCTAATATTTTTAAGCCATTCTGGGGCTGCTGGCCATACCTGCGAGGAGCTTGTGACACCTGGCTCCCCGTAAATGCATCAGCATGGCTTCTGTGAGAAGCTACCAGAAGCTTCCCCCATGTCTGACAGCACCAACGCCAGCCAGTTCCAAGAAGGCCAAGGCTGAGCCCATCAGTGACAGTGGTAGAGCCTCTGGGATAGCATCTTTAAGAATGGAAAAAAATCTTGTGTCATGTCACCCTGATTTTTCAGCCTTCTGTGTGTCTCACAGTTCATAGTTCTTAGGTTTTTTCTCACACACGGGTGTTATAAATAGAAGCAATGTTTTTGTTAATTCAAGGTAATTTACATTCTTTGTTTTAGAGATATGGACAGCTGATGGACAGTTGTCTTGACCAATGGGATGGGGAGAGGTGTCAGCCTTCTCGCCCAATCCCTGGCCTTTGTAGAAATACTATAAAAGTAGAGTCAGATTTTGTAATAAAGAGTTCATGCCCTCTCACCAAAGTGTGTGTGTGTGTTTGTGTGTCAAACAACAACAGTGCCAGAGCCTCTGCAGCCAGAGAAAGAAGTGAGAATATGTGGGACCCATGTGGGAGCAGTCTGGGGAGGACTTCTCCTGTGGGAGGGCCCCATGCTGGAGCAGGAGAAGGTGCAAAAAGTTCTCCCCATGAGGAGAATGTAGTGATAGAGACCGTAGGTGATGAACTGAGTACAACTCCCATTCCGCATCCCTCCGTGCCACTAGGCAGAGGAGGTAGAGAATTCTGGGGTGAAGGGTAGCCTAGGAAGAAGGGCGGAGTGGGATAAAGGGCATTTTTAAGATTTGGGGTTTGTTCTCATTACCATACACTGACTGTCTGCTAAAGATCGGACAGAGTTGGTTCAAACTACTCTGCTTTTGCTAGGAACTAAGGTTGTTCTGCTGGATGTCCCCAGGAGTGATAGTCTCAGATACAGATGTTATATACACAAGTTCAAAACAAAATTTCTGTCACAAAATAGGCCAGAAATAGGATTTTGCAACTTTAAATATCAAAGAATTGAGTTCTATTGCTCATTTGGCCTCAAGTGTCCTCCCATTTTTCTAAATGAAACACTATACATTGTAGTCTATATGCAACAGAAGACTAAGCCTATCAATGTCCCTTTCACAGGGGTTTTTGAGTCATTATAAATGCATAAAAATTAAAAATATTTTAGAAAGAATACTGTTCCCTCCATTAAGCACATGTATACTTAAGCATACAACAACCAAACTTTTAGCTTTTTCTGTGTCAATCCCAAAAATCAATCCAAGGTAGCATTAGTTACTTAAATGCCATCGACAGCTCCATGAGAAATTCACAATTGGGCTCACAGTGAAAGGAGGCTCAGTTTGAGTGAGGTGATGCCTGAACTTTGGACAGTTGCTATTAGAGATACCTGTTTAATCAGGGATTACTACGTCAGATAGGGAGCTTCTACTGCAACACTTTGCCTTCAGGAAGATGAGGCAGATTATTTTCCACTATGAAAGGACAAATCTGATGAGAAAATTTATAACCTGACCTTAGGGAAACAGATGAACAGAAGTACAATAACACTGAAGCTTTCTTCAACCACACGAGGTTCCTATGTACAATTTCATAATGCAAAGAACTTTTACTCCTATGTCTTTCAAGCCTATAGTAAAGCACACATTACTTATTTCAAAATTACATTAAAGTTATTTATTAAGGTTATGTATAAAAACTCAGGAGAGCAACCTAGAATTGCTGAATACACCTGAATGGATTTCATGGACATTAACAACTACAGTTCCAGGTACAACAGTAAACTCAAGCTCCAATTTCAAGCCCATGTTCCTCACACATCTTCCAAAGCAATGCACAATATTTCAGCTATTTGGTCTTTCTAAACTCAGTGATTTATAGAAGAATATATTTAATCAGAAATGGTGAGATACTGTTGTCAGCACTAAGTAAGAAAAACGACACACAGTACTTACTGTGTTCTGAGTTGGAGACAAAGGATAATAGGAGAATGAGGCACTATCCCAGAGCCCATAGGCAGGCTCTTAAAAGTTTTATCTCCACACATAAAACCATACATTTGAATAGGACGAAGAAAAATTCTCCCAGAATGATCTCGTTGATGCTGCCAGTATCAAAACTCAAGATTGGTGTGAAATGTAGATGGAGAAAGTAGAGATGGGATATGGAGATGAACCTGGTATATCACACCATCACTTCTACAAGCTGCAAGAAGCCACAATAATAGGAACTGGGAAATGGAAGAAGCACCGACCTTGTTCAGACTCAAAGCTCTCAGCAATGTTGGCTTAGCTCAGCTGCCTACTGTCACAGTACAAACCTGCAGAAACTGGTAATAGAAGCCAAATCTTGGCCTTGATTTCAGTATCACAGATCATATGAAGAGATATTGCAAGTGAAAAAGGCCCTAATGTGGAACTTCAGGGCATCTTTGATTTCCTTTACTCTTCCCTTAATCCACACCAAAATGGCTTTTATACTTTTGTGTTTGTCTGTGATGTACTTCTATATTGATAAATTAGAATTACCACTGAAACATCTGGATACAGCAGTAAGAGCAGGTGGGGAATTTACCCATCTGCTACAGGTTAATAACTATAAATAGGATAGTGCGAAACCAATTACATTTAAGTTCATACTACTTCTTAGCTAAAAGTGTACAAAATGCTATGTAGAAGCTGGTAGCAGCAGAAATAACCATTTCTCCCTACATGCAACCCAGAACAGCAACGTACTTCGATTCACAGAAACAGAGCACAGAAAAATTCAGGTAGAGTAAGAATTGAGATGCTATTAGATTTAAAAAACAAGACCAGTCAAACGGTAAAGAACATGAAAATGTTCATGAAGAGACAAAAACAGATTTAAAGAAACTGGGACGAATTATAGAACACTATTTTTAAGGTGTTA
The DNA here is from genome assembly GCA_013397315.1 of Donacobius atricapilla. Taxonomy (NCBI): domain Eukaryota; kingdom Metazoa; phylum Chordata; class Aves; order Passeriformes; family Mimidae; genus Donacobius; species Donacobius atricapilla. The sequence continues at coordinate 90,782 of WBMY01010088.1, read as the reverse complement.
TTAACACTTGCCAAGTTTGAAGTGAGAATGAAGCAAAAAATGAAATATCCCAAAATAAGCTTACATTGAAAAATTCATATGAAGACTACTTTTCTGAGATATATGCTATATATTTTTCTAGATGTTTCATGTACACAGAAGATAGGCTGTGGTCAATGTCTTGAGCAAGGGGTAGGAAGGCAGGGAAGCAAACACAGACAAGACCCTCAGGATCTCTGAAACTGCCATAAACCACACTGTTCCCCTGAGTACAATGACAGCTAATAGTCCACTTGTCAGAACTTCAGCTGCATGGAAAATATACAAAATGCATTTAGGTGGGTTCAGTTCTCTCTAAATATAAGTCTTGCTTCATAGTCACAATTATATAATCATTAGTGGAGCTGTGTTGGCATAAGGCTAAGTTTAAACGAACATTAGTCACTCTGACTATGCTGAAGCATCTGTCAGGGATATAATTTCATAGTGTTTTTCTTGGATCAAAGCCACACTTGCCACATTTGCCACACTGGCTAACAAGATGGCTGAATTTAAAGATCATATTTCCTTGCAACTCAGTTTCAATAAAATAGATCATTTTTATAACTACACTGGTAAAACAAGGTATAAATTGTTATAGTCCCGTCCCACCATACATCTGAAGTATCACGAAAGAAGAGATGTTTTGCAAAGGCTGGTTGGTAATCTGAAGTAAAACTCCCATTCTAGAGCCAGGAAAATGATCAAAGGCACCGGCAGCTAACGGTTTAGGAGACTCCTCAGCAAACAGAAGAAATGAGAAAAGTATCCACTCCCACACTGAACTTTCCTAGAATTAAGACACATTGACAGAACAGCAAGTAGGGAATAAACTACAACTACACCTGGCCAATCCCTGAGCTACTCAGTTTATCCCCATTCAGATATGCAGGCAAAAACAAGTGCTCGTATGAAAGAATAATCCTGTGAAGAGCCAGTGGTTTTAATTAAAAGAAGCAAAACATTAATACAACCATAAAAACTTGGAAAATTGCTAGCACAAAACCAAGATCTGACAGTATGTAACAGCAGCTACAAGAAATGTGATAAAACAGACTGAATAGATCCTATGCTGGAATATAGTGCAGTGACAGACATGGCACAGACAAAGCAGAGGAAGAGTTATTTCGAGAACTTTCTTCTGAGACTTGGGTTTGTTGCTGATCTAGATGTTAAAGATCCTTAGCTAGATACATAATTTAGCGACAAAAACCAGCACTACAACACACAGAAGTAAGTTTTAAAGTGGGTAAGTGCTTATCAAAACCTCAGTTTATACATTAACATAAACAAAACTAGACAAATGAGAACAGATGTTGTCTTGGGGCAATTACTTACCATTGCTAATGCATAAAAGTGCAATAAATGTAGCTATTAGCATAGGAATGCTTTCATCCAGCTGTAATCTCAACATTAGCTAGATTAAAGGAGAAAGTTATAAACCTGAAGATACCTTTCCCTTCTCCACATTCGAAAAACAACATACAAACTGAAAGCAGAAGACTAGAGAAAGAAACCTTTGTAATGTCTCCACAGCCACATAAAAAAGAAGCCGTGCCAAGCACAAAGCTTACATCTCGTTCTACAGGTGAACTTTAAAAAAAAGGACAAAACAGAAGGGTTCAGATCCAGCAATCTGACTAAAGACCTGCTCTGCAAATGATTCATTTTATTTGACCCTAACACCTGGAGTGCAAATGTCCTTCTTCTACAGCCTAGTCTTATCGTATTTTGTCAGAAAAAAAAGGCAATAACAAGACTTTACAATGTTTGGAAGAGGTAATATTAAGAAATGGGGATTTTTTTCCAAGTAATTCTTGATTTCCAAGTAATTTTTGATTCAATGAAAACCCCTTCTGTTTTCCAAGATGTTTTAGTTAATATGGTACTAGGATGAGTGCTATACATGGGATTGAAAATGGTCAGTGGTCAGCTGCAGAAACCTTGATTTCTGTTTTTCAGAGTTATTACTTTTTCTTCATTTTCTAGATCACTTTGAAGCTAAACTAAATCTTAAACAAGAGATCTAAATTCTTCTTTTTTTTTCCTATGTGATGATTAGTAGATAAAAGAATGGAAGTAAATGAAGACTTTGCCTATTAATGAGAAGAAAACAAACAAACAAACAAACAACCCCCCCCCAAAAAAAAAACCTCACCAAAAAAACCACAAAAAAAAAAAAAAAAAACCAAAAACACCAAAGCCAAACAGTGTAACCAATCCAAATTTGGTGGCACATGAATCTTCAGAACAATAAAAGAGAAGGTGGTTTGCTCATGAGTCTGACAGTCCTTACTCTACAGGTGACGGCACTTTTCTGCTCTTTGCTCTGCCATGTGTAAGAGATTTAAACTGAGAGATCATCTTCAATTACACTGTTTACAGGCAGGAGAAATCACTTTTTTCAATTAGTCTAATGCAACATTTAACACAAACCAGAGACTTACCCAACCTAAGACAACCTCTATTACATAAACCGCATCTATTTTCTCCTTGATTTCCATGGCGTTTCTGATGGTAGCTCATGTCATACAACTGATAAATAACATATTATCACCAATTCTCAGTACTTTGTTGCAATAACCAGCTGTGCTCAATCCTGCACCTCTTCTGATTGTCTAAAATTGACTATGTTCACTTTGCCACGAGAATTGTTTACCTCAAGAACTCTGTGCTATTTATGTTCAATGGATACTCACAGGATCTTAAAAAAGCTGATCTTTAACTCTTCCTCACGAAAACCGACAGAAACTATCTTTATCTCTACTTCTGGAGGTCTACTCTTTGTTTACATATAAAGCAATTGTTAAAGCTTCTTGGGAGCCCTTCCAATATATCAAACTATTTTTGAAGCACAGTGACAAAAACATAACATTTTGTGTAAAACAAGAATAAATTGCCAAAGACTTCTTGGCCTTCCAGTCCATCACTGTGACATTAGAGCCCACCAGAATTCTGGCTAATCTAGGATTCATATGCCCACTACTTCCTATCCCAGAGAGTGTGCTAGAATTCATGTTTACAGCACAGTAATGTCTAACTAATCTAAATGTCTCTTTTTGACCACAAGATCATGCTTTTCCTTTGCCATCAAGCTATTTATTGTACAGACCTCTTTATGCAAAAGCATTATAGTATCCAACAATCGGAATAAACAAACAAAAATGATCTGCATTTTCATTTTAGATAAACACACATAATGAAATTCTAAAATGAACCTTTCTGAAAATCTACAGACATCTTGGCTCTACAAAACAGAAGTAGTAATCTCACAAAGACAGATACCTAATAATTTCTGATGATTTACATTCCTAGTTGGGTCAGAGCAGGATGTATGGAAACAAAAACATTCTCTCTACTGAACATGAGGCATTGGGGAGCAAATATTCTGTACATTGATATACAAGCAGATGGACACTTTCTAGAGTTTAATAATTTATATTTTAGAAGCTGCTTTCATCATTTATATTTCAGTATCATTTAAAGCCACATCTAGGACTGTGCTGAGCAAAATGGAAACCAAACAGAATTGGCAGACTAAACAGTCAAGTCAATGACTGGAAAGAGAAAATGAAAAATATTGCCCATGGATGGTCAGTTTTAGTATCAAGAGTTCCAAAAACCCAGTTCAAGTCTACCTACCGCTAGCGTTATGAGTAACTGAGGCTGCAGACATCCACTTGGAGCAAAAAGATGGCTTGCCTTAATCTAATGATTTAAAGTTGAATTCCATTCTCAGATACACTTGTGCATACGAGGGAAATTCTACTGTGTCAGTGCAGCTGCTTCAGATCCCTACTGATTTAAATGAGAGCAAATGATGGGCTGCAATCTGCTGTCTGACTTTAGCAGTTCACAGGTTTACACATAAATACTACATGTATTTTCTACGATAATTCTAATAACCCTCTTCTTGCATAAGGAAAAATTATCTGATGACATAACATGGAAACTTACTGAGTGGACACAGATTTGGGGTACCTTGTCATACCTGCTGACTGCCTTCTCACTGCGTGGTACTTTTAAGTATTCAGGGTGGTCTTACCTTTTACAAATGAAGGTTGGTCAACAGTTGCCAATGCAATTTGCAAATCTAATCCTAGGACCAGACTTGGTGGGAAATATTCCTTTAGCTCCTGCCCTTCCTCCAGCTGAGCAGTAGCAGAAGTGGCATTATGGTGCTTGGCTGTGCCCTGCTGCAGGGGAAGACACCCAGTCTTTGAGCTTAACCAAACATTTCATTCCTATTCTGAGTCAGTAGCTTCAGCCAAGTGGAGCTGGACTGGTCACTGATTTTTATGGAAAAGACCATGGATGTCACTGCTTCTGGCTGTTACACACAATCCAACCCCCAAGACTGAATCCAATCTGGGATTTAAATCTCAAAATAAAAATATACACCGAATCCACACAGAAATAGCAAATTCTATTCAAACTATCCCTTCAGACCAGTAATACATAAATTCTTTTTTCTTCACCTTACACAACAATTAAATCTTCACTAAACAGCAAAGTATTAGGGTCCAAGGAAGAATTGGGGTGGTGTTTTTTCTTTTCTTTTTTTTTTTCTTTTTTTTTCCTTTTACTAAAAATGAGCTACAGGGTCTCTGGCCTCTTTGGCTTGTCAAGATAATTTTCTGTTTACCACATTAAAACTGTCTCTTTCACAGCATTTGTTTAACATATTTTTTCCCCCCACGATGCTATGTCATCATCTATTAGAGATAATGAAAGAACAAATGCAAATAGCAGTCATTTAAAATAGTAACAGGCAGTAACACCTCTGTCAGGCAACCTTGGAACATCTGTCAGAATTTTAATCATATATTATAATAGGAAAATAAGTATTGCTATGAGCAGTGATAAACAGAACACACTATTTTTAATATTGAAGGAAAAACTCATTGCTGTGGTAAACCAACTCGATCTCATAGCAATGATACAATGTGATGTGTTGATATGCTAAGTCTGGCAATTCCTATATGAAATAAAGTTGAAGATGAATATATCTTTATTAAATGCGACAGATACAATGGTGCCAAGTAGCTCAGCGCAGAAGAACAAGACATTATCATAAAGTTTAGATGGACAACTGCATTAATTTTCAAGTAAATTTGACTCACAGTGGCAATAGCTTTATTATCTCTGAGAAGCTGAGCTGCTTTGTTATGGCTATCAGAAATATAAACTGCCATAACAGGCACAGTCTATGCCTGGACCAGGAGACTGTCAAAAAGGGTTTGCATCAATATTTGTAAACATTAAACCACAAACAGCACTGTAAAGGGCATATTTCTGTAATTCTTTGCACTTGCTAGCTGTCTTCCAAAATATTCCTGCATGCATTGTTTGCAATCAGATTATGTCATTTGAGCAACCAGCTACACACATGGGACAGAATGCCTGGACCTCTGAACCCTGACTCTACTCCAGAACTCGCATTCTAATTAGGCTACAAAGAAGGAATTTAGAAACAGTGCACGGCCATCTGTCTAAGAAAAGCAAAGCTTAGCTAGGATTGAAACTGGCAAGAGCCATCAAGGGCAACAAGAATAGTTTGCATGCTAAACATGCAAGAAAAGGTCTGGACAATAAAAACATGGGCCCACTGCTAAACATGGTGGATATGGCACACTTGCTACAAAGAACATCTGAGCACCTTGGGCTGTTTTAAAAGGCCCATAGCCAGTAGATGTAAGCGAGCCTGTTAGTCATTAGACTGTATCTCACACACTGCATCCTGTATCATTCTCCCAGTACCAAAAAAAGAGTGACAAACTGCAGAAATCTCAGTAAAAGGCAACAGAGATGGTTAGAGGCTAGAAAAACTCCCTTGCAAGGAGAAGATGAGGGAAAGATGCTTTTTCAGCATGCAGAAGTCCACTTCAGGAAACTAACAGAAACCTAAGGAGATCATCGAGAAGACAGAGCCAGGCACTTCAAAGTGATGCCCACTGAGAGGACAAGAAACTGCAGACCAAGGTTTCAGCTGAATACATGGAGAACTATTTTCACCCTGAGGGCTTAGGAGGACTGGAGCAAGCTGTCCACATATTTTGTGCAGCCTTTGTTCATGGAGGCTTTCAAAATTTGATGTCAAGGTCCTGAGCACTTGGTGTGGTTTGTAGACTCTAGTTTGGACAGGAGGTTGGACTAGATAACCTACAGATGTACCTTCTAACCTCAGTCATTCTGTGTCTGGAATTTCAGTATTTGTGTTAGTTGTCTAACATGCCATGTCCCACCTGTTCTGCTTGCCCTGTTCAGATGTTGTTGCAGGGCAGACCTCATCAATGAGGTCTTGCTGTGACCCTCAACACCCTTATTTACAGAGCCTGGTCATGTTGGCTGCTGACAGAACTGACAGCAAAGCACTCAGCAGCACCGCCACTAATGCAAATGGAAGCATAAATGATAAATGTATATTTGCACTGACTCAAATTCCTGGTCATCTTGTTGATCTACTCAGGTTCAGCAATCTATAGAGACACAGGCGCTCTTCAAAGTGAAACTTCAAAATTTATGCTTTCAGTACTCTCTTTGAAAGTAGTATTGCTTCAAGATGCCATTCCTCCAAATTTCTCCTCCAAATTCTAACATTTTTGTCCTCCTTGAAATAATATGCACAGTCTAAAAACACTTGTAATATATTTGCTTATATGAAACATGCTCTGTTGTCTTAAAAAACAACTCCCCTTCTCCTCAAATCAAATAATTGCCCATTTAAAAAAGCCTGAGAGACAAGGCTTTAAAAGTACTGAGGAACCATCTAGAACTGCCTAGATACCTTTTCTGTATTTCACCAAAGCAATTACAGGGATGTGACTAAAGTTCCTAATCACAAACCAGCAGCATATTTTCAAAACTTCTACATCTACACACAGAGAAACAGAGCAGTACCATGAAAAAACAGCATTCATCACTTTAAGTGATTGTACCACATTAGTCACCTTCTTAAAAGATTTCATACATAATAATGGTCTTTACTCAGGAAGAACGAAATTTGTCACCTACTTTTTTAATAAGCTTTCTTTTTGAAAAGTTCAACTAAATAAACACAGCTCCTTACAGAATAAGTCGCTCCTTCAAAGGAGTGGGACACAGCAGCACCCTACCCAGAGCCAGAAGGCTGAGGTAGATCAGATTACTCATGTGAAAGCTTTTAACTTGCAGGATTAAGGCTGAAACTGTAACTTAAACTGTAAGTTTCTGATATTTCCTGAAAATCCTTCTAAGCCTGATGAAGTAATGTTTAGCATTCTAGTGCCATATCTTTGAATAAATCTGGAAATAACTACTAATGAGAGCCAAAGTTTCTCACTCAGCTAATAAGTTCAGAAGATGAAGCTCTAAAATCCTAAATGCCACTAGGAAAATATATACCCACAGACAGAAAGCAAGCACTGAAACTAGTATTTAGTTCTGCTTCTCTTAGTTCATAGGGCTGACATCTTTCAGTCTCATCCTGTCAGACAACGCTATTTGCTAAAACCAAGAAACATACTTTTATTGATTTGAACAGTTGCTACATGATGCTGATTGAGCAATGCTAGGGTCTCAGAAATCAGAGTCATTTCCACTAACTCTTGAGAAATAAATCAAGAAAAATGACATTTATGTTACCTTGTGATTGATTTTGAGACTCTTTTCTTCTAGAAGACATTGCTGTCTTGTAATTCCTTCCCTTATCTCACCTTCCACATTATTTCAGTCAGTTTGACAGGCCTATGCTGACAGACAGCTTGTCACAAGAGTAGGTGCTGTGGAACTCCAGCATGGGCAAAGGGCATCTCCTTCTCATGAAACAACAAATGGAGAATAAATTTATTGTGCTTTGCCTTCGCTTTCCATTCAAACACACTCCATAATAATGAAACACTTGTGTCTTGTTTACAAGCTGTTGGTTTCATAAATTTTCCACCTGTGATGAAGAATGAAAGCCACTGCCAAAGTTAAGACAATTCCGGGTGAGGACCATCCATACAGTACTTACAGACTCATCTTTCCCTTTTAGTAGCTTCCTGTGTGAAGAAATTTTAAAAACTGGATAGTGTGAGGAAAGCCTGTCCTCAAGAACTGAGTTTGGGAACTTCATAGCTTTTTAACTCCACCGAGCTCAGAGGAAAAAAAAAAAAATTAATTGATCAACCTGTAAGTGATCATTGAAATCCATTCCTGTGACTGAATCTCCATGACTTTCTGTATTTATAATTGCGGGTTGCGCATAATTCAAATATACACTGCTTTCACTTGCCTCACTTAGAATTAGATTGGAGTGCTCATATGGGGTCTGATTTAAAATCCTTAGAAAAATGGACCTCCTGTATTCCCTTTCTATGCACAGCAAGATCTTACTTGATTTTATTCTGTTCATATATAGATAAATTCTTCAGCATCAAGCATCTAAGCATTTAATTGATCAGACTCCAAGCCGTTTTGACTGGTTTTTGACTGAACAAGGAAAAAAGTTTCATCAAACTTAAAAAGAAGTAGTGATAAACTAAGAGAATGATTCAGAGTCTTCATTGGAAACCAAACGGCTTACAAAAGATACATATAAGTCTTTGAATGAATCACTTGCAATGAATCTTTGCACTCCCCTACATTTACCACATCAAATGCATTCTAACCACCATAAAATCCAATATGTAAAAATATACACACCATCTGCAGATACATAAGGAAGTGAAATCCAGCATGAGCCCATGCATTTGAATCTCTAAATACTTCCATTATGTTTTATGATGCTAATAATAGGTAGCATAGGGACTGAAGCCCAAAACTAAATCATGACAGAGATAATGCAGAGCCTTTCTTCTTAATGCTTGCATAGAAATAATTCAGAAATAATTCAATCACCATATTATTCCGTACTGAAGCACTGGCTTCTGGTTTGGTACATTCAGGAGATATAAGGAATATAACTGCCAGGAAATACATTTCTGTTAACTGGACTTACTAGTTTTTATTGCACTAACTTGAAAGTCATTGTCTTTCTGTCAGCACCTTCTTTCCACCTGCCTTGTTTCATTTCTCTTAATGTTTTAAAAAATGGATCTTACTTTTTGGTAGTTAAATAATGACATTCACACGTTTAACTCACTAGCAAGTGAAAAACAGGCAATAAAACGACTGCTTTAAACAGCTGGAAATAAAAGGTTGTGAGAAGAGAATGATACTATAGCAGCGCTAATTTTACAAACACAAAATTCAAAATGTATCTCTTCTCAGACAGATTTAGTACAACAGACTTGAAGTCAAGTGCAGAGAAGTAAGTGATGCCAAGGAAACAGCAGATGAGACCTGTCAGCAGAAATAAATATTTTTATGTGGACAGAAATTGTACATGTAAGGTACATTCAAAAATGTGAAAGGTCTTAGAAGGTGCGCCAGGGGCATGACTCGTTTCTAACCAGTACTTGACCCTAGTTTATCAGCAAGTACATATTTTGTGCTTAAAAATTCAAAGTATGACCTTCTTAAAACAGTGTCAATCTACTGGCATTCCTTTCCCTGAGTTGCAAAAATAAGATTCCAGTGCATAAAGTGAGGAATCTGTGCAGAGGAAACTGAATTGCCTTTGCAAGGACACCTTGATTTCTCTTGTTTTCGATTACAGATATACAATCTTCAGTACTGAAAGGAACTAAATGCTTTTCAATGCATTGTTCAATGATTTCTCACAGACTACGAAGCCACTTTTTATACAGTCTATGTAAGCAATAGGAAACTAATTAAAAGGTTTATTAATACCCTGCAATGCACATAGATTTAACCCAAATCATAAGGACGGAACACATGAATTGGAATAAAGCAAACTGAGCGGAAAAAGCCATCCAAGAAATGCAATCACTATCATAGCTTCAGATTCAGAAACAAAAATGGAGTAAATTTTCTTTGATATGCTCTGAAAACTATATCCTGCATGCTGATGAAGAACCACACATTTCACTGAGTCCTGTTATAATTATATCAATAATTGTTTGCTACTAATTGTGAATTTATAATATCTGCTCTAGTAGAATTTCATTCTAGTGATAACATACCATTTCTGAAGTCATATCCCTGGATCTAAAAGGAAAATGACTACTTATTTTTGAATAGCAAGTTTAGATCAAGAAATATAGATTATGTGCTTGCAGAGAATTATTAATTCTATACGGACAAGTCAGCCAAACAAAATTTAGAGAGCATGAAACACCTCATAAATCTTTTTGGAACATAGGGATTAATTGTTTTCACATGCATAGAGGTTCAGAAAATAGATCATTACTGGACAAATTTTCATTGCAGCATGCTTCAAAGCTCTGTAAATCACAGGGTGTTTTTAAAGCCTTATGCTTTTAAAAAATGCATATAGTGATTCAAGATGCAACAACAGAAGTTCAGCACCTGGGAAACCATTTACTAAATATTGACATTACCCCATTAACCCTGTACTTTTTTTCTCCTCCACTGCTTGGAGCAAATAGAGACACTTAAAAATGAAAATCATTAATGTAAAAGATGACAAGACAAAGGAGAACCATAGTTAATACAAGAAAATAACAATTTGATGTAAAAACAACAACTCTTTCAGCATGTATGGAAAGGAAATTGATTTAGGAAGACGAGAAACTAGAAAGTGACATTTATCTAAACTGATTCAAATATAAATATTCCAGACATATAGGTCAGGTTCAAAGTTCAACTCTTGGAACATCCAATGAAATTTTAGCTTGGATTCTGTCCTAACCATTCCTTTCCTTCAAAACTGTATCTATACCTTTTACTGTTGAACATATATTAATATATCTTAGAGAAGTCAATATATATCTGCCGTGGAGAAGACCTGGACATACTTTGTAGATACATCACAGTAATCAAAAATTTTAACTTTACAGAACCACTGTCACTGATGTTCAGCGACTAATGGCCAGTTTAAAGTTAGTATTCATTAGCATGGAGTGATCATGGACTGATTCCTTCCTCTGGACTTCACAACTTTCAATAACATGTATAAATTGCATTTACAGCAAAGCGTTTCATTTCACCCTGCTGCCATGGCAGCACGACTGGAAGACACCACACGTGCATTCTGTGCCCTTGAGCATGGTGTGAAAATAGGGGAGGCATTGAGGAAAAAGCCCTGCTTAGGTACTTACAACATCCTGGGTTCTCTTAGTTAGGAGCATAGCTAGCAGGTCTAGGGAGGTGATTATTCCCCTGTACTCTGCACTGACGGGAGAGTTCTCTGTCTAGTTCTTGGCTTCCCAGTAAAACAGAGACATGGAAACACTGCAGCCAGTCCAGTAAAGGGTGATGCAGATGATTAAGGGTCTGGAGTATCAATCATATACAGAGAAGCTGAGAGAGCTGGAAATGGAAAAAAAAGGAGCCTGAGGAGAAGGCTCAGGAGGATTGCCTCAATGTGTGCAAATAGCTGAGGGAAGAGTGGAAAAAAAAGCCAGTCTCCTCAATGGTATCCAATGAACAGAAAAAATTCAAATTAACATAAATTCAAATACTAAGTATTTAATTTACTCATTTAAGTTGATTTGAATTCAATTCCTTCAAATAAATATTAATTTAAGAAAATTCTTTAAAAGAAAAAAAAAAAGGCAGGTGGCCAGTGGTTGTCTAAAGAGGTTGTGGAGTCTCCAAGCCTGGAACCAATCAAACCCTAATTGGCCCCAAGAAACCTGCTTCTCTGACCCTGCTTTGGGCAGGGATTGGGACAGGATGATCCACTCTGATTTGTAGGTAGAGGGAGTTCCACCTTGCCCTTTACAGGAACTTAGGACATACCGATCCTTACAGCATCAAATATTTCTTCATTTTATCCTGGAAAGACAACAAGGACCAAACTCAAATGTGTATAAGGAACTCATCAGGGAAAGTGCATCACACCCTGGACCAACACCTGGAACAGGCCAATTCACCATATTAAATCTGAAACTTTCTTGATTCCAGTTATCAACAGCATAGAGAAAAAAGCAAGGGGAGGGATAAGTATGAATTTCACAGAAGTCTTCAATTAACTAATTGTAAAACATTATGGATTTAAGCATAAGTTTCATTTAGCTACATTGTGCATTCATTGCACCTCATGAAAAAAAACATTGACCAGATCTGTCATTTGAAGGGTGACAAAGCAGTAACACAACTCTTACAGGCCTGGAGAAGGAGCAGCACAGCTAAAGTATTTAAAAGGATGCCAAATCAAGTGAGAGATCATGTTCTGATCAGGAGATCCTTCTGCTGATAGGTGATATAGAAGAAAAATGGCAGAGCTCTTCCTCTTGTAAGGTCTGGCACAACAATGTAATTGAGTCCCACGTGTACTGGGCACAATGACTTTAAAAATTCACTGCACAATACAACGCAAGTGTTCTTGGCTACAACTGCCAGGAAAAAACAGAAGTGCATTGCAGGTCAGCACGAAGGTGCACATACAGAAGCCCATGAAAGAGGTAGTCCTGTTTAACTTGTTCTGTAATGAGTACAAAGCCCGCACTTTCTCAGTCTTACAAATGCCATACCATGACATCAACCTTAAGCCACATTAAGTAGAAAATCAATTGCACTTTTAAAAAAAATTAAGATGAGTTTGGTTTTATTCTGAGTTTCTCTTTCTATAGTTAAACTTTACAAAAATCAAAACACTTTTAGAGACAGTGCTGAAACTTTAATCCAATGTCCGCTTCTGAATTAGTAAGTAAAATAGAAAACTCTCCTATGAAAGACCAAATTTAGCCAATTTTCAGTGTCAGATTCACTTCTGAGCAAACAAAATATTTAGTGCATATTTCAAAACAAAGCTATTTAAGAGTTTTGTTTTGAAACAAAAACAGGTATTTCAAACATTCCAGTCTTTTTCCTACTCTAATTCAAAAGCAAGTTGGGTATGTTCCCAGGCTGGCTCTCTTGTACTATGTCAGAGTTGAATGTTTCAGCAAAAATTCCTTTTGAATAGATGTGGGACAATAATATTTATGTAGACATTTAAGATTTGGTGTGTTAGTTTCGCGGAGGGTGAGGAATAGGCATATCTGACAGCTTATATAGACAGTAAAGCACCTAATACCACACTCTAATGTACAAAAATGACTAATATCCTGAAGACAATAGCTAAGAATTCATCAGCAATCAGAAAGAAATACATCTTTTCTTCTCAGATAAAAGGGAAGATGTAAAACTTAAGATGAATTACAGAAGTGACACTTCAAAAAAAATCAGATATTTGCATTGACAAATAATGATGAGGATCAAAGTTATGTCAACATTTTGAGCAATTATGAGAATGCCATTGCAAAATCAGACCAAAAAAATCACAACGATATACTCCTTTTGGATGTCAGGAAAGGGGTCAGAAATCCCTCCAAAAAATTAACATATTATAAATACATCTGGAGTCTTTAACACTTATTAGGGTAACTGACAAAAAGTAACTAAAAAGTAAATACATGCATTAAAGTCGTATACATAAGGACAAGATTTCATATGCTCAATTTCTAATCTCTGAACATGACAGCTGGACCCTTTCCAATGTGAAGGCTGTTTGCTAAGGAAAAAAAGAGGAAAAACAAAAATAAAATGCAACAACAACAAAGACATTTACAAACCTAGAAATACTAAAAACAGAAGATCACCAGATGGTCTTTCAGTCTTGTCCTTAAAAGCCTAAGTTACCTCACTGTCTGAGTAATTTCATTAACCTCCAAAACACAGATGGAAAACTAATACACCTCATCATTCTTCTCAGTGAGTGTTCTGGTCTGATACAGCCCACTGGCTCCTACTTTTTTCTAGTGATGCAAAAATATACATTTTCCCCCTTCCCCCCCCTACTCAACAGCATTTTGTAGAAAATTCAGCCAGAATAGTTCAGCAGCAGCTAATCCCCCTTTTCAATATCAGTCTATGACCTCCTGTTTCAAATGCTGCTAGACAGCATCTCCAGCAGCTTACTGGCATGAATCTAATCGTCTTTCCACTGCTGTATAATGCCTTAGGTTCCCCTCAGCCCCCATCCTTACTCTTAGTAATACTGCAGAAATCAGTTTAATAGATAAATAACATTAAATCTAAAGTCACATTTGTTCTCATTCTGGTCCATTGAACTATATGCATTTCAGCAAAACTAAAAATAATTACTGACCACTGTGTTTTTAAATGACACAACCTTTTCATTACTCAGGGAGAAATATTAATGTGTAGAATACAAACAGATCAGGTAAATGCCCCCTCTTGCTCATTTCATCTTTTCCTTTATATCTGAATTTTTATTTTAACAGCTGGCTACCCTTCTTGCAAACAGTTAAAATTAGTTGTAAAATGACTTTGATTACACTCATGCTATCCTATTAAGTTTAAAATCACCTCACAGTAGTGGCAAACAAGGAATTTTATAGAATTTCTTTGTGTGAAATGTTGACCTTTCTTTACTAATATCCTGTTGTGGTGTGACAACATTTGGCTTTTGGTCAGCAGAAACATGACGTGACATTTTTAACATATGCAGGAATTGGAACTTAACTTCTTTAACACAGATAGCCTTGTTCTTCAAGAAAAGAGACCACAAAATGTATGCAAATATTTAAATTGATGGTGTACAGTCTTCTCAGAATTTTATTAAATACTACAATATCTATCAGTCCTACTAGAGTCAGTCACAGTGACAAATATTCAGGAAAAAAAAAATCCTGGTTTCAGATACATAAAATCCAAAGGTATTTTTCAATATGCTATTATAGCATTTGTTCCTTGGAAGAGCATCAGTCCTTTGTATTCCTGGAGTATTAAAAAAAATCATTTGAAGCTCCACTCCTATTAGGGAATCTATTAGAACACCAAGACTATGTGAGGGTTCCTAAAAAAAGCTAAATGCTTTATATTTTTATGGTCACACAACTTATGGCAGTATCTCCACATATCATTAATGTGATCAGATATCATAATGTGATGTAGTATCTTACCTGACCACCAAAAAACCCCAAAAAATTAAGGCACTTAATATACAGTAGATTTTGTCTGTTTGCATAAGAAATCTGTAATTGGATCACCGGGTCTTATATTAACAGGGACATTAACTAAAACTCACAGTAATATTTAAAGTCTCTAAAGTTAGCATTTTTGTTTCTCAATAAAGCATGAACAAAAATGCATTAAACTGTAATGGAAAAGAAAAACATGAAATACCTTTATCTTAAATAAATTCTCTTTAAATTACTATTATAAACTTGAGTAGAAAAATTCAGACTTCAAATTCACAACTCAAAATTCAAATTTGAAGTTAATACCAGCTCAGCTTTCAAAAGACTTCTTCCTTGTTCAATAATGGGACACCAACCAAGTTTCTAATGAAGTAACAGAGAAGAAAATCACCTGGCTCAAGGCCAGGTCAGTAATTTTCCTGATAATCTGTTTTAGATTTGTGACTCCAGTTTGACTGCCTCTAATACACTAGTCTATAAACTATCTGCACAGGAGAAAAATAAAGCACACAAAAATCAACACTGGAAGCTCTGCATTAATCACTCACCTCAGCATTTTATCTTTCAAAAATGCAAAGGCATCTAAGATGGAATAAATGTTTATAAGTAAAGAACTCATTGCAAATGAATTCCAAGTGGACAAAAAATAGCCTGATAGGCAGGAGCCGTGTGTGCCAGCACCAGCACTGCTGTAGACATCCCCTGGATTTTACACCACCAGGGGCCATTACCAACATTAATAAAAGCCCTCTGGCCTTACATGGCTTTATGTCTATATCTCATTGTTGGCTTCAATGGAGTTCTTTGTTTGGAGAGGTAATTTGGAAACTTTTAGAAACTAAACAAAGGAAACAAATAGCAGGCAATTAATCATGGTAATTGTCTTTCCAAAGGTCACACTATTACTTTGAGCAATAAGACCAGTCTTCACTCTTTGAATTCAATTTCAGAGGGAAAAAAACCAAAAACTAATTTTACAGTCATAAATACTGAAAAGGAAAATCAACAAGAATGTAATCTTGTAACTCATGACTTGACTAATAACCACAGAGATCTAAGATACCTTGCTTTCAAATATCCTCCCATGATCACATTCAGAAATAACCATCACAACCTGACTGCCAAAAAAAGAAACTGCATTAGTGTACAATTTGCTCTGGACCAAGCAGCCCTACTGAACCTGTTCAGAGCAATTTGTGGAAAAGGAAGGATGTTTTCATTTCCCTCTACAGTGCTGGGGAATTCAAACAAAACCATCACAGGACTGAATAGGTTATTTGGATGCACTTTGTCGAAGTTGAGTGCAGACTCATGGGGTCTTGGAGGAAATTAGAAGACAAGAAGCTTGTCTGTACTATGGCAGCAACAGGCCTGAGATGAGGATGAGTCACATGTCTATTTGCAGATCTGTATTCTGCATTTTAATACCATTGAAGAAGAAATAAACTTGGCAAACCACCACCACATCACACTTGACCACAAGCAGGCTTTATTATTGTTATTAATTATTAAAGTACCTGTAGCTGGTATGCTTAATGACAAGCAGCACTGTCTCTGGTTGGACTATTCTCAAAGGCACACCAAAATCAGACTCCACAAGAGTTTTTCCAAGTTTGGACTTCAAGGGGGTTTAAACAGAAGCTAGACACTGCTCAAAAGGAACAGCTCAAGCCATGTGCACAAGACAGAAGTTCAGGCCTCTGCAAAATCATCAGGTCAAAGCTGGGATTTTTTGAACAGTTTTAGCTGAGGCATCAGAGAAGGACACTTGTCAGGATATTAGGAGCTCCTAACATCCTTACAAGTGTCTCTCTGTCTTTAAGTATTTAAATACTTCTGCAAATGTGAATCAGAAATCTAACTTTGTTGACTAAGCTGAAGCTCTTCAACCTTATTTTAAAAGTGAAGCATTAAATTTTTAAGAAATATTTCTCTGTGCTCAATTTTGACTAAATCATCCATCGAAGAGTCATTCCATATTAGCCCTTCTATTCTGTATACACGTAAAATATGTGCTTTAAAGTAAAATGGAAGAGGTGAATCATTCTGCTATGAAAAATATTTCCACTTTAATATTTTTGTCTGTCATGCATATTGAATAAGTTAAACAGAAAAGTAAGATACCTAATTTGGAGTGAGATTAATTTCATTGTGATAGTCAAGAAATACAGTGGGGTTTTTTAATCCTCTAACATGCACTCTGTTTTTCAATGCCAGATTTT
Organism: Donacobius atricapilla; assembly: GCA_013397315.1. Lineage (NCBI taxonomy): Eukaryota > Metazoa > Chordata > Aves > Passeriformes > Mimidae > Donacobius > Donacobius atricapilla. The sequence continues at coordinate 73,567 of WBMY01010088.1, read as the reverse complement.
TATCTTTCAAAGTAATAATTAGCAGTAGTTTTAATATTTTCTCAATTACAAAGAATTATCATTTAATGGATAAAATTTCCATAAATGTTAGGGAATACATTGTGTCATGTTCTCTATTATTTAGTTACTTTATTAAACAGTAATAGCATTCACTTTCTTACAATCAAAATTTTAAAAGGTTCTTAAAAGGGAGAGGGAAGAAGCAGAGAAGATAAATTATGCAGCTCGAAGGAGTGATTGTTTTTCTCTTTATCTCTCTAGTGCAAATTCTTCTTCACTGTGTTTCCCAGACACCATCTGTTTCCAAAACAACTCATCACCAAACATGAGAAGATAGGAGTTATAGGAGCTAAACCTGCCAGTTTGCAGAGCAGTCTGAGCTTTTTCAAGAAGGAAATACATGACAGTACAGAGCTGTTAATTAATTAAAGATAAGCAATGGGTGTCACCTCAGAGGGTGCAGTACACTATTTTAGGGATTTTCAGTAGACTAATACATGGATTATTATTTTAGAATGTTTCTGTACACTCGTTTTAAGAAGTCCAAGGGGCATTTGGGCATTCAATAGCAGGATTTGATTTACTTAGTTCAGGTTTGACATTTTAAAATTCTTTTTTAAAGCTTGAGTACAAGGGCACACTTGCTCAGGCCCTGACTCCATTTCACATATCAGTGAAGTCTTGGAAAAACAGCATCTAGCAGAATTATTTACACTGGATGCTCACTCACCTGTGGCAGTACCCCTTCTGCAGGATTTTGGCAGGAGGTAGAAAACCTGAGATGTACCCAGGTATATGACACCAGGCCACCACAAAATCGCTCCCTTCATCCCCAGAGAGGCTTATATCAGTTCCAAAATGCTATTTGCTGCTAATTCTACAAGTTCATACTGGAAGAACAAGGTACCAATTTTTCACCTGGTTATAATATGGAGCTTAATGATTACACTGTGCTTACTTAAAAAAAAAAAAATCTATTTTTGCTTTTCCTTCTCTCCATTATCTGTGGGGACAAGAAAAAAAATATTTATTTAGTTAGGTCTAATAAGTAGGAATGGTAAAATGAGTTACCAGAAAAATAATGTAAATTCTTTTGGCAAGTTATATATCTATTTATTTTTTTAAAAAGGATATATAAGAATATTAAATGGACAGAAATCATCAAGCTTTATCAATTCCTGTCATCATATCCACCAATGCAAAACAATTTCATACAGACTACATGTAATAAACATATTAAGAAATACCACTCTAAAGTTGTTTATATTGTGTATTCTGATCACATCTCTAACAGATTACACCTTTTTCAAACAACAAGTCTTTACCAGGTCAGAGATAGGAAGTCTCTTCTGACCTTCCCCAGTTCTCCCTGTCCTTCTCCATCATTCAAAATGTTTCTCTCCTTTCTGTAGCTCCAGAAATTTATTTCACACATGAAGCATTCTTTACTTCCCAGTGCCTTTCCAGGCAATTTTAAAGCTATCAGTAGACTAAAAAGTGCTTCTGGTTTTCTCCTGGAAGTTCTATTAGATTAAATCCATTAGCACAGTCACATATACACACTTCACCTTTTCAGCTCTTTCTGTTCATAATGTGATTCTATTAAGATGTTATCCTTCGTATTTCCCACATAGAATCTAAAAATCTGGATTATCTTATTTTCCCTTAGTTTAGCTTTTAAACTATCTTTTCTTTTTTTAACATTTTATTACTGCATTAATTAATCACAGGTTCTACATTCCTGACCTAAGAATACTTAATTATATTATAGACGACCATCTCCGCTCCTGCTCAATATTCTGCACAGTTCCCTGAGTTTTAAATGCACAAAATGGTCGTTGCCACACATTTCATTTCTGGCTTCAGCAGTTGTGATCTTGTGCTTTGTTACTAAAAATAGAGCTGCTTCCAACTACCTGAGCTGAAAAGCTAATTACAGAGCTGGTAAACAGTTCTCCTCCCCATTGTGCAAATGGCAGAATAAGGAGTCTGCTAATGCACTAGGGCTCCCATGGTCCTGTGGGTCTCTGAAATCTATCAAGTGTCATTTATTTAATCATTTGTGGCTGTTTGCATCATGGATAAATTACCATTTAAGTAAATAATAACTGTTGGACTGTTGTATCAACAAATCAGGGAGAAAAAGAACAATCAGCTCATTTTAAGAAAAAGTATTCTAGCTGATTCTCTGCTTGCACAGATCAAAACATTTTCACTGAAGTGAACAGCATATTGTTGATTTTGACTAGGTAAGAGTCTAGTTATATTTTCTGCAGTAGAGGGGTTATTAGAGGACTGACTGTTTGCAGCAGCTCAAAGACTTTTTTGAAAGTTATTTCTGTCACATACAGGCAAGAACAAACAACTGCCACTGTAAGAAAGCACTTTCTTCCCTTGAAAGTACTCTCAGCCCTGTCTGCAGTACAGCAGCATGTTGGCTGGAAAAAAATTCCTGCTGAGAGATCGTAAGGTAGAAGTGCCCATGGGGTTTAGATGCTCCTCTGCATTTGGCAGTGAAACACTGGTTTCTCTGCTCCATTGGACTGATCCTTACCACATAGCTTAATACAAGCTTTGTTGGCAACAAGGGTTCAGCCATCATTCAGTCAATAAAACTCCACTCATTTTCAGCTATTACTGAGGGAACAAAATGTAGACAACACATAAGCAACTGTCAATATAACTGTGATACAGCTGCAGGCCCAAAGAAAAACTAAGATTATGTTTAAGATGCAATATGTTTGTTCATCCAAAATCACTTCTGGGGCCAAGAAGGCATACAGCTTCTGCAGTTACATTTTTTATCTGAATGCACAGTATAGAAATAAAAGAATTAGGTAGAAAACCACCAGAAATACCAATTTTAAAAAGCATTTATATTTCTCCTTCCTAACCCCCAACGAAAGAGACAAGTAAGTAAAACCTCCAAGACAGTACTAAACACATTAGAAGATTTTGGCGCATGAAGAGAGCATGCAAGTGAGCATAAACTATTTCCTCACCACCATGTTTCTCTGATGTAAAAGGTATATAGTATATACTGTGCATCCAGGGACAGAATTGCTATCTGACCATAAATACATTTTTTACACAGAACATTTGGGAGGTGAAAAGATGAGCTCCCAGTTCTGTCTGTCCAATCTTTATGAAAAGGAAAGTCAGGATGCTCTCAGCCAAGTAAAACACCTCCTATTGTGAAGGAAAAGTACATTGCCACTTTCTAGCAAAACTGAGTGGAAAAAAGAAGGCAAGACGGAAAATGGGGACAGAGGTGGAAATGTGTAGTACAAGGAAGAAGGATGTGCAAGTAGGAGCCAAAAGAGAAACAAAGAAAGGCATGAGGAAGTCAGGCTAAGAAAACCATTCATATTTCAAGCTCTGGATATTCTAAAGAGCAAAAACAGAGGGAATCTTTTAAAAAAACAGTGATGGAAAAACAGAAACAGAGCACCGGCCTTCTCATCTTAACCAGAAGAAATCAAGGTAACATGTCTGCACGCCACACGGCAGACCCACACCATCACAACTAGGCCAACTCTGAAGAAGACAAGTCATGCACCAGGGCTTGTGTAGTTGTCATGTGAGCAATGTGTCACCAGAACTGACACATCTTGTTCCCGTGGTACTGTGTACGCATATCAGAGCGCCCCTGGAGAAAGCCATAACCATTTTTCACAATTAAATCCATACAAGTGTGTGTGTGTGTGTGTGTGTGTGTACCCAGAGTTGGACAATGACAGAGTGTGTGTGTTAGATGGTATTCAGCACACAAACAATGTTAAAAATCAATCAAATCCCAATTTACAATCACTGATCAATCTTCCTGCGTTTTCAGACCTTTCTTTCTGACCTAAATGACCACAAATACATTTGACAACATACTCATGTGTTGGATAAAATGTGCTTATTATATTAGGGAAAAGACCTCTCAGATGATAGTATATTCCAGAAAATAATACACAAAGATAGGGATATACAAAATCATAAGCAATATTTTCCCTGCAATATGCTATTTCTTCCCACATTTATTCTCACCTTAAGACAGAGATGTGATATCTTTTAACCCTGGCAGTTATTTGTCATTTATTCACTCAGATTTCAAAGGCAGAACACCAACTACCACAGTCCTCATGTGCTGCACAGACCAACTTAAACATTTCAACTGCTCACAAGTATTTTTAGGTGGTCTGCTTCTATTGAATTAAACTTGCCAAATTCATAGGGTAAATAAGATGTGCATCCACCTTTCCATTAAGCTAGTATAAAGCCTCCAATCCCCTTGTCAAAAAAAATTACACAGAGGAGGCAGATAAAAACACACGATGTGAGGAAACTGTTGAAAATAAGTTGTGTGATTCTTTTAAATATGAGTAGCTGTCTCAGGCAATCACAGAAAAAAGTACTTTCAAAGTGACAGTCTTTAATGAATGAAGTAACTTTGTAAGCCCTGTATTGTTCTTGCCAAAAATTTACATCTTTCACCACACAGGCATCACTCAAACTTCAACCTTCCTAATGAAAGCATCAGCATACGCAAAGACTCAAGAGGCAGAATGAGATTAATGGAATAAATTTAGGGATGCATTAAACAGTAGGGAAAGGCAATAACTAAGCATTATTACATTTCTTCATTCAATAGTTCTTTGAATCAGAGGCACTGGTTAATGAAGTACACATTAGGAGACAAGATTGAAGTATAAGAAAAAGCTTATAACAGACTGAAAGTGCAGTAGTTTGCTGTGTCATAGTAGCACCAGTTTCAAATGAGTTCATAACCATATCTGCCTAATGTCTCAAGGCCCTGGTAACCACCTCTACCAGATCTCCTTAATATGCCAAAAATTCATCAGAAGTACTATCTGAAAAGTGACTAAGTTTCATACAACACAGATACTTAATTTTAAAATACTTCAGATGATGAAATGCTCAAGAAAATTTAACAATTCAGTAGGTAAAAACCAACTATTTATGGCTCCACAGCACAGGGAGCCTGTAGCTAGGAATTCAGGGTTAATCCAGACTCCATCGCCTTACCTCAGCTATGTGTGGCATTGGGTTAAATCCACAGAGATTGCACACAACTTTCTTGCACTCAGTGCAGGTATTAAAGTTGGGGGGATCCTTAGAACCAATATTTAGTCCAGTTTTACAAAGGGGACAAGACATTTCAGGTTGGCTAGCTTTCTCTGGTTCCGACGGCCCATCAGGTTTCTTAGCTTCAGCAGCCTGAGGCTTACTATCTTTAGCCAACACAGGTTTCTTTTCTAAATCAGATCCTTTCGTTAAAACACTATCCACCTTTGATGGTTCTGATTTTTCAGTTGTAAGAGGCTTGGCTTCTTTCTTTGCAGGAACAGCTTTTGGAAGAGGCTGAGCCTGACCAGCCTCTTTGGGGGCTGCTGGAGCGGCTGGAGGCTGTGGCGGAGGCTGGGGCTGCTTTGCTGCAGGACCAGGCGGAGGGGGGCCCGATGTCTGAGACCCTGCCTGACCCGCTGTGGAAATTAAATTTGAGGCCTGGCTGAAGAATGAAGCGCCAAATCCAAAGAGTTTCCCAGTTACTGTTTCTTGTGGTGTTGTAGGCTGAGGCTTCGGGGTATCAGTGATGCCTCCCAGGTTAAGGCTGAAACGCCTGGATTGCTCCGGAGTTTTCTGAGGTGCCGGCTGTGCTGGCACTGGCTTGGCTCCTGCCCCTGCTTGTGGGCCCTTGGGAGCTGGTTTTGTGTCAGGCTTTGGGGCCGGTTTTGATGGTAACTTTTTAGGTTCATCTTTCGTTTGCATTGGCTCTACAGGCTTTTGAGCTTTAGCATCTGGTCTAGCCCCAGGCTGAGACGCAAGCTTGGGATCTGACTTCTGCCGGGACACTTGTGGAACAGGTTTGGAATCTGGTTTATCCCCAGCTGGACGCATGTCCTGCGAAGGCTTTGCAAGCTCAGGCTTTGGGGAGTCTGCCCCTTTCTGCTGAACTGGTGGTCTGGGGCCTGCCAAATCCTGCTTCTGCTCTGGCACTACAGAGGTAGATACAGTGTCTGCTGCAGGCTTCTGTACACTGGGTTGTTTTTGCTTATCTTCAGCCTGCGTTGGCTTGACCTGGTCAGATTTTGGAGTGGCATCTATTTGCTGGGAGATCTCAGTGGGCTCTGCACGAGGTTGTTTTGATTTTACAGGAGGAGACCCAGGCAAGGGTGTTTGCTTTTTTTGTGGCGGGGGTTTTTTTGAATCTGCTAACTGGGAAGGATCAGGTTTTGGAGCTGCATCTTTCTTTTGAACAGGCTGTGGCTGGGGAGATGGTTTAGGTGTTGAAGGTGGAATGGGTGTCTTCTGTTTGGGTGCAGGTGGCTGTGGCCCAGGACCACGACCTGGTGCTAGATCACCTCCTAATGTTCTTTGCACCTGGCAGTTCAAACAGAGCCATTCGCTGATCTGAAAAAAACAGAGGCAATTATAACTAAGATAAGAGAAAGTTAATAAAATAAACATAATAATAAGTTATTCTAATATAGGACTTGCTTCAAAATTTAAAACTTCTGTGTAAAAAGGGAGAAATATCACCAATAATATTTTGCAATTAACATGCACAGCTGATTATTTTCATTTTTCTCCACATCACTGTGAGTCAAGCTATCCACTGAGCCCATGATTCTAATAGCTTCACATTCAGTTTACACACAGCTGAATACTGCAGGATAAAATCCCAGCAGAATGAAAAAAAATGCATTGGAATTTCCTGGGACCCAGTGATTCATTTACAGCAATGATTTGCCAGAATAATGACAAATACCGCAAAAATTGGTTAACACATCAAGTCTGCTGACAGAAAACAATAATCAGAATTAAAACACAGTAAATGCATAATTATCCTTAAGCATACATATATCAATCTCTTAATACAGCTTATGCTTTTGGTAATGGTTTAAATTACAGTGCACAGGTATTGGTAGTACATATGTATCCAAAGAATTAGCCACAGAGGTGTGTAAATGGGCATCATGTATAACACAGATGTATGAATTACCACCAATTTCAGGGGGCAAGTGTTCATCCAAAATCAGTGAGGAGCTTAGCCTGAGCCCTGATGGTATTTCAAGAACCATAATTAGGTTTCCCAAAACTTCTTTGTTATTAGAAGTTTCTAGGATAATTACTGTACCTCTGCATACAACGGGCTCCTCTTTTCACACAGAAGAGAAGGAACAGTGCAAATAATGTATTTACTCATGTTTCTCATCAATTATAATACCTCACAACTTTAAAACACTTTTTTTATCATTTCCAAGCATGAAGAGGGAAATCATATTTCTGGTAAGACAGAAAAGCCCAGCTTCACCATCAGAGAAAGGATCAAATTGCCTAAAACGTGGTCACGTGCTACTTTCCACACTTTCCATCCCTAGCAGAAACATTATAGGCAGCAAAAATGCCATTCAATATGGCACGGAGTCCCATGGGCCTCCAGCTGCAGGCAGACATTTAAGCAGGTCACCTGTAGCTCTTCTCCTATTCTTTAGTCTCTGTGTGGAACTACAGCATTGGCACACACCACTGCAACACAGGGAACCGCAAGCAGGAGAACACACAAACAACCTAAGTCTTCTTTCCCTCTGGGGTGCAGGTTCCTGGATGCTGTTTCTCATTCAGATCTCAATGGCCCTAGACACCTTTTACAATATAAACGATTCTGTGACGCTATGAAATCTCTACTGGACACCATGGAACAAATCTAGAGGCGCTACATGCAAAGGAAAGTTTTTGTCTGCGTAATATCGGGGCTCACTGGAAGGAAAGAGCTCTGATGTCATGGACTGAGGCAATGAATTAATTACTTTGGTGTGCCTTGACAGCCTTGTATTTTTTTTGCAGCAGCAGCAAAAATTAAAGAGTTGGATGTAGCTCCCTAAAACTCAGTTATTTCAATTATTCTGATGAACATGGTACAAACACACACTCTGGAATCTAAGTTCACTATTACTAACAGCTTCACCAAGTGATGACAAATCTTAGCCTCAGCTGTAAAGTTCTGTTCATAATAAGGGTGCTCTTATCTTTCATTTTCAGTGCAATTTTTTTAGATTGTTTGAAGAATTTTCTGTTCTACTTGCAAACAATATAGCAGATGACTGTTAAAAAGTGAAAACAACTGAAAAAAACCTGGAACACACGTTTAAACTCTGCTTTGAATTATGAAAGGAATTACATTCAGACATGTATAGAGGACTAGAGCAAGGGTTACATTTAGCTTAACTCCCATTTTGTTTGCTTAATGATCACTTCCCTTACCTGATTTTAGATACTTGTAATATAAGTTAATTAGACACATACTAACTCGTAATATAAGTTAATTAGACACATACTAATGCCATTTCTGGATGAATCCTGAAGGGTTTTCTAGGGCTTAAGCGTAATCCCAGAGCAGGCTGTCAGAGTTGTCTGGCTTTGGCAAAGTAACTAAGATTTCTTATATTAGGGAGAAAGGCTCTGCCTTACAGTGGAGAAAGACAAGATCCTAAGTTAGGAATGGCTTTTTCCCCTATCCAGAGGATTCTTACAGATATTTGGAAAACACACTTCACGTAGGAATTCACTGCTTCCGCTTCTTTTTGATGGCATAGCAATAGCAAGTGCCTACCTGCTCCCATTCAGCTTCCAGGAAATCTAAATTGAAGTCACTATGACATCCTTAAGGCCTCAAATGAAGTAGCTGTAGAGTTTGTGGGGCTATAAAATTAGCAGTTTGAATAATTCTTACATTTAAGGTGTCCAGATTCCGACTGCATTTATAAGCACTTGTCTTCAACCTGCAGCATGTCAAGTCTGACTCTGCTACCTACTTGGAGTCCAAACAAACATTACTTCTGCACTACAGATTTCAGAACAACCTTGTGCAGAAGACAAAACCTGAACCCTCAATCACTAATTTTCCCTTATTATTAAAACAGAAAAACATACATATATATACATATATACACATTGTGCATTCTTGGTATGAAACTGAAGCCTCCAAAACCAAAACCGAATTTGCTACTCCTACAGCTGAACTTTAAAATGGAAAATGTGCAAAGTTTCACTTCACTGTATTATTTTTTAAATCTTTCTGATTTAAACACAAAATTTCTCCCATGTATTTTAGTGGGAGGAATTAAGTGACAAAATGCTCAAGTCATTATAGGTTACACACATGTTCAAACAAATACAAAACTGCTCAAACTATAGTTCTGTGATTGGAACAGCAGGAGTTCAAAATGAAATGTGCTATGTGATATAGTTTTCTATCAAACACTTGCCTGTTTGTTCTACTAGAATTGCAGAGATTTTCCATAAATTTTAATAGCAACAGGCTTCCATTAAATACAAATGCTCTTACACATTATTACAGATGAAGTAAAACTTACTGCTGCTGCACATACCTAAAATAAAAATGTTTCTCTATCCTTAAAAGTGTTCCTGGGCAACAGCTCTTTGACCTCTTAGTTTCTTTCTTCGTATTTCTAATATCTTTATGTGGGATTAAAAAGGAAAAGTTTCCAGAGGAACTTGTGAGCTTTAGCAGTTCCTGTCTGTGAAGGAGATTCCTCTTTGATGCTGAGAAACCTATTGTCTGGTTTTTACACCAGTATATAGGGGTGGGAGGTGGGTCTTATTTCTAGAAGAAATTTGTGATTTTCTGAGACCCATGCCAATAAGTGCCATAACCTGGACAGTAAATTTGACATATTTCATGCAGAATTTTTGTACAGGTTTCAACTCCTGAGCAATGGAAATTGCTGCTTTGTTTTCTAACTGTTGTGGAAACTATATGCCCTCAAAACAACAAAAAAGTAATTAAAATGTATTCTATGTATTCATCAACCATAGGATCAACTCTTCTAGTTTGAAGCACCAAATGAATTTATTCAGTATTTTCTAACAACATCCATGGAGAATTACTTTGAAGAAAATTATAACACTACACTCCATAGATCATGAATGCACAAAGAAAGGCAAGCTTACAGCTGACACCAATAACAAATAGCAACTGTAGTTCAGTCCTTCTACAACAGTTGAAGGCAATCCAGTGTCTATTCCTTTCTTTAAAAACGATTGAGATTTGTTCTAACAACACGTATCCACCAAAAGCAACAGGAAAGCTGTCAGCAAGTGCATTGCCTGGCATGCTTAATTTCTACCCCTGCAGATGATGTAGGGGAGGAAGAGAATCCATCTTGAATCTATGATTCCAGAAGTACATGAGAAATACATTTTGCCTTGCAGATTGAGCATATTTCATATAAAAATTGCTGGCACACAATATCAATGTGTCTCTCAGAAGCCATGCTAACAGTCCTTTTGCAGAGCAGAGCTGCACTCCAAGTGAATGGGTCTCATTCTCATTTAGAACAGCCATTTGCTGCTATAAAAAGGAACTTAAAATATACATTAAATATTAACGTCCCTTTACATTACCACAGATATGTGGATGGTCTTTGCTAACACTGCTCAGCTCCAAAGCTTTATTGACAAAATCAGCTCCTAGTTTGAAAACACAGTAATTTGGTCCCTGACAATTTCAAAGAGTGGTGATGAATCCAGATTTGGCTCTTAGCAGACATTTTTGCCAAGATGATGAGAGAAACATAAAAAATAAAGTGCTCGAGCGCATGATTTTATGCAGCTTCATGCAATGTGGTAGAATACTCTGAGACAAGAAACTAAATCAAAAAATCCTGTTATGAACGAAAAAAACCAGCTATCACAAACCAAATTAAATTGGTACATCAACATACAAGTTAAAATGTCTTCTAAAAAAGCTTGTGCAATACTGAAGACAGGTTTTTTCTTCTACACCATCCTTCCAGGAATAAGTTCTCAGCTGTTCCTAGCAACTACACCGAACCAAACATTTAACAACTGTACACAGTATGCAACTGATCCTCATTTCAGGCAAATACACCATCACTACAAAATACATATTTACCTTCCTTTCAGGTGTACGATGAGTTTGCCAGGGAACACTGACTCAAGATGCTCACAATCATAACACTAGATTCTAGTCAGCAGCATGGTCCATGGATATCCATTCCACAAACCACAGCAATGCTTACAAGTTCTGTAGCTCGATGCTAAAGCAATGCTGTTGCAAACTTTTTAAATAGACATATTGAAAAACTATTTTTAAATGTTACTTAGCTGTTCTAAAGCTACTAAACACTGCTGAATGAGTTATATTATGCAGTTATCACAATCTTAAAACATACTCCACTATTCTGCTTAAATTAACAATACAAAAATCTATAGTTTGCATATAAATTATGAATGTTTGGGGAACTATTATTGTATCGTTTACATCATTAGAATCATAAAGGAAAATAGCGAACCTAATATTTTGATTTTTTTTTTTAATGTCAGTATCTCGGGATATCTAAAAACTATTTTTTTATAGCCAAGGATATGATTAAGCTGCCTCATGCACATAGGAAGGAAAAAGACTTAAACACAGCTCAGTGCACCGCATCATCAATGCAACAAATGCTCTTCGCTTTCATCACATGCACTGGGACTTAATATGCCGGAAACACGTGAATGACTGACAAAAAAAAA
>WBMY01010088.1:24819-61981 GCA_013397315.1 Donacobius atricapilla | reverse complement strand
AAAAAAAAAAATCCAGCTGCAAATCGAGAGAGTGGCAAAGAAAAGGTTAACCAAGTTCATCTGCGCCGCCCTGAGCGAATCACGAGAAGGATGGAGGTGTCTGGGGAGAGCAGGGCCGGGCTCAGGGACTCCAGCCCCCATCACTTGTAGCACAGAGTAGTAAATTACAGTTGCTGAGCAACAGCAACACCGGCACAGATGGCTGACTGCAGTTGACATCTTTAGCTATGCAGATTAATTTATTATTTACTTGTGTTAAAAACTGGACGGGCCAGCTTTCTGGACTCATGAAAAAACACTCCAACATATTGTAGAATATTGCTCAATTAAATTATTGGGACACTATTCCCCGTGCAGAGGGGGTTTTGCATCTATGTTCTCCCCCTTACGTAAAAAAGGGGAAAAAAGAAAAAAAAAGGGAAAAAACCACAGGGCATCCCTGATATTTCTACATCTAATCCATAAAGTAAAGCAGAATTGTCAGAACACAGCCTTCCCCTAAGAAACAATGTGGGAGTTTAAGACTATTCCATGGAGAGAAACAGTATCCTGTACTTCAAGAACCCTTCTATTTGAGGAACTTTACAATTTTTCAAAATGTCTGTGTGGCAGTTGTGGCTAGGGGCAGAACTACAGGAACTATACTAACTTCATTTCATCACAAAAATTGCGAATAATCTCCATTTGCATAGAAATTGCAGTGTCAGTAACACTGGAACACCCCAACTACTATTTGTACTAAAGTAAATATTTCACGCTTTTATGGCTTTTAAATGACAACCACACAATTCTTGTTTGCATCTGGCCTCTGATCAGTTTGAACCCAGACTAAAGTCCATCAGTTTCACAGAACTCTTCTCACTTCACTTCAGCACAGTAAAGAGCTGGTACTTCAGTTAATACTTTGAAAAATTTTAAAAAGTCTTGGGTTTTGTTGGAGTTTTTTTTAACTAATTTCTATACAACTTATGATGATTATAACAGCTGATAATCACATTTAGGTCCTTGGGGTTTTTTCTAGTTTTTTCTGCTTTACTTATATAACCCTTATATTCCCCCCACCCCCCACCAAGTTCACATAGGATGTACAGATTCAAAGCTATTTTTCCTAATATTAAAAAACTTAAGATTTTGTTGCATGTCACTACCCACAGTGATAGCAGTCTTATTCTTGTTTATATGTCATTTCCAGTCCAAGTTCCACTCTGGTTCCTATGTACGACTACAACACAGCAGGGTCTAGACTGCAAACCACAGGGAATACTTCAATCAACAGCTTCCTTCACTGTCATGTAATCAACAAACATTTAATAGAGTCATTTCTATTAATTTTATTGTAAGTATAAGCAAAACTTATACTGTATTCACCACAAGAATGATAGTCATCTTCCTTATTTTACATTATTATAAACTGTTCTCCTTATTCAACCTAATAATAATGAAAATAACAGAAGAAAATTAATGCCTTTCTGACTGTTTATATTCTTTTTAGTTACTGATCCTACTTCATGCCCAAGTACATTTAGGAGATTTAGAGAGGCAGGATTTTAATAAAAACAAATACAAATACCAAAAAATAATTATAAAGATTTGAACTAAAATGTTATATTTTTAAATCAAGTGTTGTGATATGATTGTAAATAAAAAGAGACAGAAAAAAAGCAAAAAAAATCAAGGCAATAATACGTAGTACAATTCATATGGAAAATTTCTAGTCCTACCAGAAAAAGTTAAAAAAATAGACATCCCCTCCCCCACAAAAATTCACAACAACAAAAAAATAAAATATTTCAGACTGAATTAAAAATTTTCCATGTTGAATTGAAAAATAAACGTGCAATCCAATCAAAAGTTCTACTTGATCAGAAACCATACACTCCACTTTGAAAAAGTCAACTGTTCGGGGTTTCTTATCTCTCCTCTTGGAATTTTTATCGCTCCTCTTTTTTCCATTAGGATTAAGTCAGCTTTGGTACAGACATACTGCTTGAAAAAAAATCAGAAGCAATAAAATATTTTTGAGAACTCCTTTTATCTCTACCCAGAACAACTTTTGGCAAGTAAACAAATCCTGTATCAAATATATTATACCTGGCCTCAAGATTAATTTCAAATGGTCTCTTAAAAGAACACCAAAACAACGTATGGAATACAATCTAATGTAGATAAAATTCAGGTAGAGTAATCCCTCCTCAAAAACCCCCTAGAAGACAGGCATGCACACCCGCACAGATACAGCTCACAGGTGGGCTCCAGGAGCGGGGCGCACACACAGCCAAGGGTCCAACATTAACAGCTTTCACACTCTGCTTGATCGTCAGCTTTACAGATGAGCATCATAAAGAATGCCATGACTTTGTTAGCACGCTTTAAACCCTTGCTCAGTCTGTGTTCCATGTATCTTCCCATACCTAGTTCACAGGGAATGAAAATTTACTCCAGCTATTGGGCATATGTGTTTATCATTTAGACTTAACTATTGCAGTTCATGATTTTTTCCTTTTTTCCTCAGGATGCTTTGTTCGTTTTCAGAAAACCTACTCCTATTCGAATGTTCTAATGGGCTGAATCTTTTTTTGGGAAGTGCTGGTTTCTGTTGCTAATGGGAGCGGGTTTGGGAAAATAAAATGGTAAAAAAAAAATAGAAAAATAAGTCACCACGTAATCAAAGATACACTTCCTACAAGGTTCTGATGTACATGAAAGAAAAATGGAATAGACTACCAGTCCTCAAACCTGCTTATATAATTTTTTCCATTACTTTATGCAACTGTTGCTAGGCAGTCATGTGCCATGGTGATGAGTGGAGTATGAATACCTAGACAGATTAGAGAGACATATGTTACTGAACACTTATGTATGCCGCGCTTTCTCTCCAGGCTGCTGTACAAAAGCAAGACACCAACTATCCTTCTTCCCCAAGAGGACTGCAATGTCAGATGGTTCAGAGAAACAGTTCAAGGGGTCTGACCTTGTGGCAATACAGGCATCACTTTCTGCTCTTGGTTACAGAGTTCTCTCCAGTGAGTTAAAACAGACAGAGCGCATGTACTACTGAATTTTAAATAGAGGTTTAAGTGAATAAAATTAATTAATTTTTTTATCTGCATTTTATAATGGCTTTGCAATGTATGCAATCTACTTCCTAAGCCAGTTTTTAGAGCTTGTTAAATTCTTTTCAGGATCAGCTAGAAATATAGAACACAGAAATTTAGAAAGATTAACATTGGAAAAATTATTCACTCAATTAGTTTTGGAGACTGAACTACCCTGTAAGAAACGTGTAAGGAAACTGTCTTAGGAAAGCAATTCCAACAACCGCACCAACGGAAAATTTTAGAGAACAAAAGTCAATTTTTTTTTTCTAAATATATGCCTTCCACTCCCCACATCCAATTGGAAATTACTGCTTCCCCATAAGTAATGTGTTTAACATAAGCATTAAAATCAGTAGTTATAAAGGACACAGAAAAAGCACAATGCAGGATTCCAAAATCATGAAATATGGCAAAAAAAAAACCAGCAGGGAAAGCTGAAGTACAACAGTAAAGT
Organism: Donacobius atricapilla; assembly: GCA_013397315.1. Taxonomy (NCBI): domain Eukaryota; kingdom Metazoa; phylum Chordata; class Aves; order Passeriformes; family Mimidae; genus Donacobius; species Donacobius atricapilla. The sequence goes on along the minus strand of WBMY01010088.1, from coordinate 58,429 downwards.
CAGTAAGTGAATGGGTAAGACACGGATTTTTGGTCAATAATACTTCAGGAGAAGCTAAAATACAAGAAGCCAAAAGAAAAAAATCACGCCTTAAGCAAGAAAAGTGGCAGCCAATTCACAAACCATGATCTTCCTGATAGAAAGGAAGAAATGGGTAAAATATTGTAAAAAAGGAATCAGAAACTTTTGTTTAGAAGCTAAATACTTAAAGGAAACAGAAAGTAGAAGGAAAATCTGATAATAACTCAAATGAGAAGCTTGGCAGCTGAAATAAGTGAATTTTTTGTAGGTGCCAGAGCAGGCTCTATTAACTTTGATCCCAATGTTCAGTAATAAAGTCAGATGTGATTTTTGTCGCACTTCAATGGCAGACTGGAGCAGGACACCCACAACGAAGTTCCAGCAAGACAGCTGGTGGTGCAAAACTGAGCAAATGAGAAAAGCTTGAGTGGGAGTCAGGAGATTGGAAATAATAGCTGAACAAATTAGATGTCCAATACCTTCATTTACTGAAATGATTTCATCAGGAAATAAATGCATATCCTGTGTTTATTTCAATGTGTAATATGAAATTCAAATCTGCTTTTACATATGTATGCAATCAGTTAGTCTTAAATGCAGCTGTATTTATTGTCTGAAAGTCCTGAATTTCACACTTAGAGAGTACCCACTTCAAAAACTTGTAGTTATTCACAGAATTTCCAAATACTTGGAAATCTTCTTACATAAACTCTCTCTCAAAACCTTTTTCATTTGAACACACCAAAGTTCTTGACCAATCCCACGGGAAATCTGAAGCTTTTAAAGGAAGACGAACTTGGGGCTTCAAGAGACTCCAGGAACATCCTACAGACGTGAACAACTTATCACTCAGAAATAATTTTAATAGGTCCTAGCCTAAAAATATTGGAGGAATTTGAAGGCAAAGGTTTGCAATAAAACTTCCTTGTTGACTTCAATATCAATACATCACAGTTCTTGCCTGTTACATATCTTTTTTAACACTAACACTCCAAAATTACCTTTCCTCATGTAGACCGTGAAATGTAGACACCTGGTTAGCTGCAGACGCTCTGAAGTTTCGGCACACAGATGTTCAAGTCACTCCCTTTCCAGTCTGGGCTTCAATGGCAGCTACCTCAATCCTCAATTTCCCGAAACTCAAAGAAAACACTACACTCCTAAACCAAGCAATGGGCTACCAGTGGTTACTGCAATTAGTCTTCCAGGCTTAAATTTGCAATTTTAACAAAAAAATCAACAGATCATATTTCTGGATGCAAAAAGTCTTCTATTTGTTACCAGGCAGCCACAAATAAATGTGTGCTGGAAAGAAAACTAGCATAAATCATTATGCTACTGAGTACACAGGTTGCCCAGAAAGGCTGTCAGGCCTCCATCCTTCAAGATATTCAACACTGGCCAAACCTGCTTTAGCTGACACTACTTTGAGCAGAAGTTATGACTACACCGTATCCAGAGCACCTTTCCAGCTTCAGGAATTCTTTGATTCAATTTTAAATATACAGGTAGAATTTACCAGGTCCAAAATATAGTAGTAATCTGTACTTCTTCCTGTATGCATCTCATATCAGCTAAATTAATACCAAAGCAAGACAAAAAAAAGTTTTACTGATATCACTTCTGATTATCATTAATTAGCCTCGCATGCCAGATCTACTATACTTGAATTTCCATAAATTGGTAAAAGTGTTGGTACTGAAAACAAACTCCAATTACTTTGCAAATTTAAAAGTAGCATATCAGGATGTACAAGAAGCTGATCAAACAGTCACATGAAGCCTTATTCCCATGCAGAGCAACAGAAGATATGTATAAGCAATAAATCAAACTACCAGAAATATCAAGTTAAAATAAATTCATCTGAAGTCCTAATATTGCTTTCTATTTCATTTTATGTTATAGAATTACAACAAGAATGGCAATCAAGGTTAGAAGTAGTCCACAGAGATCTTAGCATCCCAGAAGAATGAAATAACCCACATACCACCAAGTCAAACTCATGACTCAGGCTTTCACCTAACACAACTGAACACTGACACAGTTGTGAAGCAAATCCACTCCACATCCTTTCCTAAGCTACACACAGGAGCTATGAGGACTGATTTTTTTTTTCTTTTTCAGATAGTTCTTATAGCAGAAATTATTTATCGATAAATATATTTGCATATGAGTATTTTGGTCAGATTACAAACATCACAGGTGATTAAAAACAATCAAAATGAGACAAAAGTCACACTGGGGTTTCTTCTCTTTTTATATGAAGATATGAAAACACATTTCTAAATCGATATGACCATTACCATCTTTTTTTCTCCAGTTTCACCCTGTTTTACTCATAAGCAGTTTTCTGACATAGCATTAATTTTTTGCTGAACTCCTTAAATTATCACACTGCTAATTGTACATCTGATGTTTCAACATAACAAAGGTAAACTGAATTCTTTTCTCTGGTAGCGAATATCAGTTTGAAAACTACTCACCTCTGTGATATGAGGATTAGGATTGAATCCACACAGGCTGCAGACGACAGTGTGACACTCGGTGCATGTGTTGTAGTTGGCTTTTTCAGGAGCGTGCAGCAGCAGCTCGGTGGTTGTACAAAGAGGGCAGAAGGTTTTCTTGGGGGCAGGCTCGGTGGGTTGGCTTGCCCCAGCTTGCTTTTGCTGCGTGGGTTTCTCAGGCCCAGGTTGCTGGCCGGGCGGTTTTGCAGGTCCTGCTTGTTGCGCCGGGGCTTTTGCGGGCCCTGCAGGCTGAGAGGGTGCTTTCGTAGCCCCTGCCTGGGGGGGCCCTTGTTTTACCAGCCCTGCTTGCTGCGGAGCTGGCTTCCCAGATCCGGGCTGCGGTGGTTGTTTTGCAGGTGCTGGTTGCTGAGCAGATGGCTTCTCGGGTCCAGGTTGCTGAGAAGGCTGTTTTGGAGGTCCTGTCTGCTGGGAAGATGGTTTTACAGGACCTCCCTGCCGTGCAGGCTGCTGTGATGGTTGCTTCGCAGGTCCTGGCTGCTGTGGTGCTGGTTTGGTGGGCGGTGGTGTTTGGGATGTGGTTTTAGTGCTGTCTGGTTGCTGTGGGGCTGGTTTTGTTGGGTCTGATGAAGGTTTTGCAGAAGTCTGTTGTTGAGCAGGTTTTGTTGTTTCTGACGGTTGTGGCTGAGATTGTTGTGGTCCTCTTGGCTGGGGTTGTTTTGCTTGCTCTTGCTTAGCATCCGCTGGTTGGCCTTGGCCTGGCATGGGCTTGGAAGATTCAGTTCGTTGGGCAGGAGATCTGACAGGTCCTTGTTGTTGAACAGCTGGCTTTGGAGACTGTGGTTGAGTTGGATGTTTGGCAGGGCTCCTCTGCTCCTCAGGTTTCCCTTGCTCTTTTGGGGCAACTTTTTGTTTCCTACCAGTTTCTTCATGAGTTGTATCTGAATCCGATATCAAATCAAAAGGATTGAATTTGTTCACAACTGAAGTGACTGCACTCAATGGATTGGCTTCTGAGAGAAAACTGGGCATCATACTTGGCTTCTGATCTTCTTTAAAATCAGTCCTGGACTTTGATTCCCGTAGACTGAGAGTAGAAGGGCTCCGTCCAGGCGCCCGTTGTTCTGTCTTCAGCACATCTACTGTTCTGCTTTTACTTAAACCTGGTGGTCCTGGATCTGGAGGCTTACCTGGTTGTCTGGGATGGCGGCTTGTATCAAGTTCAGGACGTCTGCAGAGACAAAATGTGATAAAATCAAAATAATGCATACTATGAGAAAAAACAGATAAAATAAGGTGTATCAGTAACCATGGAGGTGCACTGGTAGTGCTGTGAAGTTTCTCAGTGCTTATAAGCATTTTCAAGACCAAGGCTTATAACAAGATACGTGTAAGAAGTAGTCAAATAATCATTATTCTTTAAAGGCTTATACAAGTATTCAGTCATAGATTGTTTTATTCTTTAGAAAATAATCTAACGCAACAACATTTAACCAGATACCTTTTTTTTTTTCAAAATTCTGAAGAGATCAAAGCTAGAACTTCCCATGACACCTATATCCAAATTATTAACTCTCCACCCTACTCCTCAAGATAAAAAAACTGGGAGACAGAAGACTAAAAGAAACAGAGGTGTCAAAATTAGCAGATCAAAGTATAGCCATATTAAAAAAAAATGCACAATGCAAAATTCTGATGTATTTGTGTTCTGGATACTTGTACAAAATTTGGATATATTTACAATTCAATATGCAGCAGGGATTTAAACTCCTAAAATTGATGTATGTTAAGGTGTATATGCATCTTCATAAAGTATTTATTTTGGCACCTATCCACTCACAAATCAGAAGAGTTCTCCATCAAATAAAAAGATTTCAGTTCAGAGTTAGCACTGAACCTTCTTTTAGTTCTTTGCAAATAGCTACCATACTCCTTCGCAGCATCATCTCAACAAATCCCAGTGACCAGTACTAAAAAAAAAAAAAATCCACTACATTACATTAGAGAATTGGGAAAAATCCATGTAACAAGATTTTGCTGTATGTTAATACAGAAGAAAATGAAACAACAAATGTAGGAACCCAAATCAAGACCATGGCTTCATATGTGGCACAGTATTTTACTTGTTGCTATACTTGGCTGTGGCAGGGGAAATAATATTGTATTTGTTGCTAATGCTCAGGGATATAATAAAATATTCTATTCAGTGCTATCACTGAGCTTCTGCCGGAAGATAGGGTGTTCTCTTCAGTGTCACAGAAATGTTGCAAATATAAAACTTTCACTTTTCACTTAGAGTCAGATGTGATCTTAGTTTGCCAAACATGTCACTTCTTCTTGGGTATTCATGAGCAAAATAAACAATCATTTATTAGATTTAACTGCATTCCTTGACTAATAAATAGATAAATAAATGCAAAATTTTAAAAGTTTTTTTCAGATGTCTGCAGAACCATCTAGAGTAGCCACATTAAAAAATATATTTTACATTATTAATGTCACCATGAGTTTAGCAGTATTTCTAATTAGCATTTAGTTTCCATTGAATGGCTAGCAATGGCAATTAAAAAGGACAAAGCTAAGTGGTAGACATTTCTCTGTGTGCAATTCTCACAACACGGGATTTCTCGTAATCTGGTACCTGACTTTTTCTGTTAATTAAAAATTTCATCAAGTAATACTTGTTAAGGACAAACTGTTTCCTGCCTTCCACAATTCCATTTATCCTTTCCCATTCTTCTGTACATATTGACCACAATATTTGGAAGTTTACAACCTTACTATGCAACCCACTGAAATGAGTAGGTGTTTTTTCCACTGGCATCAGGGAGCATTGATTAATTCATGATGAGGATAGTTCAGAAAAGCCCAATGATAATCCAATCCTTTAAAATATTTGGCTTTTTTTCTTATTAAAAGGGCAATTTTATACTCTGATTAGCAACTATGTAGGTCTACCTGCAGTTGTCTTTCTTGTTATTTTGATAAGTGCTCTAGGTTTATCTGAAGAGGCAATGCTTACCATATGAAAACATTTCAACTCGTCTATCAGCAGCAGCCTGGTACACTTCCAGAACTCACATACAAACATGTACAAATGTTCAAGCTCTTGGAAGGTTTCATTCAACAATGAAAAGAGTAAAAAGGGAGGGGAAAAAAATCAACAGTGCTATTGAAATTCAGGTCCAGAAAGAGGGTACCATGTCCATGCCCACACCTTACAGTGTGAAGGTAGAAGAGAAGGAGGAGGGGGGAACCCCAAACAAAAACCCAAGCTAAAAACACAAACTGTTTTCAAAAAATCAACTGGGAAATTAGCAAGAAAAGTAACTGTGGATTGGAGTAGAATTCTGCTCCAGTCTGCATTTTATCAAATAATGTGTTCCATAAATTTCCACCTGATCAGATATCAGGCTCTGAAATGAGATTAAAACCCATTAATCTAGGAAATAAACTCAGGTGATCCTCTTCAAAGCCATTGGAATATTCTGAAAATCTGACTTGTCTTGCCTTTGTACATAAAAATATTTCTAAGCAATGGAGACAGAGCGTGGTTAACTAGTGGAAGAAAAAGCCTTGAAAAGACATTCCTTGAGAAATGCTACTTCTGTCAAAAGCCAGGACTTGCTCCATTTAGTCTGAGGTACCTGAGAGTTGAAGTTCTTTTTAATACAACCATTTTATAACCAGCTACTGACTGATATTGAAAATCCTTAATTGAATTTAAGAATCAGAATCCTCAAACTAAATCTTGTATTTATTTGACAAGAATTTTCTAACTTTCAAATCGTTTAAATCATGAAAAACCCGCAATTGTTTTAAAGCCTTCAAACCAGACCCAACATACAAAATAATTTAATTCTTCCTCACATAATGCTTTTCTTTGTGCTGCTATGTTTCCTCTCACTTTGGTCTTGATTCATGGAACTTGCAGTTATTCATTTACATATTACAGCCAAATCAAAGTTTACTTTGGAGCAAGCAGAGATTTAACAAAAAAAAGACAACTGGTCTAGTTCTTCAGTTCCACAAGTACAAACACCTGCTAGGAAGGTTTGCCTTTTCCCCGTTCATCAGTACTAATAATTTCAAAGACAAATGCAATAACAATGCAACTCAAAGGTAGCTAGATCTTTACATATTTATAGACAAGATATGAACCTATGCATACTCCAGTGGCTTTTTAAAAATACATATATTTCTTCTGGAAAATACACCACAAATATACTTCAGAAGTGTGACACTCAGAAGACTTCTTAGCACTTCTTATCAAAATGTGGCCCAAAAAAATTTTATTGCTATTTAGTGTGACTAGCTTATTGAACTGGGGGAAAAAAAACAAACAAAAAACCCAAGCAGCTGTCTTAGATGGTCATATATTCAGTTGGTCATCTAATCCTTTCAGATATAGAATAATTCCTCAGGAAGTGAACACTGGCACAGTTACAGAGTCATTTGATGAAGCTAGAACAAATGCAACTTGCTTACAAATTGACTGTTTGTTTCAGATAAATTTCCCAACCATGAATTTTCTGAAGGCAGGTAATTGAAATAGGATAGGAAGATTTCCAGCGATCCTAAACATCTCACTGGAGCCTTGAGAATGAAACCTCCATTTAAAAAAAAAAAAAAATAGTACAGCCATATTAATTAGACAGTTCACTTTAGGTGTTCTAGATCTAAATGCTTATGTTAAAATTCACAAAACTTAAAAGCTCAAATCCTACAGAAGTTCTAGAATGTACAGCATTCATTTTAAGGTGGTAAAGGTGCAACTGTGTTATCTGGTACATATATTCCTTGCTATTAAGAAGTCCATATTTGCAAAAATTGTTACCTCAGGATACCATCAATCATAAGGAATTTGTACACTTTAGGGTTATTTTGGGAGCAAGAATGAGAACATTTAGAATAGGAAATAATTATTAGACTCTAAAGTTATAACGGAAATCACAAAGGAAAAATCCATTTAATACATTAAAAACTAACAGACACTACAATAAAGACACTGCCAAAATGCAAAGCTATATGGACTAAAAGCCAGAATTCCTCTTCTGATCACACTCTGTCACTTAACATTTGGACTGGAAAGAAAAAAAAAAAAACAAACTAGTTCCAGTTCTAAGTCTAGAAGAGGGTGATCCGTAATCCTTAGAAGAGTCCTACTCCAGGGTTTTGTTTGGATCAGGTGCTTGATAATAACTGCTAGCATCCTTGGTAGCAAAGGAAGCAAACAGCAAGAGGAGCAAATAAAGCCACAAACCAAGAGACAAGTAGTAACTTCATTATAGTGGGACAGGCACAAAGATATGATGATGGGAACTGCTAGAACACTCAAAGCTGACATTCTGACGCAAGGTAGAAGGCTGTAATTCACAAATTTAGAGTCCCTTTAAATAGAGGGTGGAAGTATGGTATGCTAAAAAGATCAAAGTAGCTTCTGATATAAATATGTTTGTAGGAAAGCAGCCATTTATAAATGCAGAGATATTCACAGTGCAATGAGTTCAGCCTATTCTAAGACTTCCAAGAGCATTTATCTTTATTTTTTCCATGCTAATATTCCAGTAAAAAGTAAGTTTCAAAGTACGTGTGTATTTGTTCATAGATGGTTATGGAAAAGGGAATTCTGAGCTTAGTTTCACAGAACTAAAGAATATTTCTTTTCCTCATTAACATGTATAGAAGCTGTACAGAGACCTGAATTGAATGGAAAAAAATTATTTTACACACAGTGCTAATACCTGATCAATAATTAAGAAAGATATTAAATAGGAAAATTTGACTTCCAGCCTTCAGAAATGGAGACCATCGTCTCAGGCATAATCTCGGTGACTCCAGTAATTTGCCCAGGAATTAATTTAGTCCCACCCTCCTTGCCTCTCTTCCAGAATTCACTTATATAAACCTGACATTATATAAACTGAATATGCACTTATGTGGGGTGAGGTCAGTGCACCGTGAAACAGTCGAGGAGGCTCCTTACAGCCTCCTCCTTCAAGACAGACAACACACCCAGCCCCAGAGGCGGAGAGCAACAGAGGCGCCGGCCTCGGCTGGCGGGCCGGGGCGGGACGGGGTTCGGGCNAAAAAAAAAAAGAAAAAATAGGCTGAAACAGACCTCCTCAATCCATGACTATTTAATGAAGCCAAATGATAGTTGCAGAGGTTCAGAATTGGCAAAGTAACGGCCAGCAAATGCATTATGCCCAAACGCTTTGCAAGATTCAACAAGATTCTCCCTCCAGACGCTTGCAGAACCCATCCGCGCCGGGGAGAGCTTCCCTGGCTACTGCCAGAGCCGGGGAGCACCCAGCCCCGTAAAGCACACACCCGCACACAGAAAAGCAGAACGGTGCCCGCACATCCCTCCCCGCCCCAACACAGAAGCTGCCCGTGCCCCAGATCAGGGCAAGGCAGGAAAGGAGGGCGCAGCGCACGGAAGCGGGGACCGCCGGTATCACCGGAGACCGCCGTAGCGGGAGAGCCGGCGGCTGCAGGCTCCGTCCCGGTGTCCGCGCCCGTGCAGCCGCCCCTTCCCTTCCCTCCCTCTGCCAGCAAAACGGAACGCCGGCTCCGGGTGCAGCGGGCCCAGATCGGGCTGCGACTCGCCCCCCGCCCCACCGCGAGCAGACGGAGAAGGGGGAAGGGAGGTGCGCGAGAAGGGAGATTTTCCGTGCATGCCTTTGCATGAGAGGCGGCTCCGCGCCGGCGAGGTTCCCTCTGGGCAGCCCCTGCGCCCTTGACATGACAGCGGCGATCTGCCTCCTCTCCTCCTCGCTCAGCTGGCTCAGGTCCGCCTCCACCCCGGCCGGCACCAGGCTCTGCAAGGGGGCCGCGGAGCCGCCGCCATCCCCGGCTGCCGCCGCCCCTTCGGGGAAGGCGCCCAGCCCTTCGCCTCCTTCCAGGCTCGCCTCGTTGCCCATGGCCGCCGCGNCTTCCCTCCGCGCCCAAGGGCGTGCTCGCGAGCAGTTACGGCTTGAGGAAACCTCGCTCGCTCAAAGCAAGAAGTCAGAGGGACTGGAAAACGGCTCTGGAAGATAGCCGCTCCCCATCCCGCAACCCCTTCAAAGTAGAGTCAATGAGGTCGGATTGCTCCGTGCCCTGAGCAGCAGAGCTTTGAATGTCCCTGTGGATGGAGATTTTACTGCTTCTCTGGGTCTGTGTTTCAGTACTGGACTGCCATCGTGATGACTGTCTCCACCATATCAGTGTCATTCCAGGACCAGTCAGCCCCGAACAGGGCACTGTACCCCTTATGCTGTTTCACAACTGCTGCATATATTGAGAAAAATCACCTTCTCCAACCTTCTGGCTACACTTGAGGTAGCAGAGGTCAGTCTGCCTCTGGCATTCTTCCTCACAACCACACACAGCTGGAACGCATTTCACCTGGATGTTTGCTGCAAAGCTTCTTCTGGGATAATCTGTCCTGGTGCACGGAGTTACTGCTTCCCAGACACAGGTCTCTCACCATTCTTCAACTTCAAGACGTTCCTGCCAGCCCATCCTCCCACCTGGATGGAGCAGAGTGGCCCTGCTCTTTAGTGTATCTACTGTTCTCCCAGCTGAGATTTGCAGAGGGTGTATTCCATGCCTTGCTCACGTCAATAGCAGAGATGTTGCATCCATTAGTCAGAAAGATACAAATAGCAGCACGGCAGCAGTTGGACGTGATGCAGATAACCACAGCTGCTTTGAGCTCGATAGTCAGTCTATTTTTCATCCACTGTACAGGTCTCCCTACTTTGGCTACAAGGATGTTATAGTTGGTCATGCTGAAAGCCTGATGGAGTGATTTGCCTGGGGTTAAACTCATGCTGTCTGACATTCGTCTGCTTGGACATGGCTTCTAAGAGGACTTGCTCTGTAACTTTCCCAGGAAAGGTCCTGGCCACATTTGTCAAACTGCCTGGTAGTTCTCTTGTGGACCTCCTTTTTGAAGATGGGTACAGTGGTTGCATTTTTTGTCTTTCTGGTCATTAGGAAAACTTTCCCAGTGACTTTCTGAAGATGACTGACTTTGCAGTAGCATTAGCTCCCTGATCACTTTTTGATCCATCTCATTTAGTGCCATAAGCTTTTGCATATCCAACTGGTTTAAGTAGTCTCTACTACAGCTCATGCTTTCACTCAGAGATCTGGGAGACTACAGGACAAACCCAATCCCTAAAAGCCACTAAGTGCCTGGCCTTTCTGTGTCTTTGCCACTAGTTTTCCTGCCTCGTTGATCAGAGCCAAGTTTTTACCAAATCCCTCCTAGAGATCTTACTGAATTGTAGCTGCATTTTGCATATTCAAATGTGTTTGTTAAGCAATGAGAGCTTCACAAATATCACTTGTTTTAGCAAGGAAGATGTGCCAGCATTCGGTACTCTTGCTTGTCTCCTTCAGCACCATTAGTACTTTGCTTCAGACACAGCTGTGTGCAGATGAGCTCCCTAAATGACCTACATGAGGATGCTGTACAAATATTTATAATGTTCTTGTAGTATAGCAATTGGAGATCATTGTTTTCCAGTACTGGTTCACAGTAAATGATGAAACTAGTAGCAGTTGGGGGCTTTCCGCTTTTCTCTTGAGGTCTCAAGTTACACATCAAAAGAACAGCTCAGCAGAGAATGTGATAAGGCACAGAGGGAAAACTGCCTTAGTGGAGTAGCATGACATGAGTGTAAGTGGCTACCACTGCACGTGGTGTTCTAGGTAAAGACATCAGGAAGGCCTGTGGAAGAGGCAACACAACGCAGTCACACCTGAAGGAAGGTGGATTCCCTTCAATGAATGTGACATGATGGAAAGACAAAGTTCAGTTAAGAGGGTTAGAAGGAAACAAATACACATCCCCACATCATTTTGCGCAAGTGAAGGTCATATATGTAATTATAAATAGGTGTGAAATGTGCTGCTGCATGGAAGAAGACTAGTGTAAAAAAAAAGGTGAGGAAAGAGGGATTTAATCAGTGAAAATATTTGGTTTTCTGATACTTAATAATGTGAGCATTCATAATACTCTCAAATACTGAATATTTTGTGGAGGGTGGTATTTCTGTCCTTCAGTTGGGTAGTCTGAAAGTTTATACTGTTCCCAAATGGAAGTTTTCTACACAAACAACCTCCCTATATGTCTTAATTCCAAGCCAAACAACTGACTAGCTCTTCTGACTCAGACCAAGAAGTTGTCTTATGTTTAATATCAGATGGCATATGTTGAGTATAGACACAGACAAGCAAGATCAAAACACAATAAGTTCACTCAATAAAACAAAAGTGGGGAAACAAGAGTTCTGCTGATGTTTGTTGTTTAAAACTATACGCCATTTCTGTTTCACTGTTAAGCTTTCCTGAGATAGAAAATTGTAGGAAGAGACATTAAGCCCTAAGGAGGTAAGATGAGCTGAAAAAGAGGCAAAGGATGAGAAATAGCCTTCAGTGGGAAGCTCATTTTTGGCTTCACTGGAGCCAAGGGTTTCACCTTAAAAATTATGTAATTTCAAATATCTTAGGGATTTTTGTGGAAACTATCTCTTTTCACAGTTCTGTGACATTTACCTTTTCTTATGAAACAGCATGAAATCAATAGTTATCTGTTCCAGATCTCCTACCGCAGGCCTCTTTTCCCTACATCTTATCATTTCCACATCTTTTTCCCTATGTACTTTATGGTCTGTCCAAAACTGACAAGTACTCTCTTATTTTAGTGTTACCAATGAAGTTCACAAACCAATGAAACTCACAAACTAATGAGTCATAAGATTTTGTTGTAGCAAGGAAAGAAAAGTTATCAAATGTATCAGCCCATTTCTCAAAAACTGTAATATCTAACTTGCAAGAAACAGCTCATTGGTGCCAGGATAAAAACTCTTAAAAAAATTGCTTAATCTCTAGCACAGAAAAATATTATTAACACCCTTTCAGAGATAAAACAATCTTTTTTAAAGTACATGCAAATTAGAGTTCTTTCTGCAAATTTAGAGGCAGAGATACAGAAGCAAGTTGCCTTTTCTTTGATACTAGGTAATACAAAAAGGGTAATCATGAAAAGCAGCAAATCAAACTACCCTTTGAGGATCTGCTCACAGTTTTTGTAAAATGTTCATTGTATCTGTTTGAATCCAAAATAGACCAGCGCACTCACAAACATTTTTATATTTTACATTGAGACCATACCTGGCATCTTTATCCCTGCCAAACAAAGGCACTGTATATTTAAAGTGATGTGACTTCATTCAGACTAAACACTGTGCTTTATCAGAAACGCAGTACTTTCATCAGGGCCTGACCAGGCTGGTATGCAAACTAGATACATCAAATCTCCAAAGGAGCCAGCCCAAGGTAGAGCTGAGTATGCAGAAGCAGCACAAGGACACTAGTTCATCTTCTGCTGGTGCTGAATCTGATCTGGGGCAAGGGAATCTCAGCTAAGAGTGCATCTGCAGCGCTAAAACAAGTGCTTGAAGTTAATTCACTGATTAACAACATTGAAGATATCCCATTTTCTCATCAGCAGGCTACTTAGTTTAGATGTGCTCTTTACATTTTCATTGAGAAAAAGACATTTAATGCATAGGAGTTGGAGAAGCAATGCTGAGATCATCAGAAGAAAGGAAGAGGTCAGTAACACCTTGGCATGAACTAGCAAAATGGGAGAAACTCTTATATCTTAATAATATGCCTGGCACAGTGCCCAGACAAAAGTGAAGAGGGTAGAGTTGTGTTAATTGTTAGCGATTACCAGAGATTGTACCAATCAGTACCACAAAAGAAGATAGAGGAAGCTAGAAGAGAAGCTAGAATTTGCATAATCATATTAATAAAACTCTACACATTTATAATTTTATATTCTAACTTGTACAAATACTTAGCTAAATGTTGTGGTGCCCCCATCACATTTATCCGCTTCATTTCAGAGACACAGAGACTGTGGAGTTTAAAAGAGATGACTGAGATGCATCCAGCAGTTAAGTCCATCTGCTTTACAGAATGAGCAATGCCTTGTAATGATAGCTCTCACCAGCAAGGCTTGTCTCACAAGTTCTAATTCTGTGTCAAAACAGCACTCATCTACATACCAACCAAAGTTTGGCTAAATACTGCACAGCAAATGCTCTTTAAGTCCATGACTGCTTTCCAGTCTCACTTGAATTACTAGAGTCACCAAAACAACCAGTAAAATGATGATAACAAGGTACCTTGCATGGCTTTGTTCTTTTATTCAAATATATATATAACTCTTTCTGCATAGAATTCTCTGTTCCATGACTTTGTAAATGCAGGTTGAGAAACTAGTGGAATAGTGATCTACCCTGTTTCAAAAATTTTTCAAAACTCACATATTTAAGGGAAAACAACCTTCCTAACCCAAAACTGAATGCAACATAAAAACTCCCAGGTATTATAAAACATCCTGGGCAGAATTATTTGCAGTATTCCAGAGTACCTGAATGTCTGGGGTTTTAGGATACCATGCTCTCTGATATAATAGCATTAAAGTCATAGCATCCTTTTTAAGATTAAACAAATCACTTCTGAGAAGCCTCTGCAGATATTGAGCCTCATTATCATCAGTCTCAGTGAAACAGGATTAGTACATGCACTTTACCCTACTGAATAGCCAGTGCATGTACACCTGGCTAAGTTTTCCCAACAATCTCACAAGCACATCTTCTTACTTCAACAAAACAAAGTCTGGCAACTGAGTACAGCACAGGAATGCTGATATGCTCACAATATGAGCATAGTATAGATTAGTCACAATGTTAAACATTATTTGCAATCAGTATTTCTACTACACAAATAGCAATTTGCATCTTCAAGTGAAGAATGGGACAAAATAGCCACTAATCTCAAAGGCTGTGTCCTAAACAACATGCAACAGCAGTATTGTTGTTCTGTCCTGTTATTCTCCTGATGTTTTCTTTAATACGAGTTTATTCACCTGCAGCAGCTGAGTCCAACTAATAGTGGTACATATGACACCACAAAGAGTTCCATTTTTATTTGCTTATATGGTGAAAGAGTCATATGTGTAATTGTTACAATTCAAGAGCAATCACAAGGAAGAATCATGGGAAAGATTTGAGCTATCATTAGCAGCAAGCTCTGATAAATCCCATTAAAATAAAGAATTGGGTTTGCACCAGTGAGCAAAACAGTGAGACCCTCAGGATCTTTCTCTTAGGACTTTAATTGGTAATATAAGAGTGTTGAAAGTTCTGATTCCCCTAGCAGTTCTCTCTTTCATGCCAAGAACACAGTAGGAAAAACTTCACAGCCCAAACAAAGGAATGTCTTGCGAGTGAAGTACATATTTAGATTATATGTTCAGGTCCTGCCTATGCCACAGACAACAGGTTGATTTTAAACATAATGTTACATATTTTTTTCTTTCCAAATGCATCCAGGGGGGTGGAGGGTGGGGTTGTAGGAGGTAGAGGGGAGTGGATATTAAGATTTGTTAGGACTATCAAATATAACTTTTGTATTACATGGATTTTAACTAAAGCCCCTAATATATTGGCCAAGGTTACCATTTCCAAGGATAAGAGATTAAAGTTAAGCACCTGTGTCCTTCTGTAGGAGCTCTCAGGTAGAATGATAAGAATGAAGATAGCACAGTTCCAGTGGGTACTGCCCATTGCTTTCCAGGTGTTGAGTGACAGACTGTAGGCCATGTTAAATACACTAGGTTTTCTGGCATGAGCTGCCAACTGTGTCTGTGATGGAATTAAAGAGAAGAGCTTAAAAAATTTATCTTTGATCTATGGTCTTTAGAATGGGCTCTGAATACTGTTTATTTCAGGTAAAGTAAGCAATCATCTTTATCCCAGAAGGTATATCTATTCAGGACTCAGAAAGTTTACCCTTCTCTTCAGATATTTACTAAGAGGTTTTATACTCTTGACTCTAGAAATAGCTCCTCACTCATAATGGCACAAAACCAGTCATATATCCCAAAGGCCTCAGTTTTCATTTTAGTCCAAAACCAATTTTAGAATGGGTAAGAAGTAAACTTTGGAGGTCACCTGACCCAACAGTTTCTCAAAACAAGGCCACCATATATTACTTTGCTCAGAGCGACTTTCAGTCAAATTTAGTATTT
Source organism: Donacobius atricapilla (assembly GCA_013397315.1). Classification (NCBI taxonomy): domain Eukaryota; kingdom Metazoa; phylum Chordata; class Aves; order Passeriformes; family Mimidae; genus Donacobius; species Donacobius atricapilla. The sequence goes on along the minus strand of WBMY01010088.1, from coordinate 42,844 downwards.
CCAAGGACAGAGATTTAACTGTCTCTGGGCAACCTTAAGTCTAATCAGAATTTTTTTTTCTTTTTTTTTTTTGTAACTAGCCTCAATTACCTCTCATCCTTTCACTGTGGACCTTTGGGTGGAAAGGCTCTATTTTGTCTGTCTACTCCCAGTAGGAACTTGCAGATGGTGATAGAATTCATCATGAGCCTTCTCTACATAAAGCTGAACAAACCTTTCTCTCAGCCTCTCCTCAGAGGACAGTTACTCCAATTTCTTAACAGTCTGGGCAACCCTTCACTGGACTTATTCCAGTTTGTCAATCTCTTTCTTATGCAGAGGAATCCAAACCTGGCCACCACACTCCAGATGCAATATTGCAAATGCTGAGTACAAAGGAATAATCAGTTCCCTCAGTTTCTTGGCTACAATACAGCCCAATATACTGTTGACCATCTAAAGTGAAGGTCTTTGCACAAATCCCTCCCGAGTTTCAGTGGGTTCATGTCTGGCCATTCCTCCCGTCTCCTTGGATGCCAGCCCTACCTCAGAGCACATTGACCTCATCTACCAGTTTGGAATCTTGCACAAACTTGAGGGTCCTTCTCCTCTTCCAGATCATTGATAAACTTATTAAACAGGATAAAGGCAATCCAACTGGCCAAAGCATGACCTAAATGTTGTACATCAATATTAGATATTTTCATTCACCACCTTCCTCTTCATTTGTCTAGCGATGGTTTACAACAGTACTCCATGATTTTTCCAGGAACAAAGGTGAGGTTGACCTACCCTTTGCTTCCTGGTATCATTTTTGGTTCTTTCTGAAGATGATTGCAGCATTTTCCTTTCCCCAGTCTCCACAACCTTTCAAAGACACCTAAGACTTACCTCATATGACATTGGCCAAATCTCTGATTACTCACAGATGCATCCCTTATAGTCCTGTGGATCTGTATATATTGAGATTACTCAGGTCACTGACTTTATTGTTTTCCACTGTTTGACCTACCTAACACCATCTGTACCTACCCAAGCAATGTTTCTAAATTCCTCCTTAACCTGCTCTCACTTCTGTAAATGCTCTTTTTGCACTGGACCCCAGCCAGGTCTTTGTTTAATCAAGAGAGACTCCTGATATATATACTAAATTTTGTCAGTACTAGGATGGATCATTGCTTGTTTCAAGGAGACTGATCTTAAAGATCTACTAGCTTTCATGAACTCCTTTGTCCTTCAATACTTCCCACCAGATTTTACTTCCCAGTTCCCTCACTGAGCTGAAGTCTACATTCTTGAAATTTGAGGTGTGAGTTCTTTTTCTTGCCTTCCTCAGGAATCCCCTCAGGATCTTGAGCTCTGCAATTTCATGGTCACTGACCAAGCCTGCCTGTTACTGACTGTCACATCCCCAACAAGCACTTCAGAGGCCATGAATGTTCAGGAAAATATCACCTCTGCTTGCCACACACAACATTTTGTATTATGAGGTTGTACATGACAACCTCCAGAATTTTCTGGGGATGTGTCCTGCTGTGTGTCAGGGAGGCTTAAATACCCTATGAGAAGCAGAGTCTGTAATACAAAGATTTTAGTCAACTGGATAAGGAGTGACACATCTTACTCTAACAGTGGTAATAATTGGTTTTAAGAATTTAAAAACTCACATACCCTAGTCTTGAGGTGCAAAAAAGTATCTCATGATTTCCTGTGATTTGTAATTCACAACTTCATCTGCTCGCTCAGGGAACAATTGAGTGTGCATATGTGTGGGTACTGATGACACAGGGTTGGCCTTGCTACTGGGTGGACTTCAAACAGGGAACCACAGCAGTTTTATCGCAAATGGCATGAGAGGAAAACTCCCCTGGGTCCTAAGGTCCACTGCTCTTAACAACTTTTGCACTCTGTAAATAAGCGTTCAGATTTTCAGAGCCCTTACCGTAATTTTCACACAAAGCAATTGGATTCTAGAGCAGGATTTAACGAAGTTAAAAGGATGCCTACATTTAAGCACCCACAAACAAACTCTACAGGTGAGCTGAGTGTTCAGATTCCCATTGCAGCAGGATGAGAGCCAGTCCATAAACCATTAAGGAGGAATCAGGTGAATAAGAGATGGGATGCAATTGCATAAACATGTTATATGCTACTTAAGACTTCAGCCGCCGGTGCAGAGAGAAAGAGATCTTTTATAAGATCTATAATTTATTTTATAAATTCTCAGTCATATCTGCTAGCCCTACCATAAGGCGTGTTAAATGGCATTATGTACCTACCTGTGGGCACATAACTTAAGTGAGCAGTGCATACGTCATAAAGTTAGACAGCTTTGTGGGAAAGCCACAGAGCCAGCTTTCTTGAAATTTAGACGTCCCCATGTCTTCAGCTGAATCTCAGTTTTAGTGTCTACTGGAAAGGTAAAGTTTATAAGCCTTTCCTAAGTGCTCTCTTCCTTCACAATGCAAGCCCCTGGCTGACAAATCCAGTGCAAATAACAGCTGCAGTTAAGACCCAGAACAGTTTCTAAGCCTCAAAGAAAAGTCTTTGTAACAGCTTGAGGCATGAAGGAAGAGGAGTATGAGAACTGTTTCAATTTCTATTTCTGAAAAATGAACAAGCCTTCCGTAGGCCTGAAGTATATTTTTACAGATTTGGTGGAATGTTTGCACGTTCACAGAATGGCAGACTGGCTGATGGTGGACGTAATTTCTGCACAATCCCATTCGAGTCGTGTACTCATGCAGGGCCTAGTACAGCTGATTGCCCAGGAGCATGTACAGACAGCTTTTGAATACATCTGAGGGTGGAGATTCCACTGCATTTCTCTAGTTCAATAGAATACTGCTAAAAAACTTGCTGTTTTGCAATAATATAGCACCAAAGTTACAAATATGCCTGTGATCTAATTCAGCTACAGGTTTTCCCAAAGCAGCACAACCAACAAAATACAGTCAATTTAGAGATTGTAGAACAGCAGCAAGTACACTATGAATGTAAATGCCCAGCCTATTTATCTTACCAGCTTTACTGTTAAATAAATTGTATGAACTAGATGAAAAAATAACTCATAAATAGTTTTCAATTACTATTATAAACTTATTCAGCTTAAAATAAATATCACCCATTTGGGCTTGGTTGTTTTTTTTCTATTGGATCCATTGATTTTAACATCTCAGAATAACTCTCACCAGCTGAAAGAGAATTTCCACTTTAACAGAGTTCGTTTATATAGCAGAGAGATACTCGGAGTTGTAGCAGATTTAATGAAGTTTCTTAACAGTTCTTGAAGTCCTTTGGACTTATTCACACAAAGAAATTCTGAGGATACGAAAACAGATGGATCTACAATTTCAGCTAAAACAAGCAAATATTCCCTCCCACATGGATCCTCTACCTTCTTTCATCTCATCTTTCCTCTTCCCCTGCCCTGAAGTATCTTTAAGTCATCATTTTGTCTATCTATAATTCCCTTAACACCTGTTCTACATTTATGAAAATAAAAGTAAAAATCATCAGCTCTAACTCAGAAGGCACACAAAGAGAATCAAAGAGCAGCTGAGCACTCCCCACGGGTTCTGATGGGAGTGGTGGGGTATGACCTAACTGAATTCTCAACTTTGCCTGTTGCCACAGTGTCTTTAATAGTCTTGTGACTGTTTAGAAGAAGAAAAAAAGTCATTAAAACAATGGATTTATGCAAAGATTAAGAGGAAATATGCATCTACTGCTCTGTGCTAAATAAATGGATGTTCTCTTTTCTCCTTTATATTCTTTCTGTTGACCTAGAAAAATGACTTTGAAATCTAAGATTCATCTTTGTAAAGTATGGATCTGGATGCTTTTTAGGCCTTTCACTGGTTTATGTTCTGCAGCAAAATATGGAATAAGGGTTCTATAAATTCAAATGTTTTCCTCTGTGTTAAAGAAGTAACCATCTCCCAATATGATTTACAAACCAAAATTTCATAGACAAATTCTGATACAGCAATGTTTGCTATTGACTATGCTCCCTGGTCCTAAAAATCCAGAAGATAAAATTAAATTAAGGAAATCTACAACACAGCCAAAATTCCCACTCATTGAAGATATCTCCTTCCAGAAACAACTTAAGAGCAGCAAATCAAAGGCCTTAAAAGGCCAAGTTAAATACCTGCCAACAGTCTCAAGTTTGAGCTTATAGCTATTTCTGTATTCTTATATTTCCATAATCTTGACTCAGTTCCTCCCTAGGGACTAGGTCCATTTTTAAATTTTATTTTATTTTTCAAATCCCTTCCCAGTTAAGTCCCTTCCTAACTTCTCACAAGAAGTTCCTGACTCACTTACTTGCCTTTTTTAAATCTATGAAGTGCTGAATTTTTCAGCTGGTAGAAATATTTTTTCTGCTACCATGAGCATCATACAAATACCAGAGGACTACCAAGTTGCCTTATTTGTTGCATTTTTGCCCTAAATTGCCTAGGACATTATTTGAGAAGTTATTTATCCTCATAAAAAGAAAAAAAATATTTAAACACAAAAGCCCAGTTGCTAAAAATCAGTATTTTTGCATAGGTATAAAATACCTGTATAAATTATACCTGTAAGCATAAGTATAAAATTTCCCTTACAGCATGAACAGGCTTATGTACAACGTTAAAATAAGAGTTTCAAAGTCCTGCCTAATTTAAACTCTTACTGTTGTTACTTGGCTTCTATTGATCTCTATTTGAGAATTGTTTTATATATACGTTCAGTTTTTTGCTGCAAATTAATTATAAGTAGTATAAAACTTCATGCCTTTAATAAATTTTTGTCAAAGCTGTATTTTTGACTCACCTTTGCTCTTTAAAAAATAATAAATGACAAGTGGAGTACCTCTTCACTAGATATTTTTAAGATCTAGAAATTTCTAGAATTCATAAATATCTTCATCAATGAGGCTCACAGTACTTTCCAAAAAGATCAAAATAACTTATCTGAAACTATTTTTTTGGACCATTTTTCCTATGTACATGGAAGTTTAGCAATGCAAAAAAGTAGCATTTAGCAATATGAGTAATTTGGTTGTTCCCTTCTCTGTATGCTTACACAGAGTATTACACAACAGTTAAGACTGCAACAAGTTGGATTGAAGTTGTTATTTTTCTTCAGTTTTTACTCCCATCTTCGATAATTGTTCCTTCTTCTCCCTTCCTCAAGCAGAGATTTAAAATACAATTATTTCACTGTTCTGAGCACCTCCAGGAAACACCACTCGCTCCATAGCCCGGAGTTGCTGTTTAACTGTTTATAGGTTGCATTCATGATGTTCTAAAGCTCCACGCAGGACTCCTGATACCACTGAACACAGCCAGAAAAGGGTAATCCCCACAAGAATCAGAAATTTTAGCGTAACCCTAAAACTTTAATATGTTTCTAAAATGCTAAGAAAATAAACTAGATTATCTCTCCCTTTGGGACCAGGGAGAAAGCCATACAAGTATCATTTAATTAGAACTTCTTATCTACTATTAACCTATTTATAAAAAAATAATTATGATAAAAGATTATGTTTTATAAGACTACATTTCCCTTTAACATAGTATACGATTCTATTAAAATAAAAATTATTTGTGTGGCTTATCTGTTTTCTAGCATGTGATTTTTAGGTATAGATAGAGACTTTTTGATATTTTTTCAAGGAATATACAACTCCTAATAATATTCTAATTGTTACCACTTAGCTGGAGGTACCTTTATTATCACAATTCAAAAAAAGTTGAGATCAACAGTCCTATCATTTAGGAATTTCATTAAGGAGATATAAAACAAAAGGTGAGTTAGTTGCTGCTAGTAACTATTAAACCAGAGAAGTTCTTTTTGTTTTTCTAAAAAACTATAGCTGGTACTTAAATTCACAATTCAGTATGGAAAATCAGCTCAACATGGAAAATTGTAACTCATGAAAGAGTTGCTTACCTTGAACTTCAGCTTTCCTTATAATCTTGATTTCTTTTTGTTTGTTTTGATATCTAATGGCTCCAGAAAGCAGCAGAATGAGAATTGCCTGCATCCCTGTGAATGTCCAGAGCAAAGAGGTTAGTCTGGGATATATTAGTCTCTCTAATCTCTTCATATCCTCCCTGGCACAGCTGAGTATTTCATGTAGCCCTTAATACTGAACACAGACTGCAAAATTAGTGATTCCAACTCATCATAGCAGGAGAGTAATTCAGTTCCACATACTGTTTTATAACATAACCATCTTATATAAGATTTAGCTTATCCAAGATATTTTTATTTAGAAACCCATTACTTTCAGGGCAGGAATATATCGGTGTTATACCTTACTTCATTATGCATTTTTTTCAAATAGTCTTTTTTAATTTAGAAAACTGTCAGTAATATAATTAATTAAATTATAGGCAGCCGTGAACAAAAAAAGATAAAAAACCTAGCCAGTCCTGATCCAAAACCCATTTGTCACGTGCCCTACTCACACACACACGAACCCAACTCTGGACAGCTGCCAGTTCACACTTGCTTTTCCTGTCTGAGCTGTTGTCTTGTAACTGCTAACCACCATTCCTCAAGCAAAATAATGGGCAAGGTGAGATTTTTCACTTAGTTAGCAACATATTTGTGTGGACTGTTATCAGTGCTCTATGTTTTTGTAAAAAAGAGAAGTTTTAAAGGCTTTACAACTAGTAATATCTGGGGTTTTTTCTTCACAATAACTTCCCCAAATTACTTTGCTAATTTCTGCAAATTCTTAAATGTATCAAAGGGGTAAAGATTTTAATATTCACATTTTTAATCTTTCTTACCATTTTAATTTTTCCCCTTAATTCTCAGTTAATAGAATTGAAAAGAGCAAACCCAAAGCATAACTGGAATGAGCTGACCTAGCATGATTTCTGTCAGTAGACCAAAGCAGATTACATCACACAAGGATTATAGATTAAGATTACTTTGCTGATTCTGTGAATGTCTGTGAAGAGCTCAGAATTTTTTCTTTACTGTAACTTTAACATTTGGGTGGGCTCATTCAGTGTCTCTTCACATGTGTAGTTTCATCTGTGCATCTGCGATGTCACGTTTTAAGTGGAATGAAAATTAGGGTGACAGCTGTTTACTTCTACCAGCTGCCCTTGTGCACATCCATAACAGACATGACCTGTTCTAGATGGGTCTTAGGAAGCTCCTACAGACAGAAAAACAGACAGTAGTGGAATGAAAGTCCCCCAGGATAAGATTCAAATGAGGTATCTTCTGTTTCCAACGTGACACAAAACTGACCGCGTGACCAGTCCCTAATCCTTTAGACACAGCTATCCTATTGCTGAAATACCTTTCAAGTCTCACCCTGCTTTATACTATGCTTCAATATACTCATATATACGTATACCTGTAGAAAATAAAAACTTGCACTGCAGATGTGCAAGTAAACTATCCATTAATATATTAAAAATCCCATTTAAATATTATGAAAATTCCTATAAAAATTTGTATTATTTTCCCTGATCTCATAATCATGTGGTTGAAGCTTATCTTTGACCACTATGATGCTGGTCTACATATTATGATGTTGGACTTCTACTTTTGATTTGCTTGAACTCCTGTTGTGACCTGTGTATTCCACAGTCACGTGTAAATAAATTGTGCTAAAATTTATGTATACTGGGCATGGGAAATGTCCTTGCTGTCTGCAAGCAACAGTTCTTCCAAACCATGACACTGCATTCATTATCAATGTCATGTTTTACCACAGTTCAGCAGCTGAGTAATACTCTGAGGAAAGTTTCTAATAGTCCATCATTATTCATGCCAGGTAATTGATTAGTTGTCTCCACTGACTGAAGCTATCAAGTGTGAATTGAAAAGCTGAAACTTCAGGTGACATGTTTTCACCTCAACAGTCTGCTGGCCAGTTTCTGAGGTTTATGTTGAAACTAGTAACTTTGAATTGGTTTTCGGGATCTGCAGATTGCCTGTCGCTGGAGTTCGTGTTTATGTGGGTTTATACATTTTCCTTGACTCAGGTCTGGATCAATAGTAGACTTCAGCATGAGGGAACTGCCACCTTGACAGTTTCTGATTCAGTCTGGTAGTGATCCAGTCTGTCACACTCTGCAATTTTCTTCAAGCCTCTCTTTTCACTGTTATGGCTGTAGGAAAGTAGGAAAAAGTAGGAAAAAACCTCCCAGATTAAGAAATCAAGAACTGAAAAATGAAGTTTCTGTCTTCAGCTTAGAACTTTTGTTTAAAATTTTAAATTCCCATGTGTTTCTATTGCACGTGAACAGTAGAAAGGTGACAATCAGAAATGTTAATTGTGCAAACACAAAATATCCAATATCTTCAAACTTCTGAAGATTTTGTGTTAGCAAAATATCACAGAATCACCATATAGTCTGTGTATTTTTTTCCAAGAACTTTAACTTCAAAATTAACATATCTGCTCATTAAAATATGGAAGAAAGCAGGACTAAACAGAAATGCTGAATTCCACTACTATGAAGCTTACTGTGATATAGAGTGCCTCATATTTAGAGCAGTATCTTCGCTTTTTAGACTATTTCCATCAGTTCTAAAAGGCCAGTTTCTTACCCCACATCTTATAGAACTTTATTTTCCTTTAAAATTTTAACTATAACTATAACAACTATAAATATAACCATAACTATAAATATAAATGGTATTTTTAATGGAATTACTTCGTGTATTTTCAATGCCATACACACCTGTGTGGGATGAACGGCAGAAGTGCAAACAGATCAGGTGTCAGGGAAGGGGCACTCCAGCCACCAGAGCACGCCTTCCTGGCAGCCCAGGAAAGGAATAATGCCAAACCAGATATCCACACTGCAGCCCATGGAGCACCCAACAATGGAGCCAGTGAATATCCCCTGAAGGAAGGACCTGCATGGGAATAGGCTCCTGACAAGAATTCAGCTGGTGATCTCATTACTACTCCCATACTGGGTACTTTTTCCTGAAGGACCTATGGGGTTACTAGGCTGTTCATTTTAGAATTATATAGATTATAACTTTTATATATATATGTAAAAAATTATACATTTCAGCTGCAATATCCATGATGAGAGCAAACAGGAGGATCTTTCAGTTATCTAGTAACTGAATACAAGTTTTCTGTTACTCTAGAACTATGAGCAGAAATTCCCTGGATGCAAATGTTGTCCCACATTATCTCAGTGTTTGTCTTAACCTTTCTGGAAAGTAATGTGTCTGGATACTGATGGAGGGAGAATACATGGTTAGAGGCAACTGCTTCTTTTCTGCCTAGACATTTAAAAAAACCCTCTCCAATCCAAGGTAACTATTGCTTCACCTTCACAGGAAGCAGTGATTATCCTTGCACTTGAACTAAAGAAAATCTCAGTAACCACCTTCATTTCCGTTTTGTGTATGTTTCCTCAGATGACATTTTCCTACTCTTCTGTGCTAGAGTGATTTTGCAAGCAGGGGGTCGTTTGGCAGAAACAGCCCTCTAGAATAACCTTTAGTGTTTTAAGGTTAGTGGTGACAAAACTGTTATATTACTTCTGCAGAAAACCTCAGAAAACAGATATAAGGTCTGTTTTGCAGATCTCTGAGGAACAGAAGCTATTGTTTCTCTTAGTTATATGCATAAAAGCAAAGGTATCTCTTCCACTGAGTATCTCTCCTGACCAATTCTGTTTCTTCGTGATGTTCCAAATAGCATATTAAAAAAAATAATATTCATTGATAATCTCTTCCAAAGATAGTTAAGAATGTAGCTTAACATTTAAAGCATGGTACCTCCTTGCTAACATATGAAGCAATAAGGCTGGTTGAAATATTTCAGAATTTTGATAATCAGAAGACGTGAAATGAAATTTTGCACTTCAACCACCTTAATGCCTTTAAGTGTCATGTATTTTTAGTCTAAATACCAGTTTTCCATTTTTATGCCTAATCCAGCAAGACAGACTAACATACATCCATTGAAGCTATAAAACCTAAAAAAAGAAATTATTATCCTGTTGAAATTAGTCTTTTTTTATCATTAACTTATGAGCATGCAGTATTCTTTCTATTACCCCCTCATTTTAGTCTTCCTTCTGCTTATTTAGGGTAGGAAGTATGTAATGATATCAACATAATATACTTGTGATTAATCTAAGTTTTGAAGAACTTTTAGAAAAAAAGGTATTGTATTTCATACCTTTTTAATTGGTTATTTCTATATTTCAAGTATCCATTCAGCCTATAGACATGACTTTTACAAATAATTCAGAGTTATAAAGACATTAGCATTTATCTTTAAACATCCATCTGTAGTTTTATTCTTATATCTCAATACTTGAACTTAAAAATCAGAAAAATGCCAATAGACATCGCTGCATATTTGAATGGTTCATACCCTGTATCACCAAATGCTTCCTAGTTAGTGGCAAAAATAGAAAACACAGACACTGTATGTGCTAGTAAATAAGGCTGATTAAACACATTCATTTCTTGTGCTCTGCATCTCTTAACAGTTAATTGGATTGACATCTTCCCCAAAGAGACGCAGCCGCAGGTGGCTTTTGGATTGGAGAGAAGTCTACAACTGCAAATCATTGATCAGTCAAAGATCCCACTGACTCCCTATAGTCTTGCACCAACACTTACACTGTCTGAACACGATCATGATTTGCGAGCCCTGGTGCAGAGCCCAGCAGCCACGGACTATCCCCACGCACTCAGTCTGTGGAAGGAGTCATAATTTATAGAGTGATAAAATACCAGATAATTCTGGTACAGAGGAAACTATTATTTTTCCCTCTGAATCACACAGGGATCTGTTTAGCAACCTTATAACCTCAGCCCTAAATGAAATCGCACAGTTTGCAGGAATTCGTCATGAGGTGACTTCCACCATAGATTACAACACACTGATGCCATGGGACTGCACCAGAAGAAATGAAGCTCGAATTGAGAAGCACATTTATGCTCAGCCACAATCCTATTTCCTGCCCTCAAGCTTGAAGGTGGAACTTTGCCTTTTATATCTGCTATAAATCATGTTTCCTTCTATTGCCTACAAGCCTGCCAGACATTCCAGAGGCATAAAGAGAGGCAAGCCAAAAAAACTGCTTATGCTGTAAGTGCAAATGCTTTTCCTTACTCCTAACATTTTTACTCCTAATTAACAAACTCTTTTAAAAGATTCCATTCTCTCTTCCCAAAAGTAAGAACATATTTATGACTTATTGTAATATAGCTTTGATGGAAGTTTTCCTATAGAGGAAAAATTTTCTGTAAATTCAGTTTAATACCTTGTTCCTAATACTTTAGGCAAGTTATTTTACCGGTGACTGTCAAATTCAATCTGTTTTCTCTAAAAGTATGCCCTGAGTTAATTTCAGTCAGGATTGGCTCCATTTCTTGCACAGGTCTCCTGATTTTACTGTACTATCAGAAGCAAGAAATTAAAGGTTCTACTTGTTCCAAACTGTGGTTAAATACACTGAATATTCCTAGACAGGATTCAGAGATTTTTCTGGCAAGTTCTGGAGAAAATAAATTACTTTCTTCAGCTGTGGAGATAGAATGTTCCCAAACTCATTACTGTTAATTGTCTTGTAGTTATAAGTGACAAGAAAAATAATGCTATTTCTAGGGCTGTGTGGTCATCTGTGAGAACTGCAGGTTCAGTTCCATAACACTGATAAGAGAAATAATGACAAATGTTAAAAAAAGAAAATCCCATAGAGCTCTAGCCTTTAGAAAAGAGTATAGATTTGACAAGTTCATTGCATTCAGAGGGTATTTTTGTCTGCTTGATTGTTGTTACATCCCTTTCCATATACACTTTGTCATGTTTTTCAACCTTTCCTGCAACTGAACTGTAATTACTGGAAATATTGCTTATAGTTACACAGCTTTCTAAGAAGGACACCAAATGCACTGCTGTTTTTATCAATCTGCTATATAATAAACGCTGTTAGTGTGGAAGAGGGAAAATGAAGTCTTCAGGAAGCATCAGGAGGAGAAAAAGTACTTTCAAAGCACATTTAAGTTGCCTTTTCAAAACTCCACTCAAAGGGCACAAGTATTTAACATCAATAATCTAATGATACAAGTGTAAAATGCAGACAGAAAGAAAAATTCATAAAGAGGTTTTGTTTTTGTTTTTGTTTTTTACCGTAATAGAGTTTTTCTTGCAAGTACTTTACAGCTGTAATTAATTATTTACCTTGTCCTTTACAGTGCAGGCCAAACAACCGCTTGCAATTTTCATTATCCAAGGAAATTACTGAGATTACAGTCACCTTGTGCTAGGGCTTCTCCTTCTCAGATATTACCCTGCTTCTCCCTTCAGCTGTGTTCCATTGCAGGGCACAGAAGTGCCAACTGCTGACAGAGGTCACGGGGGCTGCATTAGACAGAGAGTTCATGCAGTTTTCACTGCAACACAACTCTTCACATAACTATTTCGTTATTTAGTTCTACAGAGTTAAGGCATTGTTATACAAAGTTTTTAGAGAAAATTCTATCAATGCTACTGTTGCTTATGTACAGGTAGACAAATGTCTTAAGTATTCGGAGAAAAGTCCATAAGCACACAGATGTCAAGATCAGTGAAAAAAACCAATTTTTGTACGTCAGCTAAAGTAAATTTTATACCACTCACAGCCCAAACCAGAATCAATACCATCTTAAAACATCTAATATATGAGTCGGCTTCTTCCTACATGTGTTGCTATTCTTTATGGTAATTCATAGAACAAGAATGACGTTCAACACTGTTCTTATTATTGAGAGATTACTTAAAAGATGATTTTTAATTATTTTTGATAATACAAGGGAGGGAGGGAGGCAGGGAGGGAGGGAGAAAAAGGCCAGGTCTTCAGAAAGAGATGCAAAGTATATTATGAGACTTTGTACAGAGACAGTGATGAAGTATGTGAATAGCAGAAGTCAAAACCAGTGAATTACATGACTCTGGTTGAAATTACTTACCTTTGGGTTGAAACATTGCCTTTGCTGTTTGGTCTGCAATGTGCCTTTCAAGTCTAGTTTCCATATATATATTATTGCAGAATAAAAGTCTGCAATGGTAATAGTTTATTGCTTCTAGAAAGAAGCAGCTAAAAGTTCATAAAAGGCCAAAGTTAAGCTAAACTTAATGCCTCAGCAGAATAAGACATAATTTTTGAGTAAGGTTTGTGGTTTTATCTCTTTTTTTTCTTTTTTCTTTCCTTTCTCCTTTCCAGTCAAGCACATGGGAGAGAATGGGTAAAGTCTATTGAACAAGAGAATCAAAGGAATGACCCTTTTCATGTGTTTAGCTGGCAATGACTAGGAATTTCTTTTATCCATAAATTGCCAGGGGCCACATCTTTTACGCTATATGAGCACCTGTACATGTCAGTAGGTAAGAATTACATTTTCTAAGATGTAGCAAGCTGGATGCCTAACTATTAGTGATTTAAGCTTGCCTCTCAGGTTAGGCCTTAGAGAGCAGGGGGGAAAAAAGGGGGAATGTGGGAAGGGGAAAGGGTGGGAATGTATCAAAGATTTTTCTTTAAACCTAGGATTAAAAAGAAAAGATGACCACCAGTGTAAAGGACACAGAAAGGTATTGTGGTAGTCATATTTAGGTTACTAACAGAAGACCTTTCTTGCAGATCATTAGGTTTTATCTCTATTAACACAAAACTGCATGTTCACATGCATGTCCTTTTACATGTCTCCTGCACATTTCACTGTCAAGAAGAGGGAAAGCAAGGTAGCACTCCAAGTTTGCCTTCCATCTATCAAATTACTTTACCATTCCAGAACCTTTTTGCTCCTATAAATGTTCATACTGAAAAAAAAAGAGGTGTTTATCTTGATATAGTGATGTAAAGATATATGAGAAGGAAGAGTTTACTGGTCTAGATTAACCTAAATTTTCTACTGATAGGAGACTTAATCTTCATTTTCCTTAGAGGCTGGGTGCATCTTACCTATCTGGGCATCACTGAAATATCTGAGATAGTGCCACACTGGTGAAAATTGTATAAGATTGAGATATTTGGTTTTGTGGAGAACTGAAAAGCAAGAAATACAGAAAAGCACAGTAAAGAGCAGAACAAACTTGGGGAAGGCTTACAAGTAGATCTTTTTGGGAACTGGTCATGAGGTTAATCTTTTTAATATGCTATCTGATGTCCTTGGCACAAAGTGGAAGAGTGGGTTAATGAGATTGTCTGATTAAAAAGAATTGGAGTCATCATCTGTACAGAAAAGAATTGAAAATTCTCTTCCATACGGAAAAATTGGATGACCTTGAGGATGGTAATAATAGAAATGAAGCGAAATTCAATAGCTTGTGAACTTAAGGCTCAACAACAGGAATTGATGCCACAATGCAGAAGGTAAGTCTGAAACAGGAGAGGACAAGTGCACGGGTAAATATATCTGTTACAGGATGACTAGAAATCATTGATACAATAAAGTTCTGAAAGACAGTAAAGACAATTTTAAACTGTTTCAGGCTTTGTATTTTCAGTAAAGAAAAAATTTAATGTAACTGTGAAAGACCTTAAGGTCTTAGTCTCATCTGCAATACTGGTTATATCTTGTATGGTAATTCTGGTTCAAGAGAAAATAACTTGAAGTAAAATTGGTAAAAAAATTCAGCCAGGAGTACCACAAAGCCTGTTTTAGGAGTTGGTATTAAATGAGTGCAGTTTTTTAAACCCTGGTAAAATGAAGGCTGAAAAAGCGATATGATTTTATGCCCTTGCATCAGAAAAACAAGGACACCTAAGGCAAGGATCTACAGGGCAGTGTTGACACGGGAGCAAATGATACGCAGTCCTTCAAGTCGCATGCCTTGCCAGCAAAACTGCCCCTGCATGGGCTACTTTATTCGGGGTCCACAGGTCCTGCCAGGCACTGCCTCCAGTGCGGGCTTCCCACAGGGACCCAGCCTCCTTGGGCCCCAGTCTGCTCCAGGCCCTCCAGGAAGGAGGCACAGCTCTCCCACTGCTGCCCTCCACAGGGGCTACAGGGGAACCTCTCTGGGGCTGGAGCACCTCCTGCCCTTCCTGCTGCTGGCTCTTGGGTCTGCAGGGCTGCTTCCCACATACTCTCACTGCTCTCTGCAGCTGCAATTTCTCCTGCACCGTGACATCTCCCCTCTCCCACCATCACAGATGGGCCCAGCCTCGGCCCAGCGGGTCCAACCTGGGACTGGGTGTCTCTGGCTCTGCCCAGCATGGGGGAAGCTTCTGGCAGCTTCTCACAAAAGCCACCCCTGTAACCCCTTGTCCTGGAGTGACCTTATGATGCTTGTATCCTCAATACAAGGACACCCCGTCTGCCAGAACCTTGCCATGCGCAGCAAATACGGACCTAATATTAATATGTTTATGTTCAAATGCTGAGATCTAATGCTTATGAAACATAAACATAAACATTTTTTGACCTGAATAAGATTTTAAGGTTGATTCATTTCCATGGAAATATCCATAGCATGAATTTCTGCTTGAATGCAAGCAACTGTTTATGTCATGACATTCAAAGTAGGTATGTCACACATTAAATTGCATAAAAACTGACCAGCCAGCTTTAGAGAAAGCTTTCACTGGAGTAGACTATGTACATAATCAGAAAGATATCAAACAGCAAGATATGCAGCACCTTCCAATTTGCACAGGAATAACTACTGTTAGGAGGTGTATTTAATCATCTGTTACAAACAGTACATTTTGCATTAATAATTAAACTGACATTTAAGTGTTCACAGTTAGCTTTTAAGTTAATCTTCTCTGAGACCTATACATGTATCTCTGTTGTAATTATAGCACATTTACTTCATTTAATTGATGCTTTTAATCTTACAGGTTATATTTTAAAACACTTTCCCCTAAAACACATACTAGGAATGAATTATTGGCAAGACAGCAAAATTGCTGTGAGGACCATAAATCAACAAAACAGTAGAGATACTGGGCACTGATATTTATTTTAAGACAAAGTAACAAAAAACTTACCTTTGATCATATGTATAAATGTTCTAATAAGTGATCTGTTTTCAAAAGGTACCGTAATGGGGGGACTGAAGAAAACTATTCAGGAAAATCAACATTTTGAAGAAAAAAAATGAATTTGTCAGCTATTTCTTTTACTCAAATAGAACTGGATCTAGCTGTAATCAAAGCCAACTGTAAAAACATTTTAATGTTATTTCAATCTTACTTAGTTTAGCTGCTGAAGCAGAGAATGTTGATTTTCATCATGCTTTTTACAAGTTCTGTTCAAATTCAGTGAAATATAATTCCCAAACCAAGTTGAAAAAGAAATTTTGGAAATGTTGTAACAGTAAATAGTAATTCACAGAAGCACAGTCTGATAACGTTGGAAGTGACTTCTGGCATCATTTAGTCCAATCTCCACTGTTGCAAGGTCAACAAGAGCTGACCAGGACCATATAATTTGTTAACATCTCCAGGGTAGTAAACTTCACAACTCAAGGCAACTTGTTCCAGACTTTGGTCACCCTTATAGTAAAAAAAATGTTTCCTGGTGTTCAAACAGAGCCTTCAGCATCTCTATTTGTGCTCACTGCCTCTTGTCATGTCCCTGGGCACCAGTGAAAGGAATCTGACTCCATATTCTCTGTACTTTCCCTTTGGGCATTTCTATACATCAGTAAGATCCCCCTGAACCTTTTATTCTGAACAATTCCAGCTCACTCAGCTCTTTTCATAGAAGTAATGCTCTTAACCATGTTTGTAACCCTTCACTGAACTCTGTCCAATATGTCCCTGTCTCTAGTTCTGGGGAGGCCAGAA
Source organism: Donacobius atricapilla (assembly GCA_013397315.1). Taxonomy (NCBI): domain Eukaryota; kingdom Metazoa; phylum Chordata; class Aves; order Passeriformes; family Mimidae; genus Donacobius; species Donacobius atricapilla. Next base: position 26,084 of record WBMY01010088.1, on the reverse strand, counting down.
CTAGACACAGGATGCCAGCTGTGACCTCACTAGGATTGAATAAAGGGAAAGGATCACCCCCCTCAACCTGGGGGCAATGCTTCATTAGACACCTTCTGCAAGGGTATATGCTGGTTTATGTTCAATTAATGTCCACCAGGACCCCCCGATCCATTTTCTTCAAAGCTGTGTCCCCTCTGATTGGCCCCAGCAAGCACCAGTGCCTAACTTGGTTGTTCCTCCCCAGGGGCAGAATTTTGCCCTTCCCCTTGTTGAACTGCTTGATTGATTTTGCTGATGCGCCTGGGTTGTGTGTTGGGTTATATCCTTATATATGATATAGATTATATAGATTATATATGAGATCAGTTAAGGGTAAAGGTATGACTAGGTCTCCCTGATCAGAGTAAGGGACAAACTCCATTTCCTCTGCTAGAATAAAGAATAGAATACTTATACTGCCGGCATTGAAATGAAGAGTTTCAAAATCAAATATTATATTAATAAACACAGAAAGATTATAGAGATTAGAAAGCCCTTTCACATGCAGAGGAAGAGGTAAATGATTCTCACTCCCCACTATGCCTGGCTGATTTTGTAACTTCAATTCAGCAGTAAGATTGTTTATTTCCCCTTGGGCTTTTTTTTAACATTTAAAATTAAGATGGATACTTACTGGATCAGATAATAAAATGTGAATTAAAAAAGTAATTCTGTTTTTTCTGTATAAACTGTGATATCCTCTAAATGATATCAATACTACGCATTTTTTTCTCTGTAAATATTTATCAGTGCTCATAAGCAGCCTTCCCTATTGCTTATCAGCTTAGCAGATCTATAAACTTTTCCCTTTTAAACACATCCTAGGTGTTTACATCTTCACTCAATAGTTTCAGCAATAATGGGATACTGAAGTACAAAATGCCTTAGTAGGTGTTTAATTAGAATTTTAAGAAGAGCATAAAACTTTATAAAAGCAACAGAGAAAAATAAAAAGAAGTTTTTCAAGGAGTGTTAAACATTACTACATTATTATAACAAACAAAACATTTAGAACAATTGAGTTATAGCATTGTGCTAACTAAAATGTTGATTGTTTTTTTCTGAAAAGGGGTCAGATAGTTAAATGGGAACCTGAATGTATAGGTAGAAAGATTTTGACAGCTAAGTTTTAGAAAAAAAAATTAAAGAAAATGAATGAACATTCTATATTTAACTGTGCTGTCAAAGCCAAATACTCAAAAAAATCACAATCCAGGCACAATAAGTGATGAGTTTCTTAAAAA
>WBMY01010088.1:0-24777 GCA_013397315.1 Donacobius atricapilla | reverse complement strand
AAAAGGAGACAACTCATTAACTCATTAATTTTAAGACATCTTATAGATTGAATTATTTTTTTTTTCCCATCTGATACGAATGTGTAAGAATTATGATCTTGGGTTTTCTCCACAACCTGAAGGGCAAAGGACTAAATAAAATATTGAGAACTAATAGCATTATGAATTTCTTTACATGCAATATTTTATTTAAAACCTTAGTTCCCATGAACAAGCTAAGACTTGATCCTGCAAATTTCTCCCAAGGTATGGAACTTCAAATCACATATTGAAAAGCATGAGAATCAAGATCAAATAATAATAGACAACACTAATTTAAAAAACCACATACGTGATTTTTTTTTTTTTTGCACCACACCAATATTCAAGTATTTAAAGGTTCTACTGAAATACTGTGAAAAATTTGCTGCAAATTTTTTTTTTCTATTTATGTCACACAAGAAAAAGGGGTCTTTTTTGGAAAAAAAAAACATTTTCACATTTGCATTTTCACACAATATGACAAATAGCTTATAGGCAGTTTTTATTGTCCTTCAATGGGCTTCAGACAAAAGGTGCAAGGTTTCTTCTTGGAAAACTGCAATATTCAAAAAGAGTCTGTGAAAACTGTGCTAAAAAACAAACAAACAAACAAAAAACCAAACCCCAAGCAGGCTCTTCTTTATTATGCTCTTATGCTCTTAACATCCTATCTTCTATTTTTTTTTTTTTTTTTAATAACCTAGCTGTTAAATGTTCTGAACTCTTTCCTGAAAGTAAAACACCTGGGGTCAAATACGACTATTTTTGTCTTCTCTAGGAAGATGAAAGTCTATTCTCAGATGGATATTTTTCTGTTCCTTCTTGGTGAGGATTCCATTTTATTAATTAGATGAGACTTCAATGGAGAGAATTTATTTATTAAATAGCATAATTCTTTTGGAACAAGATACAGTTGACATTTAAAAAATAAATAAGCAGAATTCTACTATGTGGATGTCAAATGACCTTTCTTGCTAATTGTGATGGTTATTTCATTTTTTTTGCTACATGATTGTTCAAAATAACCTCTTCGTACACAAGTGCCAAAGAAACTGGTTTACATGCAGATCATTGCCAAGCCAAAGAAATTGCTATAAACTCAGAAGGTATTTTTCAACCATCTTGGAGAGGACTCTGTGGGCATTGCTGCTCTCCTCTGAAATCGTCACCAGTAATTTATTGCTCTGAAAAGCAAACATGCTCTCCTCGAGTAATAAGTTGTCCTTGCACTATCTGTTTCTTGGCAGAACCACTCATAAATAAAGGAGAAGCTTCACACACTATGGGGGTCAGGCACCGGCCTGACTTCTACAGATGAAATAGAAATACACAAGATCTGAGATTTTAAAATTGCTTGCATTTAGATGTTGCAATGACTTATTTGCTAACATACAATTGTTTAGATATTTTTCTTTAGGAGAAGTACAAACAATATAAAAGTGCATTATTACTTAAATCAGCTTTACATACTAGTCAAGCTTAAAATGAAAATAAGAGCTTTTATTTTCGCAAAGTTATGTCAACTTCTTTATTGCCCTTGCCCTGCTGGACAGGGTGTTACAGAAGGAAAGTGTAATAGAAGAAAATATCTCCTGTCATTTGATCCTAGTATCCAGCATCTTGGTTTAGATGATATTTATGATTTATTGAAGTTGACTATCAGCTGTAGAAGCCAAGATAATTACCTAGGCTCACCCTACCTCCAGGCAATGCTTTTCAAAAACAAACTTCAGGTTTCAGGGTTAGAGGACATCCCCCCTCCTTCGATGAGACTGCCTATGAGAAGTCTGGGCTGACTCTGTTCCATATCTGTGTTCTCCCTTTCTCTCCCATGTTTTACACTTCAACTGAGGAGGTGTTGCCATACCACACAAATGCAGACATTTCTGTTCATCTTTCCTAAATCTCTCCATTTACAAGCCTAATTTGTTCTTTGCTCAGAATGTCCTCCTAGATTTAATGGTTTTCCAGCTAGTCCTGGTCTTTTCAGGAGCATTGGATACATTTTAAGTATGCTTTATTGAAAAAGCAGTCACTCCACCTTTTATTTATCTAATTTGCAATCTCTGATGAGCTCACCATAAAAAAACGCAACTAATCATATTAATTTCCAAGGTAAAAAGGAGGGGGAAAGTCAGAAGTCATGGAAAGCTAAGAATGGCATAAAAAACCCCCCATCTGTAATTCTTTTACGCACCAATTATCTATTACTCAATAGTGGTGAGGGATTTTATCTAGGAGAGGCTACCAGTCAGCAGAAAAAAAGCCAAAGAAATGAGACACTGTGAGAAGATGAAAAGGCTACAAAACAAAGCTGATTTGTAGAGTCTAACTAAGGAGGAAAAGTGAGTTTGCAGTAAACCACATGTGGCAGGAACTGTTAAATCATTGCTGCAGGAGGTTTTCAGAACGGAGAAGTTACTTTACTATTCAGGTTTGGGCTATAACTATAGAGCTTTTTAGATTGTTTTTGTTGGATTTTTTTTCCTTTGGTTTTATCTTTTTTTTTCTTTTCAGTTTGGTTTGGTGTTTTTTTTTTATTGATTTTGGGGTTTATATGTTTGGTTTTGTTGGTCTGAGGGTTTTTTGGTCATTTTCTTTTTTTTTTTTTATTTGTTTGTTTGTTTTTTGTTTGTTTTGTTTTTTTGTTTTTTTGGGTTTTTTTGGGGAAGCAACATCTGGGAGTTGTGATGGGAAGGAAAAGAGACAATATCATCTGTTACCTGGTTCCTATAATTCCATGAACAGTATGCTTTATATTATTTCATACATAATTCTTTTTAAACTTAAAGTAGATATTCATAATATGACGAATGTATCGAAACACAGCATTGCAAAACTTTAGCGTTAAATAATTTGTGCTAAGTAGAGCTTAATAATTTTAGTGTGCTTCTACACTATTAGAAAAGTAATTAGTCATTTTTCTCTTGAAAATATTGAGTTAATAACTGCCAGGAAATATCAACCTTTAGGAAAATTAGAGGATATTTGTAAGTACATAGTCCTAATTTAGAACATCCACCAGTGAAGCCTCTCAAAGGCCTTAGAAGCACCACTAAATTTAGGATCTCAGAATCCTTCCAGATTACAGAAATATAATTATTCCTGATTTAAAACAAATTTAAACAAAGAGATTAATTGACAAACCAAAGCATGGTTTGCTTTCTCAGGCTAGCATGGGGAAATTTAGGTCTCTTTTTTCTCCCTCTTCTTTGTCTTGGCTCTTGACTGTCTTAAAAGTGTGCGGTTGCCACATTCACATTTCTTATCTGCCCAAATAAATTAAATGCTCCCAATTAGTGACAACAAATGATCTAAGAATTTTCTAAATTGCCCATCAGTAGAATATAAGAGATTCACAGAAAATGAGACTTGCAAAACTAAGAAAATAAACGAGCTTTACAGTTCCTCCTACTATGCTCATAAGTGTCTTGATTTCAGATTTTGTTTTCAGTAATTGTAATCTACATGACAAAACAGACATCAGAGCATAAGAGCACAAAGAAAAAATCCTGGTATTGCTACCAATCTTCATCTGATTTGTCCTCCCAACTATGGGCAATGGCGATAGCTGTTCCCATTAAAATACTCTTAAAGATAGTGAATGATTACTTTTGATATGGTATATTTAATGCCTTAGCTGATGGTTTAATGTGTAAACCTGTGTTCTTAAAAATGTACTGAACTTTAGAACTATTGGAACCAGAGCCATTGCATGGACAATTGAAGATTGTTTGGCAACTGATTCAGGAATCAGGAAAAATAATAAATTAATACAAAGCTAGATGCAAACCAAATATAATCTTATATAAGTTATGACCAGCTCTAATTAGGATTAAGAAGTTTTTTACAAACTCTGTGTTTTAGATTGAGGTATTACAACTTTTGGGCATTCTAATGCATTTTATTAGCAGTTTTTAAAGTCTTATTTGGCTTTATTCATATAGTCATACACAATCAACCTTTTGCAATAACTCAGCACTTTTTGAGAATTATACGCTTTGAAATTTCGTTTAAAATATTTTAAATTATATTATTTTTAAGAAATATTCCTTTTCTTGCACCAGATACTCCTGCTTTGCTGCAATGATGTAAGTACTCACAGGAAGATCTGTGTGTTCATACCAGTGAATCCTTAGTTCAATTTTGTAAATTAGCTGAGATAATTTGGAACTACAGAATCTCAAGCTTGTTGAGGGGTGACAAAGGCCTGACTGGTTACTTTTTTTACTGACAGTCTATGGTTCAATTGTTGTTTTTTCTTTCCAATTCGTATTTAATCAGAAATATAGAAATGTTTTTTTCCTGGTAGTTTCCTACTGGAGGAGATGAAGAGTGGGAATTCAATTATTCAAAAGTCTCCAGATCCCTAAGGACTAGAACCTGAATGCAAATGTCAAGATTTGTTGACCCAAATTTTCCAATTCTGTATAAGAAGAGGTCAGGAAGATTTTGTAAAACATCAGGTTTTCTACATGGTATCTGAAAGATCTGAAAAGTGTTCAGACATTCCCACAAGAGTAACAAAAAATATAATAACACACTGAACTTTCTTTTAAAAGAGAAGAGATCCTTGACTGCACAAAAAAATAATCATGGCTATATGTTTTAATGCCTACTAGTAGAACTTATTAATTAATCCAGGTAGTACAGGCAATGTTTCCCAAACTTTTTTGATCTCTGAGACACATGATTTTCTTTGTTAGAATGAATGGCATGAGGCAGATCTCCCTGAGCAGCCCTGCTTATGCCCAGTACAGCTATGACCAGCTGCTGGACTTGTCATGCATGATATTCCACTCCCCAGGCTCTCTCACTCTTTCCAGGCTATTTAAAGTGGTTTCAGGGCAGAATGCACTGGCCATCACACTATACCTGTAGGGAATTTTTACCATAAGGCATCAGAAATATAAATAGGAAAACAAAATAACTTCTTATTTTATTTATAAATGCTGAGAGAAATTCTGGCCAGGCTGAAGAGGAAAGGAACATATCTTTTGGTCTCTATTCTCAACTTCAGTGAGTTTTCTTCCACAAAATGAGAAAAAATTAAAAAAACCTCAGGTCTTAGAAGTTCTGAAATTCAAAAAAAAAATCACCATGTTATTTCATATCTTTTGAATTAAGGTTTCAGGTAGGAAGACTACTATCCAGTCCCAGGAATGTATTATAATCAAAGAATATCTATGTATTTACATCACAAAGATATCAGGTAGGGTCTTGTTTGTGCGTACTTTGGTGGGGAATTTTAAGGGGAAAAACACTGTCTGGCTTTTTATATTAAATGATTTATGTTGCTCTTTTGTATATCTCTGATCAAGTCAAACCATAGTGCTTTACTTCTCTTGGTTCATGGGAAAATATTAACTGAAGCCCATTTTTTAAATTCACAGATAACCTGGCCAACACAGTGTAGTACAGTCACTGCACAAGAGGCTCCTCACTCATGATATCTAGAATAACATTGCTAAAGAGAAAAACAGATGATGCAGTGAGGCAAGGAGATTGCCTTCTTTCACGCTGAATACATCCACTGCAAAAAAATCTCTGTATGCAAGCCTTGGAAGGATCATGATGGAGAATATTTGCAAAACAGGACCAAGATTAATATGACATTCATAGTAGCAAAATTCCTCAAATTCCAAAAAATATAATGGCGAGTTACTAGATATAGAGAACTGTATATGCAGGACAAGGGAAAGAAGAACAGCTAAGTATGCAGCATGCCAAAAATGATCAGGACCTTTAGTAGCCCAGGAATATCTCTGCAAAACTGATATGAATATTTTGTATTATATTCATTATCTGAGCATTTATCAGAGAGAGTCTGGATTCACTTCAACAGGAAATCAAATGTCAGTTTTAAATGACAGACAGCCAGTCTTCTGGGATAGCGGCTTAAATAGAAAATAAGAAAAAACAGCCAATCAGTTTAATAACGCTTTCCATATCTTGCTGTCTGTGTAGCAGGGAAGCTGAGGAAGCAGTGCCATGGGCCAGTAATTGGCATAAAACTGTAAATATAGTACGTTTTTAGAGTTAATTGGATTAGAAATCTTTAAAAACGACCCTGGACTCTCCGTCAGCATGCTGAGACTGCTATAAGACCTTGAGATAAGAATTAGAATAAACACCTTTGAAGACCGAGCCACAGGTTCCATCTCATCTTTTAAACCCTGGTACAGGACTCTGAGAGACAGAAAACCCCTGATTAGGGCAATGCCGGGGTAAAAGTCCCGCCACTTCCCCAGGCATCCAGCACCCCATCTCTGCCAAGAGGGCTTGTGAGCTGCTGTAAGAAGTGACTGTAGCAGGGCAAGCTCTGGGGCCGCAGTCTAAGCTTTGCTCGTGGCTAGCGTGCATTTGCACAGGACTCCATCGAGCAATGTTAAACAAAACTACTTCTGGAGTTAAGATGCAGGTGAACAAATCAAAAGATGTGTCAGCCCTCAGGGACATATCGCTCTTCAAGAAGAATTAGCTGTTAATTTTCTGCTAATATTTCGTAGTGCAGAAATGTAAACTACCTTTGCGCCAACAGTAGCAATAAATATAAGGGATGACAGAGAATGGAAATAAGGTTAGAAAATACAGAGATGCATAGAAAAGGTAGAATTTAAAAAGACTCAAGGGGAAAAAAAATTTAACAAATCACAAAAAACCTCCAAAACAAACAAAAAAACCCATCGACGCCCCCACCCCACCAGCACCAACAAAACACTAAAATCCCACAGAAATACCACACACAAACACTGAAAAAAACCCTCCAACAATCACAACATAAATGCATAATAATATGATAATACAAATTCAATTTGCTTGCAAATCCTGATTTGGGATCAGTGTTGAAGATCTACAGTCACCCTAATTCTTTTTTCTCTCTTCTCAATAATGCTGCTTAAAACTCGAGTCTTTTTCTACTCTCTGGACCTAGGTTCCCTTCTTTGTATTAGAGAAATTGAGGAGAACTTGTGAGCAATTACTAGCAGCAAAAATATTCCAGGATTTAATCAGATACATTTAAGAACTTGTGTTCAGTTCTTGGATCAGACCTCAGATTTTAAACCCAATTTTTCTGCTGCACAAAATCCTCTGGACTTTGAAGAAGTTTTTTTCTTAGATTGGAAAGCCTTCAAAATATAACCTGACATTAAGTTCAGTGTAAAGCATTTTTGAAAATATTTTTTCTGTATCATTTAGTCCAGGAATATGCATTCTTTTACATTTTTGTAATGTGAACGCATTGTACTGTATGAGGATGGTGAAGGACATGAGTAAACTGAGTGGAGAATTTTTTGCCATCTCATTCCTCTTTCAGATGGTTCTTTGGCAATGAGTTTTTGGCTGTTTCTTGTCAAGGCACTGACAAAGGGATTCTGAACATAAATTTGTGGCAGTAGTTTAGTTAAATTGTACTAAATATATTGATTTATGCTTCTGTCTGAGATTCTTGGGACTTTCTGGACCTCCCTTTCAAAGCTCAGCTCTACAGTATGTGTTTTTTGAAAAAGAAAAGTCAAATATATTTTCTTGGGCACCTAAATGGAGTGAAAAATAAAAAAGATTATATTTTACGCTTTTAAAACCAGAATAATTTGCAGAGAGGCTGGATTTTCCCTACGATGCTGGAAGTCAGGAGGGTAATGTGAGAAATTACCTAATAGGTATGCAGTGTGAGTACCACACATTTTAAAATCAATTTCTCTTGACTTACAAGCATACTTATAAACTGACTTCTAAATTCCACAGATATTACTTTGACTGTAGCTGTGGCAATGTATCTCAACATACTCCATGGTTAGGTTGAGATTAAAGCTTCAATTGGTACAAAATAAAACCAAGTATATGTCTCAAACTAGTTCCAATTTTCTTGAGAGTGATTAATTTCTGCCACTTTTTTTAACCTCCTCCTTTCCTTTCCTTTCCAACGCTTCTACAGTTTCTCTTAAAGCATTTGTGTTTTGATCTTTGGTTCATCTTTATGGACTATTCTCAAGATCATATTTCAATCCTTCCATATTTCATGTTCACAAGGGACATGCCTTCAGCCTTGAGAGTGAACATGTCTTTCCAAATGTTTGCCAGGTCAAGACTTTAGGCGTATTTAAACAGTCGGTGTAAACTTCATGATGTTTTTGCTGGAAAAGAAAATAAGAGAAGTTTTCTGGCCAAAGTTATGAATGCCCTGTCCCTGGAAGTGTTCCAAGTCAGGTTGGGTGGTGCTTGGAGCAATCGGGTTTAGTGGAAAGTATCCCTACTCATGGAAAGGGAGTTGGAACTGGATGATCCTAAAGTCACTCCCAACCCAAACCATTCCATGGTTCTTTAATTCTGTGATTGCCAGGATTAGTATTCTGGCCCTCTGAGGTCAACACCATATGGTAATGACTGACCCACATCCTTCTTTTGACATCCACCGTGCCTCTGCCCATGGAGGCTTTGCTTGGGCAGTGATGAGGAATGGGAAAAGGCCTCTTCTTCCTCCCTTTCTTTAAGGAGTGTTCACGTTCATGTTAGATTGAATGAAAGCCCTGCAACGGAAGCTGTGCTGCAGCACATGGGAGAGAGGATTTTTCCTTCCAAAACTCCAGTATCGCCTTGTCCAAGGTTTAATAGCATTGCAATAATAGCTAATACTGCGCTGATAACTTACATGGGCATATTTGGAACATTTTAAGAAGCACATAAATGATTAGTGCATTTAATTCCTGTGTACATTCATGTGTAATTTTCATCTAAGTCCATTTCAACTGGTTTGACTCAGTCTTACATACGGCCAGAGTGTAATGAACCCTATGAAGATGTGTGAAGTCTGAGGGTTGACGTGCAACCTCCCAGACTGGCTTAGTAATACTGCCAGACTTGGGCGTGTTTTGAAAAGCAAAGGTTTTAATAAAAGAGAAAATAACAAACAATACACAAACAAAAGAACAAAGCCGTGTGCAGGTGTGAGAAAAGCTTCTGACACCTGACTAAGACACCCCAAGAAGCACTTGAGCACCTCCGCCCTTCTTCCTAAGTATTTAATGTTTTAGGAGGGCTAATTTGGCTTGCTGCCAATAGAAACAGCTACAGGTTTTGAGGGACATTTCTAAAGCCTAACCAGAGCCCCTGTGCTAGCACTGGGCCAATTAAAATGAGGTAAGAACAGAAGAAAGTTTTGGTGCTTCTTCTTGAAATTCAGGGATAAAACTGGAACCCCTTTTCTGTATTTGGAAGCATCTGCTTAGGCGTGGGGGTGCATTCCTGCACTGGTTGTCTAGATGACCCCTTGCTAAATAGTCACTGGTTCATGATTTCTAATCTTCCCGTGTTGCTTTTCATCAGTTTTGCACAATTCTTTCTTTTGTCACTGCATTATGGTGCTTGGCTTCCATATTGCCTTTCTCCTCTCTTCTCACAGAACTTTGTATGGCTAACTTTGGATGCCAATTTTTCTGTAGATATAATGTTATTTGCCTGCCTCTGTCGGTTAACAATTAACCTGAGCAATTCAGTCAAAATATCACTGAGAATGTTCCTATTACCTCTGCCAGTATATCAGAAAGAACTAAGAAAAAAACTAAGAAAATATTATTTTGGTTATTAGCAACGACCACTGTAAACATATTAATTTTATCAATACACAGATAGTTCCTACACAGGCTTCTTATTCACTTTGATGCATTATATTATCTAACAATTTTTGACTACAGCCTCTCTAGAATCACATAGATTCTTTGCAGTAAATCAAAAGTGCTCAGATGGTAATTTTTATGATACAAAAATCAAAAAATATTTTAATATGTATTGCCTATTTTAAAATTTTATCCTTAAAAATTCATTTACTTAGATAAAAACTAACAAATATGAAGTACAGACAGAGAACTACTAATATTTAAGTTTTTGGGTTTTCAAGTGTCTCATTTTTGTTGCCTTGGAATCAACATTTAACTTTTCCATGACTTCACAGCATCATCTGTATAATGAAGATAATACTCATCAGGCTGGAGCAAAAAGCATTAAAAGCTACTTAAATGCTTGCTCTAAAGACTTGTTAAACGAATGGATATGCTTCTATCTATTTTAATGACTTTTATATCAAGCTGTTAATTCAGAGGATTACATTGTCATTAAATTTCACATGAAAATATGTCAGTACATGGAAAACTTTTGTTTGATCCACAGTTCCTCAAAACATTTATATTCTAAACAATGCATCACTGTGGTAATGCCTGACAACTAAGTGTTACTTCTTAGAAATGGGATTCTACGCACTTTGCTTCCTTCTTTTAGCATGGCAGCTGAAAATATTATCTACAGAATAAATGGATTTAAAATTACAAATTATAAGTTCTTTTTTAATGTAGAATGTACAGTAACTTCTGTGGGTATCCACATGTTAAAGAGAAAATGTCAATGTCCTTACAGCATTTAATTTCATCAGTTATTAAAAAGAAAATCTCTGTGTTCTCAACTCACATTTTTTGTTTCAGTGATCAGTTTCACATGTCGAAAAAATACTAAAAATGAAAATTCATTGAAATCAAGACAGCATACAGCTCACCACCAGTGATCAAATAGAAGCCAGCCTCAACTATCCAGGTGTCCGAAGGGACACTAAAACAGTTTAAACAATCAGTATGTTGGATAATAAAAATAATCCTCCATGTGGTATCCAATGTTGTGTCTCAGGACATAGGTCCATTCAAAATATGAGTGTGTTTCGTATATCAGAGGGCAAACCAGATGAGATAGGGAAAAGAATGGTTACTAATTTTACATTTCACAATTCTTCTCAATTTACTAAATTAATTTGATTCAAATAAGTCACCATCTTGTAGAAAGTAAAATAAAAATGGGTCAGATGAGGCACAGGCATGAGGCTGAGGCACAGACCAAACCTCCGATCAGACTGAATGATGCCTAAATGCCTTTTGACTTATTATTTTACAACTTTCACATCCTTTTCTCTTTCCAAACAACTGGTTTTGTTTTTAATCAAGCTGTAAGGAATAATTAAAAAAAAAAATCATGAAGTTCAAACTAACACTTGCCTTTAAAGCTGAAAAACCCCCAACAAACAACATATTAACACCATTTTCTTAAGAATCTTTTTCTGAATGGTATCTTGTTTAAATTTCTCTCAAAAACTGACTGTTAGAAAATCATGGTTTAATACAAGCAGCAGTAGAAAATTGCTCTGTTTTGTAAGCTGACTGCTCAGCTCGTAGATTCTGCATATTGAGGAACTGTGATCAGTGATGTCTCTTAACAGAAAAAGGCCATTGTAAGAAGACATTTCCAGTAGAAAAATGAATATCTTGTTAAGCTTTCATACATTTCACCATTTGGTACTGAGTCACTGAAGCATCTGTCATGAATTTCAGCACCTTTGAACCATTTATGCACTGATAATGTTGATACACACTTCTGTGTTTACAGAAAAGAAGATATGAATACATTCATTACTCCTTATGATGGAGAATAAGGAATGGAGCTAACAGAAGTAAATAAAAAGATTTAAAATTTAAAAAAGCAAACCAAGAGCAACAGGCAAAATGAATGCAAAATGCTACATTCATTTTTGGGAACACAGCATCTTAAATCTTTGCCAAGGTGATGATACATCATTTTTCAGATAGGATGAAATGGAGGCAGCCGAGAGAAGCCTGAAGGAATTACTGTAGCAAGATATTTTCACCTAAATGTTAGTTTCCAAACTATATTCCCTCAGTTCAGGAACGACGTTGAGACGCTTGAGCGCATCCAGAAGAGGCAACGAGGCTGGTGAGGGGCTTGGAACACCAGCCCTGTGAGGAACAGCTGAGGGAGCTGGGGGTGTTTAGCCTGGAGAAAAGGAGACTCAGAGGTGACCTTATCACTCTCTACAACCCCCTGAAAGGTGGCTGTGGTCAGGTGGGGCTTGGTCTCTTTCTCTGGGAAGCAAGTGACAGAGCAAGAGGACACAGTCTTAAGCTGCGCCAAGGGAAATATAAGTTGGATATTAGGAAAAGTTTTTTACAGAAAGAGTGATAAAGTACTGGAATGGTCTGCCTAGGGAGGCGGTGGAGTCACCATCCCTGGATGTGTTTAAAAAAAAGGCTGGATGTGGCACTCGGTGCCATGGTTTAATTGAGGTGTTAGGGTTGGACTTGCTGATCTTGGAGGTCTCTTCCAACCCTGTGATTCTGAGTGTGATTCTGTCCTCTCTCTCTGTCTCCTGGTATGACATTGCTTTGACAATAATGGATTAGACTCAAAGTTGAATGCGTTGTTTGGGATTAGCATAGCCAAAGACCAGGGAAAATAATCTCGTTACTAAAAGCTACCCTGATTCAACAGGGATTTTAAATTCTCAGCTGAATTTTCACAAGCTAAAAGCATTGGGAGCATTTGGGAAGGCATGATTATCAAAATTAATGACAAAGCAACATTTTGTCTACAACTACTCCACCACCACAAGATCTTTCATCCCTTGTCCAAAACAATCTAAGTACCATCATCTGTACATATGAAAAAGAATATATATTTGGTAAAAAATTAAATTATTTATGAAAAATAAAAAGTCCATTCAAAATGTAAATCCAGGAGATCACCAATAAATAATTCTTAGAAAACACAGATCATCCTTATGTTATTTTACAGTTATTTTCAATAGGAGCATAATTGCAGATGTACAAGACAAAAGGGAATTTGCTCATGCTTGATAATGACAGCATAGACCCTTTATATGCTTTTCTCTGTTTACTTCATTAAAGTACTGGCGTAAATGAAACCAGAATCAAACCTTGTTTTGGCACTAACAACTCTTTAAGGAAAATCTTTTCCACATGCAAAGGCCTCAGCTTCAACTTGTCTACTTGGAAAATTTAGATGGCTGAACAGAGTTCTTGAGCACCTCTGAATTTCTCTACAGTCAAGTTTATTCAGTAAATCTTATGCAAGTCACTCCAATTTTTACCTGCTTTCCTATTGTTCTAGTTCTTGAATCTTCTTTTTGATAACCAGAAAAACACTGGAGTGATAATCAAAGTATTTAAATGACCTGAGAAATAATGAAATAAGAACAACAAGTAGAATCTGGCACATATCAGACCAGTGTAATTGTCTTCTATAACAGTAATAGGCCTTGCAGTTGGGAGGAAGAAGTAGATGTTCTATTCTGAGTCCATTAAAGCTCATAAAGTAAGTAGAAAAACAATACAAATGAAAGTGCTGCAATTGAATATAAAACTAGCTAGATAGTCAGGGCTGCAGAACAGTTATATGTAATTCTTTGGCAAATAATGAACAACATATCCAGCTATACTGCATGGGAACCTGTCTTGAGATTTTAAAGGAAAACTTGTTAACTTTTATTGTTTTCTTACTATTATTTAGATTACTTTGGTCTGAGGGAGACTGTAAATATACTGCAGGAAAATATTGAAGTCTAACTTCATTACACTGAAAAGTAAAAAAAAATATCTTGATAGTTACAGAATTCTGTAGGTAAATAGTGCAGTTTACTTATCTGAGCAAGCCCATCCAGGCAATGAAACACAGGGTGAGGAATGACCAGGCAGGCAACAGACCAAATTTTGAGGTTATAGTGGATCACAGGTTGCACATGTCAACAACACAGTCTTGATAAGTCAAACATTTCACTACCACATAAATCAGAACAACCTGCAGAGTATTATCCACTTTTCAATGTAGATGGATTATCCCTGATGTTTCTTTTATTCCAAAGTGGAATAAACATGGACTGTTTAAAAATAAAAGATAGAGAATGTTGCTGGAAGTTTGTTGAATACCCTAACTGTGAAATGTTATCTCATGATGGTTTTTCTGTGCTAAGTCCAGGAAGATCCTAAGTAAACCAGGAACATCCTAAGTAAATACTTGGTTTTAGCAGTAATTTCTCCAGGAGAGAATAAATGTTTTAGTGAAGGTAAGACAAAAGGTGATACAGTACGGCAGATAAACTTATCACAAGCATTACTGAGTGAACAGCATCACTGAGTAAAGTACCTGCCAGCTCTGTGATTCTGAGTTCTTATTGGACATCCCACCTCAGGAACAACTTCAAAGGTGTTAAATCATACATATTTTAGTCACTAAAATACTGATTTATGCTATAAAAATCAACATAGTAAGCCAAATTTTAGATTAAGCATATTCAAAGAATTACATTTGGATGAGTAAATCAATCTTTGGAAAGGCTTTTACATTATCAAAGAAAAATAGCACCTTATTAATCAAATCTATCTCCTAGAAAAGGAACGGGAATATCTCAGCATTCCTTTTTCACAGAAAAAAAATACCAGCCTCCAGCCTCTCTGTCTTCCCTTTGTGTTTTAGGAGGGAAGACTGCTGTCTGGTAATGCTGCAGGAGAGACTAGGCAACTTCTCTGTACTGAGAAAAATACAGAGTCATGGTAGTCAAGAACTTACATTATTGCTGGAATCAGCAGCTCTGATCAGCTGGAAAGTAGCCATGAGGAACATAATCTATCAAAAGCCTACTCCTATCCCCGAGGCTTTTATAACCCATATAAACATACTTAGGTGCGTTAAAAATTAAGGAATCATAATATCATATTATTTCTTTGGATTGATGAAAAAAATGTACTAAAATGAACTATAATGTGTGCTTGAATAATAAGTAAATAAACTTAATGTCACAGTAAGAACAAGCAGCCTGTGATGTAAATGTTATTGTTATGGCTTTTGTTCCTTTATGCTTTAATATTTTTGGGAAGGAAAAAAAAGCAATCAACATAAAAAAATTTAGGCTTCAAGTTGCATGTAAATTACATCCTGAGAGATGTTCATATCAGAGCACTTAATCTTTCAGAGAAATTGTCAGCCATCTGTTTGTCTTAGGTTCAGAGAGAGGGTTGAAAAGAAGTAGAGAATACACCTCAGATTAATTTACAGTGCTCTCGTTTGCTGTCAGATCCTCTTAAGGTACTGAAGGTTTGTGACAAACATTAACACACAGCCCAAATGCTTATGTTTGTTTTACTACCCTAGAAAACATGCCCCTAAACAGGAAAACAGTGAAATTTCCTCCAAAGAAAAACCAAACCACAACTCTGCGCTGACAGAATCAAAACACTAGGTGAGAATGCTTGTTCTCTCAACACACATCTTTTATCCAGCACATCCTTTTCTTCACTCTCACTTATCTTTTTCTTGAATACTGCAAGAGAGTACTAAGTGAAATGTCTAACACCAAACTTAGCATCATGATTACCTTCACCAGAAGCCATTTTATAACATTTTCATAAAGCAGCGCCAGAATTTCTCTAGCTCTGGTTCCTGCTAAATTTCAGACTTTATCTTCTCCTCTGAGAATGAAGCCACATAGTTTATGGGAGCACTTTGTGAGAAAGCCTAGATTGTCCCCAAAACGAACAGGTAAATCTAAGAAATATAGCACTGTACATGGGCCTAGGCTATCTGTATATTCCACTGAAAATTGTAAACAGTCATATTTTTGTTCAAATATTTGTCAGAGTTTTTTCTCATATTGACAAAATGTTCAACTATATAAATAAAAGAATTGCAGTCCGTTAGATGTGAAACATGCTTCCAAGTAGGTCTGAGGCACCTACAATTCAAATATTAATGCTGTCAGCACCTAAATCCATTAAAACAAAAAAGATTAAAAGTAAAAGAATATATTTATATCACCTTTCAGGTAAGAGGAAATTCTAAGTGGTCTTTTACTGTTTTATTTAATATTTTTATCATCAAAACATAAATTACCCAAAGTAATTTTGATGAGAGAGGGAATTTACGGAACTGTTAAACTACACTCGCTCCCAAGTCTGATTTTTCACTTGCAGAAGGCACACATCAGCATGTTTATGACTAACTATTTCTGATAAACTATTCTATTTATTTTTGTCGAACTATTCTTATATCATTCTATTCATTAGAAGCAGATAAATATGTTTAAGAAATGGAAGGATCAGTATGATCATCTAATTTTTTATTTTGTGCCTCCCAAACCAAGAAAATTTTTTGATTTCTAAATTGAACACAGAACCATCTACTTAATGTGCAACAAATATTTTAGGGGACAAATGTTTTTACCTAATGATAACAAAAAATTGTGATAATGATCTCAAACTGATTAATTGTTCTTGTATTTAAAAGATAAATTTTTAAATGATATTTAAATGAAAGATAGAAATTCTCAAATGCCTTATGAAATAACTTTGACCTTTATGTTAAGCTGCCACTCAGGTCGCTATCAACCTGAGCTGAATCCGAAATGCCTCCTACTCTGGTGGGTAAACAAAGTCTTCTATGAAATTAATAAAAGTTTTAACCCATTTCTTCACGGAAAGGAGACTTAATCTTGCTGTGTTTTATTTTTATGTTACTATGACAAATACCCTTTTCTGAAGCAAACAGAAGAAAATGGAGATTTAAGTAGGGCAGTCTCAGAGAAAAAAGTCCTGTAGTTCCACACTGCTTCCCACAACCTAAAGCAATGCTTAGCTACCTAGAGTTGCTGTATCATTACCAGGCAATATTTATTCTCTTCACAAAGCTTCATTTTGAAATTAACAAAATATACTTCCATACTCTTTTAGTGCTTCATTTGAACTGGAAAACAATTTTTATATGACTTGAAAGAAGACTCCAAAGATTTATGAACTATATTTTATGTTTATTAACTATATTAACTATTAGCAATAAACATTATCTTTTGTAGATCTTGAGAACTGTATTGTTTGTATAAGATTTTACCTCCATGCAAATATGCCTTGAGGTAATAATCATGACTAGAAATGTTCTTATGAGAATACTTCATTCCCTGAAAATATTAATTTCTGAGAGGAAAGAGGATACTCAAGGTTATGTTGAATGGAGAAGATTAATACATTTCTATTTCAATACAATTAAAAATTATGGAATATCATTATTTGTAAATAGTTCTGTTGAAGAGGGCTCAATAATAAAATATTGTAAAAGATACAGATAAAATTAATATTTGTCATAGTATATTAAATAGAAAATTCACAGCATTGCAAATTGTTGTCAGAAGTCCCCTACTGTTGATTTTACTAGATAGTATTTCGAAGATATACTACAGCAAAAAGAAACTACTGAAATTTGTGCAGTCAACTTAGAAATTACACTGAAAATTCACAACAGCTGAGTCACCTCCAAATTCTCCTTTCAAGTTGCACCACAAACCCCAGAACTGAACATATAAAAATGTGCAACTAGGATGGGTGCTAGAACATTGTGACTTCAGCATACCATGAGACATTTGATTTTGCTAAACAAAAACACCATTTGAGAATGATACCTCGTTTTATAGTTTATAGGCAGGTAAATGTATGAATATATCATTGAGATGACAATTCTGAGCACCTGTATTAAAAGTAATACCTTGCCTTAAATATGAATTCAGTAAAAACAGTAATAGCTATGATGATGATAATAATAATAATAACAAAACCCACCACCACCACCACCAACAACAAGACCGTTATTTTTCAGGTCTAAAATCAGGGGGCTAACATTAGGATTCATCAGATCAAACTCAGTAACCCAGAGCAAGAAGATCATTAGATCTTCCCATGGGTTAGTTGTTTAATCCCTCTCTATATTCAGTGGAGAGCACAAACGTTCTCAGGAACGTGATTCATCTCATCTCCTGAAGCAGCTGTCAAAAATAGGTTAGATGAATCATGGCCTAGATGTTTGTTTTTCTTAGTCAGTTCTGAAGGTCTCTGGGTTACGGGCTCAAAGGTAGCCAGATGACATCAAACTGTGAGCTGTGTCTCTTTCAGCAAGTGTGCCCTGCAAAAAGGAGTAGTCCTTCTGGTCCTCAAATGTTAAAGAAAATCACCAGCATATAATATTGTCAAAAAGAGAGACAATGCCCAAAAAGTAGTTGAAAAGGCAGAAAAAAAGCAGCTCACCACTTTGCTATTGACACATGTTTGAAAATAATACTGGTAATAATACTGGAAATAATGGCATAATATGTATCCATTTTTCAACCCCGTTGAAATGCTCTCCATAAATAACACCATTAAAGAATGTAATTGCCAAATGTGCAACCCTGCACATTTGCACCTACAAATCTGAGATGTGACCCACTTCAGCAGTGATATGACTTACAGGTTGATATTATGAGTTTATGTCCTTTTCAAAAGACTATGGTTGTAACCACGTTGTTTCGTTTTCTGGAATTCACCCTGTATGGGTTTGTGTGAAATGATGTTAAAAGCACTGAAAGGACATTTCCTGAATGTCAGGAACAAAATTTGTCAGGACAAAACCTGAAAAGTCAGATCTCTAGTCAGTACTACTACATAATGGATCAGCACTCTGAAAACTGACATAGAAATTGCTGAAATGTTGTTTGATTAAAAACTAAGAAGCAAGTTGCCTGATTATATATAAGTAAATTATAAAAGTGACTTGTTATAAAATCATATTAGAAAAACATAAAAGCATCTAATTAAGTGTACTATGGCAAGGACTCATCAGTGCTAAACTGATTGCAGCCATCAAACACTCAAGGTATTGGTGGCTAAAAAACTGCACTTGTAAATTTATTCCTGATGCTGTGGAGATGATATCAGGTGGAGACAGCCATGCAGATGAAATATAAGGAGGTTCCAGCTTTATAAACAAAAAGATGAAGAAGCAAACAGATTAACAGCAAAAGCTGGAATCTGCATCATCATTAAAGCCCAAAATCATACAAGTTGTGAAGGAGTAAATAAATATGACAGCACAACTAGAAAACCATTAAGAAAAATGCTAAAATATATGGGATGCCTCTCAAATCTACAAAATAAAGATCAAGTCAGAAAATGCATATTGTCTCTCTTAGAGAGGGAAAAAGTGCTGATAATGCAAAGATGATGCCATCTAAGTTTAGCTCGAAATAATACTCCCTAATACTCCTAATACTTCCACAGTTGAGTGAGGCCAGTCATTACTGCAAGCCTAGGAAAGCTGTACAGAAACTTCTTTTCCAATTTGCCCTGGAACTTCACATGTATAAACCAAATTATAGTTCAAATACCACATTTAAAGAACTTCTGATGTCACTCCCTTTAAGTTCAATATGTCCAGGAAAATTAAATCCATTCATTTAATAAGTATAGGAAACCAAATACCTTATTTAAGAAAGATCACAGAATTACAGACTAATTTAAGTGGTAATAAACCTTAGGATGTCATCTGCACCAGGTCCAAGTAAAAGCACAGCTAAGTTAAAAATCAGAGATTGCTGAAGGCTTTGTCCAGTAGAGTTTAGTGCACCTTCACGGATGAAAATTATGAAATCTTTACAGAAGAACTGTTCCAATTTCTGACCACTCATTAAAAAAAATTCAGCTTCATAATTATCTGGTACACATGCCTGCTGGAGCATGTGTGTTGACTCTTGCCATTTTCATATGTGCCTCAAAGAACTGCTACTTTACTGTTAGTCCTGTTATCCTATCATGAATGTCTTTGAACACTGAATTGATTCATTCGGGGGACAGCCGACCCAAGTATTTTATATTCTCTTTAATGTCTTCCTATGTAAAAGTTACAGTTCTTCTTATATTTTTATTTATGCACCTAGGTCTTTTATTTGCTCCATTTTCCATTGGAAAATCCAAAATTAATGTGTTTTTGAGAAGTTTACATTATTTCTACAGAGATGACAGGACTTTGTTGTTGAGCATTCCAACATTCTACAGATAGTATTTTTTATTTCCTGACATCTTTTTAGTGAAGCTACTTACTCCACTTATTTGGGAGTGGATTTTTCACCTCTCTTATTTAAAATTAAAACTGCATGTAGAGTTAGCTGCTGTAATTTAACTTGAAAGGTTTCTCCAAACTGAAACTACAGCTCCTAAATTGGGGAAACTTTATTAAGAACACCACATACATCATCAGAATTTACACTTTTTAAAACTGTGGAATGTAAAGATCTTCTCTTCTGGGTTGTGTTAACCAATAATCCTTCTGCCACAAGCTAAAGGCTAAAAACTCTTCTAAATATCCAGCTGATGCTTCTTTATTTACCCAATGCAAGAAATAACATTACTCTGGTATGTCAGTAGGCAGAAATACCCTTGTGGTACGGCCATGCAGCAGTTAGAAATCCAAAGTGCCTTCACTGATACACAAGTCAAACACAAAATACCAACTATCTTGATAATTGATAATGTTATGGTCATATTGTGCAGTTTTTGTAGCTAATCATTATTTTTAAAAACTAAACATGGATCTAAACCAATATCCTAATCTATACCGCTGAGAACTTATTTCTGTTAGCTAATATCAGCAACAGTGTCACATATCAAAAGTGTTCTTGCTCTGATTCAGTGGTTTTAATCAACTAACTTAGAGATTTGTTTATATGTAAAGTCCCAATTTACATATTTTTTTTTACTTAAAGTCATATTGAATAATTGGAAAAATCTGATAAAAGTCTATTTTTGACTGTTTCTGAAAAGCAGGCCTTGTAAGGGAACTTCATATTTTACCAGAATCAACTCTAAACCAATGCTGCCTCAGGTTGGTTAATGACGATTAGGTAAGAAATGAGAGCAATTACACCCAGGGATAGCTCTGCCCTACAGCATTAGCAGCCTTTCATTCCAATCAGTATCCCACATTTTACATCCCCTTCATGACAGAATTTCTGGTATGATTTGTTTCTCTAACACCATTGAAGAAATTATTTGACTAACCCAAATCTCAGTCTGACCATGGGAGGTCTACTGTAGATTTCTGAGCGCAAATACAGAACAATTTCTTATTACCATCCTTCCTCAAAATAACTGTACTAAAATCAATTTGTTTGATGAAAGGTACAGACAGTATCACCAGCTGTACAGACAGCATCTACCAGCCCCAAAAATGGGACATTTTCCATGACAGTCAGGTTCACTTAGCTGAGTAAAAACATTTCAAAATGTTTATTTTATTTATTTTATTTTATTTTATTTTATTTTATTTTATTTTATTTTATTTTTGTGTCTCTGTGTGTGCCAAGACTTTTTGTATATACTTTTAGTTTTTGTTAGTTTCATTTTTAACTGGAAGTCATTAAGAATACTAAGGCGCTGAAATTGGCAAGATTTTCCTATGTAGAGAACATATTCTACCTGCCTAAATATACCTTCTGTTTCAAATGAATAAAGAATTAACAGTTTTGTCTGTTGTTTTTGGTGTTTTTTTTTTAAATTTAATTTTATTTTTACTCCTAATGTTGCCCTGATTTTTCAGCCTTCTCTTTTGTCTCACAGTTTTCATAGTTCAGGTAGTTTCTCACACACGGGTGTTATAAACAGAAGCAATGTTTTCCTTAGCTTAGGGAGTTTACAGTCTTTGTATTAGAGATATGGACAGCTGATGGACAGTTGTCTTGACCAATGGGATAGGGAGAGGTGTCAGCCTTCTCCCCCAATCCCTGGCCTTTGTAGAAATATTATATGAAGTGGAGTCAGATTTTGTAATAAACAGTTCATGCCTTCTCACCAAAGTGAGTGTGCTTGTGTGTGTTTGTGTGTTGAACAGTGACACTGCCATGGGGTGTTTTATAAAATAGGAGAAATTTCAGACAATGAGAGTACAGGAATAGGTAGTTTGTAGCTTTAATGTCACTTTAATAGGAATTAACCCGCACATCCTGTTCAGAGACTGATGCATTATACCAGTGCAACTACTAATAAATAAATATGCAAATTAGAAGGAAGACTTGGATACAAGACCTAAAAAAACCCTAAGACTATGGTGGCAGTTATTTATTTTTTTAGCTGCATGGGGTAGAATGCATCTTGCATACTTAAACACACACTTAAAATCTCAGAATTAGTTCCAAGTAATAAGGGACATCAAAGGCTTTGTCATCTGTCAGAAGAAGTCATGCATCTGGATATTTCCTGAGGCATTCTAAGTCTGTCACTAAAGGAAAATTCTATGCAGATCAGGATCCTATTTTTAAATCAGGCTTCCCATTCTTTTTTTTTATTTATTCAAACTTAGGAGAAAGTCATCACGGGGGTCTTGCTTGTTAAGAACCACGAAATTAAAAGTTGCAAATCTGGTTCTGTGTACCAGTCTGTGCTCACCTGCCTGTCCTCACCAGGTGACCTTCAACATGGAGCTGCTGCCTGTCTTGTCCTACAAACCATTGAGTTAATAGACCTGTTAAAGTACAGAGTAATAACTACTAATATTATAATATTTACCTACTATCCAGCAGCAAGTATCTGTAGAACTGTTTTCGTCAGTTAAGAGGAAGAAATACACTTCTACTTAAAAACTCACATGGCATTATGTGCTTTGTAAAGTAAAACTCAGCATTTTCTCTATGATTTACACAGCCTCGTCAGACTAATGTGAAGTGCTGGGGCTGACTGACACCACAGCATTTCTTTAAGGAGATAATTATATACATGCTGTTTGAATGCATGCTGTCTGCATCCGAAAGTTCAGCCAGAAAAGAGTTGTTGGGGTGGGGCTGAGGCACTGTGGGAGCTCTGAGGGGTGGACAGGACTCTGGTGCTGCTGGTCGCACCACAGAGCAGCCACCAGACAGGGAGGAGTGGCTGCAGGGTGGCTCCAGGTGTCTCCCAAACCAGTGGAACAGGCTCAGGGGCGATCAGAAAAGCGGCAGCTGCAGGGACAGACGCACAGCTGAGGGACCATGGGTGGCCCAGACAGGGCAGGGACCCTCTGATGGGCCACGGCATCATGGGGCTGGGACACTTCACCGTCTCTGGGCTGGGGCAGGATGCAGCCCAGCATAAATCAGGCTTTCAGGTAGCTCAGCTCAGATATTGATGGGCTGGAGGAGAGAAACAGGGAACGTGGCCCCGAGGAAGGCTGGCAGGGTGAAGAGGTTAAGTCGGCAGGGTCAAAACTACACACTGGAACCAAAACTGAGGAAAACAACCTGTTGGCAAGATGATAGGTTGTCACTCAAAGAGGAACTGAAAATAAACAATAACGAAGTAATTAATGCGTAGTGAAGAAAAATGGAACAGCATAAGGCAGTGTTACAGTGAGATAGAAAGGGGGAATACTAAGGCAACCGCAACAAGTTATTTATTATTGGACAGCAAAGCTGCTTTAAAATGCAGGGATGATCTGACAAATCACACCACGGGTTCTTTGTCGCACGAGTCGCTTTGCCAGAGCTCCTTTCCCCGCCTTTCCAATCCCCGCAAGGATGCTCCCGTGCATCCCGCAGGATTGGGCTGTGCACCGCCTGTGCCTAGCACCATCTAGTGAGCCGGCCGCTCCTCCTTCCACTCCAGCGAAGGCACCAAAAGAGATGTTCCCTGACTTCCAGCCCGCGGAAACATTTCCACATCTGCATCAGCTATGCAGATTCTTCTGGCACTTGAATTTAGAGGCAGGAGGGAGGGCTGTTCCAGATGACTTTTGAGGATGCAGATCTTCCCTTCTTTGAAACACATGCCTTCTCTGGGATGAAGAGCAGAGCAGGTGTGTTGTAATAGCAGGGTGGTTACCAAGATGTTCCTCTGATGATAAAAATTCTGTCTTAACTCTTATAAGCTAGCTTGAGTACCTCTCCTTTTATTAATATTATTCTTTAATTGGATTGGTGATTAAAGTAATATTTAGTCTGCTATTGTTATGTTTTTTTTTTTTTTTTTTACTTCTTAGAAATAAATCTATATTCTTCTTTCCAACCAAGATGAAAAATAATTTATAAAATATTCACAGCAGCCAGCATTTTCCTGGGAAACACAAATTATTTTGTCCCTTAAACAGTTGCTGCAAAGAGCAGAATCAGAAAATACTATATTATTATAATAATAATTAGTACAGTTACCATGCATTTCAATAGTCAGTACATTATGCAATTAGGTGAATTTGAGCCACATTTCACTTGGGTACAAACTGAACTTAGAGCAACTTTATTATTAGTCAACTACAAATCAGAAAACAACTTTCAGGTCTTTCAACTATTTGCTCTGGACATCTAATACACTTAGGAATAATAAAAGGTAGAGTCAAGAAGAGGAAAGGTAAAGTCTAGCAGGCATCAGGACACAGAATGCAGTGATTCTTTCATGAGATCCATTAACTGAAGGACAGTCAGAGGAGGAGTATTGGTGTTATTGACGCTCTACTTTTCCATGTTGCTTTATGGTAATAAGCTGTCCATACATTTTCATCACTTTCTTTCTCCCATTCCCTCCTGCCCTCTTTAAAACACTGCACAGTCAGTAAAAAGTGTGGGCACCCTAGGGGCATCCAGAGTTTTGTATTGTCTTTGAAAATTAGTTGTCCTCTTAGCTGGGTTTATGTACTGTGCTCACACTACCAATCTGTCTTCAGCACGTTCATTCAGGGAAGCAGTGGTGCAATAAAATAAATATAAAAGAAAAAAAGTCAAGGAACAAATTCAGGTTTACAAATGTTTATAGTATTCAGTATTAAGAGATCATTAATAATCTAGAGGCAAAAATTCATGATCTTTGGCTACATGAGATAAATGATAAGTATAAATGACATGGTATTAATGAAGAATTTGCTGTTTGTTTAGAGAAAATAAAGCTAATTTTGAAAGATATTTCTCATTCAAAAAATGCTCCAGTCACTCCTTAAATATCCTACTAATTAATTGTTTAACATAGTCTGACTACATAAATTTATGTGACAAAAATCTAAATAGAAAATTTTTCCCCAAGGAAATCAAATGAAGCATGCAACGGATTTGAGGGAAAATAGGGTCTAATTTAAAGCTACCAGACATAGCTTTATCCA
>WBMY01010083.1:15825-46978 GCA_013397315.1 Donacobius atricapilla | reverse complement strand
CTTCACCAAGTCGTGGAAATTTCCTGGAAATTTCACGGAAAAAACTTCACCAAATGCTCAAACCCATGGGTTGGAAGGGAAAATCCCTATCCCAGGTTGCAGGTTGGGCACTTCCAGGGATCCTGGGGCGGCCACAGCTCCTCTGGGAATTCCATTCCAACTTTTCACCACCCTCAGAGGGAAGAATTTCTTCCCAATATCTCACCTGTCCCTGCCCTCTGGCAGTGGGAAGTCATTCCCTGTGTCCTGTCCCTCCATCCCTTGTCCCAAATCCCTCTCCAGCTCTCCTGGAGCCCCTTGAAGCTCTGGAAAGGGGCTCTGAGGCTTCCCTGGATCCTTCCCTTCTCCAGGCTGGACATTCCCAGCTCTCCCAGCCTCTCTCCAGCCCTTGGAGCGTCTCTATGGCCTCCTCTTCCACATCCTTCTGCCATTGGGCCCCGGAGCTGGGTGCAGAATTCCCGGTGGGAATTCCAGCAGAGGGGCAGGATTCCCCCCTTTTCTTTCCCTAAAATATTTCCCGTCCCCGTTGCAGCTGCAGGAGGAACGAGATTGGATAAAAATGGGATCGGGATCGCTCCCCCTTCTCCTTCCTCTGCTTTCCAAGTATTTCCCTGCCTGACTCGACTAATAAATATCCAGGATTTATGATAATTAATTCCGAACACGCCCTGGAGTTGCGCAGGTGCCTGGAGTGTCGCTCCCTGGGCACTTGGAATTAATTTGGGAGGATTTATTCCATGCCTGGGCTTGACACGGAAGCGCTCCGGTCTCCGGCACATTCCCAGCCTTTTCCTGGAATGCTGAGCCACGGGAAGCGGAGCGAGAAGGGGAAGTGGATTTGCATGTGGTTGCCTAATGAAGCTGTGGGAAATTAGGGAATTAAACAGCACTGGGAGAGCTGGAAATTTCACGAGGGATGAGAGTTCCTGTGATCCAAAGGCTTTGGGAATTGTTCCCTGGGAGGGTTCCCCTCGTTTCCAGGAGAGCTGGAAAGGGATTTTTGAAAAGGGGTGGAGGGACAGGACACAGGGAACGGTTAAAACTGGCAGAGGGAATTTGGGATGTTGGGAAGGAATTATTCCCTGGGAGAGTGGTGAGGCCCTGGACTGGAATTCCCGGGAAAATCTGTGGCTTCCTCATCCCTGGAAGTGTCCAAGGCCAGGTTGGACGGGGCTTGGAACAACCTGGGATAATGGGAGGTGTCCCTGCCCATGGAAAAGGGTGGGATCAAATAATTTTCCAAGGTCTCTCCCAACTCAAACCATTCCGTGATTCCCTGAACTTCACCTCCTGGATGCAGATTCCACAAATGTTTAAAAAAAAAAAAAAAAAATTATGTTTCTGCCTGAAAAAAAATATCAGGGAAGTATCCATGAAGTGTGGGGAAA
Source organism: Donacobius atricapilla (assembly GCA_013397315.1). NCBI lineage: Eukaryota > Metazoa > Chordata > Aves > Passeriformes > Mimidae > Donacobius > Donacobius atricapilla. The sequence goes on along the minus strand of WBMY01010083.1, from coordinate 45,590 downwards.
CAAGGAAGGGATGTGCACTTCCCGGGAATTCTTTACCAGAATCTGGGAAAATCCTGCAGGGAAAGGTGCACAGGGAATTGTTCTCGGCTGAGGGGGAAGGTCTGCGGCTCGGAGCATCAAAGTTTGGGATTTTTGCTGGGAAAATCCTTAGGAAATGGATCTGCCAGCCCGGTTCCCTTCCCCGCCGTGCGACTCCTCGTGTCCTTCATTCCACGTTCCTTCTTTTTTTCCTTTTTCCTTATTTGTCCGGGATTTTTCCTTGCCTAACATCTTTTATTCCCTGCCTCGTATCCAAAAAAAATCGACTCGGGATGAATGCGGGATCTCTTTAGGAACTTTTAAAGTCAGGAGCTTTAGGTCCAGCTTCCAGGTGGGAATTCCCGGTGGGAATTCCAGGCTCTCCCACGTGGCACAGCCCTTGCTGTTAGGATTCGGGATTCTCCTGATAAAATTCAGGAATTCAATGGAGCTGCGAGGATTCCGACCTGATTTTCCGGCTTGTTTTCCTGCCGTTCCAAACAGCAGGGAAAGGTGGGTGGATGCCTTGGGATGCAACCTGAGGAAAACCGGGAAGGGAGGTGCCGGAGGAGCTCGGGAATGACTCGGGAAAAGCCGGAATGGATGCTCTGGAAGCTGCCCAAGCCGTCTGCCGGATGGAGGGAAGGGGGAGGCCTCTCCCCTCCGTGCGCTCCGAGATCCCGGCAAAAACACCGGAGCGTTTTCCAGATGGATCCAGGGACGGAACGCGGCCGNTCCAGGGACGGAGCGCGGCCGCTCCGTCTATCCCTGGAAAAAAAAACCAAACAAACAGAAACAAAAAAAAAAAAGAGCAGGAATTCATCCACAGCTTGTTCAGCTCCTTATCCCAAGCAAAAAAAACCAAACTCTTGGGATCGCTCCTTTTGGGAATGTCGGGAAGAGTTTTTTGGGAGACTGGAGGAGCTCCTCGCCTTCCCACCCCGGGAAGTTGCGGGATAGCCCGGAAAAGCGGGTGAAAAACCAGGAATCTGAGCGGAATCGGCGCTATCGGAGCCGTCGATCTGGTTCGCTGGAGGAAAATGAGTTATTAAGTGGATTTAGGTAATTAAAAGTCGTTATCAATTAAGAGCTGATAACGAGTCCTGCCTCGGGCCCTTCTTAACAAATCCAGGCCCACCAAGGACGACGATGACGTCGGTTTGGGGCCTTTTTAGGGGATCAAAGCTCGGGTTTAGGATCAGAACCTCAGGTTTGGGATTAAAACGTCAGGTTTAGGATCAAAACATCAGGATTAGGATCCAAGCCTCAGGTTTGGGATCAGAACTTAGGATTTAGGATCCAAACCTCAGATTTTAGGATCAAAACCTCAGGTTTGGGATCAAAACTTAATATTTAGGCTCAAAACCTCTGATTTTAGGATCAAACCGTCAGGTTTAGAGTCCAAACCAGAAGTTTGGGATCCAAACATCAAATTTCAGGAGCAAGTCCTAAGATTTCAGGAGGAAAAATTCAGGTTTGGGATCGAAACCTCAGGTTTGGAATCAGAACTTCAGGTTAAGTAATCAAATCTCTGGTTTAGCATCCAAACCTGAAGTTTGGGATCCAAACATCAAGTTTAAGGTGAAAACCTCTGATTTGGGATCAAAACCTCAAGTTTGGGATCAAACCCTCGGGTTTTAGGGTCCAAACCTCAGGCTCAGGATCCAAACCTCGATTTTTAAATTCCAGAAGTGTTTTTCCTTCCGTCTGTGACACGGAACCGAGACTCGAGAGCGCTTTGGGATTTTTCTCCGTTTATCGCCAACGCAATTCCGCACGAGCTGAGGTCGGTCCCTCCATGGAAAAAACACGGATGTTGTCCCCCCCCCAAAAAAAAAACCCCAAATGCTTTTCTTGGGCTCCCAGCAGGAGCAAGGAATTACCCCAGGAGCTGCCACGGGGAAGGAGGAGCCGCTGTGGTAATTTTCGGGGTGGTGCCGACGGAGCCGTCGGATTTTGCTCCGGGAATGCTTTTCTCCGAGGGTGCCCAGCAGCAGGCAGAGCCCGGAATAGCTCGGGATGAATGGAAAATCCAGGAGGCTGGAAGCCTCTGTGATTTTTTTTTCTCCCCCACCTCGATTTCTTTTGTGTTTAATCCCGAATTAACGAGCGCAGCTCTTTTATTCCCGCGTGGCTCTCCCGGAATTTTAAGGGAGGAGGAGGAGGGACAGGAACAAAAGCCCCGAGCCATGGATATAATTTTGGAATCAGCACGGAGCTGTTGATAAAGCTGGTTGTGCCCAGCCCACTTTCAGACCCTGGAAAAACGGGATTTAACGGCGCTTTTTCCCCATTGGAGTCTTCCCAAGGGTTCGGATCCTAAAAGCGTTAAACGTTTGATGATCCCACAGAATGGGATGGACACAAAACCTCCATAAATGGGATCGGCAGCTGGGAGTGAGGGAGCGGCTCCCGGGAAACCCCGAGGTGGCTGCAGCCAGTTCCTTGGATTTTGGGATGTGACGGATGCAGGAGGTTCAAGGGGAGCGGAACACCTGGGCCTCTCCTCCTGCTGTTCCCCTTCCGCTCCGGAATATTCCGGTATTGCCTCAGCACGGCTGGAGAATTCCTTTTTGGACGATAAAAAAAGGGGATTTCAGCGTCCCAAATCCTCTCTCGGATGAACGAGGATGGAGGGAAGTATGGAAAAGTCCCCCTGCGGCGGGAGGAGCGGCTCCTCTCCATCCTGGATCCAGGCTGGGGGATTAAGGGATGGAAAGCAGCTCCACGAGAAGGAGTTTTGGGTGTTGGTGGGTGAAAAAACGGGACGAGCCCCGTCCGTGTGCGCTCACGTCCCAGAAATTCCCAGTGTCCCGGGCTCGTCCCAGGGCAGGGAAGCAGGAAAGGAGGGAATTCTGCCCCTCTGACCTGCTCAGGTGAGACCCCACCTGGAATTCCGCATCCAGCTCCAGAATCCAACGTCAGGGGGATGTGGAGCTGCTGGAGCAATTCCGGAGGAGGCCACGGAGATGCTCCAAGGGCTGGAGAGAGGCTGGGAGAGCTGGGAATGTCCAGCCTGGAGAAGGGAAGGATCCAGGGAAACGTCAGAGCCCCTTCCAGTGCCTGAAGGGATTCCAGGAGAGCTGGAGAGGGATTTGGGATGAGGAATGAAGGGACAGGACACAGGGAATGGCTTCCCACTGCCAGAGGGCAGGGATAGGTGGGATATTGGGAAGGAATTCTTCCTTGTAGGAGTGGTGGAAAGTCGGAATGGAATTCCCAGAGGAGCTGTGGCTGCCCCTGGATCCCTGGAAGTGCCCAAGGCCAGGCTGGACGGGCTTGGAGCATCCTGGAACAGTGGGAGCCCATGGAAAGGGCTGGAATTCCACCATCCTTGATGTCCCTTCCCACTGAAACCATTCCAAGACTCCCTGTGAGGACCCGGATTGGGTTTATCCCACCTCCCACATTCCCTTGGCCAGAGAAGGGAGGAGAAGTATGGGGGTGAAGGCAAATCCTTCCAGGCTGGAGACAGCGCAGGAACGGCTCTAAATCCTCCAAACGGCATTCCCGCCCACAAAACCCTCGGGAGAAAAACGGGAACAAAGACCACGGCATGGGAGCGGGAGCGTGACAAGTCCAGCTTCCACGGGTTGGACAATCTGGGAGCCTTCCTGACGGATTTTTCCTGCTTTTCTCCCTGCTGGAGAGAACAGAGCCACGTATGGATACCTTTGGATGGCAGAGACCTCCGCGGATTCCCAACAAACAGGGCGCGGAAAAGTTGGATCGTNTAAACTACTATTTATTTTAAATCTTCGCTGTTTTCAATCCATCTCTGAGCGTTGGAAGTTTTTCCCATGGACTGAGGTCAAAGGCAGTGCTTTCCTGGGGTCCCAGCCGGGCTCTGGGAGCCCCCAGGGCAGTTCCAGGGGTTTTCCACATGCCCTGGATTCCAACAGGATCGCTGGGATCTCCTCCCGGATTCCGTGAGGAGCATCCAGGGCCGGGCTCTGGGGATGGCTCCTCCAGCCTGGAGAGGAGGCTGCGAATGGATCCAAGCGTCCTCTCCACCTCAAGGGGTGGTGGGGATGGGAAAACTGGGATTTTCCATGGAAGGGATCCACGGCTGCAGCACAGAGGGGTCTCCCGTTGGCTGGGGGAGACGTCCGTTCTTGGAGGCCGCGGAATTTGGACGCTGAGTGGGAGAATCCCAAGTTCCCTGCGCTTGGGGGAGGAAGGGAGCGTGGCCCAGGTCACCTCCAGATCCATCCCAAAACCTTAGGGGAACACGGTTATAAAAACAGGGAAAAACATACTGGGGAGCTGGAGTTTCCCGTCTCCCACCTGGAATAAGGACTGGAACCCTGGAAAAGGGAGGAGGAGATGTTCTGGCTCTTCTGGTTTGGTTTGTTTTTTTTTTTTTTCCCTAATTGCTGCGTCCTCAGCCTAAATTTCTCCCTCCTTTTCCCGCTCCGGTTGGGATCCTGAGGTTTCCTTTTCCCCTGCGCATAGGAGAAGCTCCCGCAGCACAAGTATCCGAGATTTTGAGTGGAGAAATGAACCCTCCTCATCCTCGCTGCCCATCCGGGGCAGGTTTTGAGGAGTATCCGATGGGCGTGAGCCTCTGGAATCCGCCTCTCCTGCCAGAGGAGCCTCTGGAAGCAGCAGATGCTCCCGCACCTGCCAAGTCACTCTCCCGGGGTGGGTCTGGGACGAGGTTTTTGCTCTTTGGGAATTCCTTCAGCCGAGCTCCTTCCGAGGAGTGGCAGAACGCGGAAGTGTTCGGGTTCCTCGCGTGGTTTCGGTGCCCAGGGAGCGTTTTCAGGGGTGACGTTCGCTGCCGAGCTCCCTGATCGAGTTCCCGAAGTGAAATATCCATGTTTTAATCCACGGATTGGGGGGGAAAAAAACCCCCACACTTATTTCTGGCATTCCAGGGATTTTTTTGGTTGGGTTTTTTTTTTGGCTTTTGGTTGTTTTTTTTTTAAGTTTCAAGGATATTTAGGCCTGTTTGGAATTTTCCTCGGCGTACATGGGCTGCTCTAGTCCTGGGTTCGGTGTGTTCGAATTCCCTTTCAAACTTCGGAGTGAAGTCCTCATTCCCTGTGGGAACACCCAGGGATGGTTTTTGGGGGGGTTTTTCTGCAGCTTCCAGAGGGAACTGGATCCGCTGGGATCCGCTGGAATGTAAGGATGGGTCCATTCATGGCTCTCAAAGTTCCGGATGCGAAGTCCGGACGCTCCGAGCGTGGTTCAAAAGCAGCAGCACAAAAATCATGGAACGCTTTGGGTGGGAAGGGATGAAGATCGTGGAATTCCGCGGGCAGGGACACCTCCCCCTATCCCGGAGTGTGCTCCAGGTGCTGGCCTTGGACAATCCCAGGGATCCAGGGGCAGCCACGGCTTCTCCGGGAATTTCATCCCAGCCGCTCACCACCGTCACAGTGAGGAATTCCTTCCCCATATCCCAAATTCCCTCTGGCAGTGGGAAGCTATTCCCTGTGTCCTGTCCCTCCATCCCTTATCCAAGGTCTCTCTCCAGCTCTCCTGGAACTCCCTGAGGCCCTGGAAGGAGCTCTGAGGTTTCCCGGGAGCCTTTTCTTTTCCAGGCTGGACATTCCCCGCTCTCCCAGCCCGGCTCCAGCCCTCGGAGCATCTCCGTGGCCTCCTCTGGAATTGCTCCAACACCTCCACATCCTTCTGCCGTTGGACCCCAGAGCTGGGTGCAGAATTCCAGGTGGGATCTCACCTGGGCAGGACAGAATCCGCCCCCCCTTTTCCCGCTTCCCGCAGCTCCAGCGGGAAGGCGCGGATTGACATTTCTCCCGGATGAGGAGGAGGTCTGGGAAAAGGGGAAAAGCCGGGGAACATCGCGCTTTTCCACCTCCCTTCCCCTCCGTGCCGAGCGCGCCGATCCCTGGGATCACGGATCCCGGGCACGAGCCGCGCCGTCGGAGCGATTCGCATCCATGGAACGTACGGCCCGCTTCCCGTGCGGATAACCAACGCTTCCCTCCATCTTCCCCTCCGCTTTTCATCCCCTCCTGTGTCCAGAGGAACAATCCTGGCTCCTTTTTCTCTTTTTCCTGGATTTGGGAGCGGAACAGGGAGCAGGGAAGCAGCACAAATTCCCGACAGCCGCGCCGGCCCCGTAATTTTCCTCCTACAAATGATTGAAGGATTTTGCGGCGGCGGCGGGTGGGGGGAAAGTTCTTTTCCCAAGTGGGATCTGCTGTCTGTAGCGCCCGTCTTGGAGCTTGGAATGTTTTCCAGCCTTATCTCCCAGTCCTAAAAATATCCCGGCAGCGCCTGCCGGGAAGAGGGGGAAGAGCTGCTTCCGTGCTTTTATCCCTGTCGGAGAAGGAACGGGAGGAGATCGTCGGAAATTCAGGGGGTGACCTCGGGAAGGTCATCTCGTTTTGCACCTTCTAATTGCTCCCCTCACCCCCAGGGATTTTTAAATTTTTTTTAATTGCTCCCCTCACCCTCACCCCCGGGCTTTTTTTTTTTTTTTTTTTTTNTTTTTTTTTTTTTTTTAGGGATCGAATTCCACAGGGAATTTAACAGAGTTGACGTCCTGGGGAAACAAGGATTCCTTGTTTTCATCCCAAATCCTCCTCCTCCGGGATTCCTCCCTCATCCCGATCCCAGCCGTGCGGGGGGGGAATCAAATGGCGACAGGTGGCCTCGGAATCACCTGTTCCCCTCCAGCTGCCGCTTCCTGAGGACGAGGGAAAACCATTCCAAAGCCCCAGCTCGGGATTTCCAAGGAATTCGACCCCCCCTCCCCTTCCCCGGAGGAGCTGTGCCCGATGTTTGCTGTGGCTCTGCCGAAGGAGGGGAAGGAGGGAGGAGGAGGAATATTTTCCTCTCCGGCTCAGATCCGCTGTTTGTAGCTCCCTGCTCTTTTCCCGACCTCATTCCACGAATATTTTGGAGTTGGAAAAGCACGGGATGTGCTCCGAGCTTTGCTTTCCTCCGCTCGGGGCTGGGCTTAGCAAGGAAAACAAAACTCCTTCCAAGTTTGGTCCTCGGCGCTGCTTTTCCCTTCGGTTTGCTCTGGGTTGCTCCTTGGTTTTTTTTCTGCCGTTATGGAATATATTCCCTTTTTCCTCCCAGCGGGAAGTCTCGGGAAAGGCAGGCCTGGAACTGGGATTTAAAGTTGTTCCGTTCTGGGATTTAATTTAAGGATGTGCATTTAGGTTTTATTTTCCCCATGCTAAACCCGTAAAATATCGACCTCCCGTGCTCTGATGCCTCTGGAATTCCCCTCCCCCCAAAAAAAAGTGAATTTTTACTGTTTTGTTGGAATTTTTTGTCCTTTTCCTGCTGTTTTCCGACCTCTGTGACTTCGGGAGTCCCACTTTTCCCATCTTCATCCGCACTCGGGCTTTTCCCTCCATCCAGGCTCCGCCTTTTTAAGTTTAAAGCTTTAAATTAAGTCTTTTTCCCTCAGGATTAGGACGAATGGATTTTTTTTTTTTTTNNNGCGAATAGGTTTTTTTTTTTTTTTTTTTTTTTAATGGAAATGAGGTTTTCCCTAGGGAGTTAAAAAACGGGAGTTCAAGGAAAGGGTGTTTTGGACGTGTGGTGAGGAGGGTCAGGATCCAGCAGCTGCCGCCGGAATTTTTCCCTGCTCCTCTCCCTCTCTGCCTCCCCCCAGCTGCCACTGCCCCAAAAAGCCAAACTCGGCCTTTTTTCCCTTAAAAAAACCCCCATCCTTAGGGGGAAATTCAGGGATATCAATCATGGAATGGTTTGGGTGGGAAGGGAAAAATCCCATCCACTCCCCCTGGACGACTTCCACTATCCCAGGTTGCTCCAAGCTGGCTTTGGACAATTCCAGGGGATGGGGCAGCCACAGTTTCTCTGGGAATCCCATTTTCCACCATTCCAGGGCCTCCCAGGGAGGAATTCCTTCCCAGTATCCCATCTTTCCCTGCCCTCTGCCGGTGGGAAGCCATTCCCTGTGTCCCGATGATCCAAGAGGGCGGAAATTTGGAATTTATAAAAAAAGCCCCAACGGTTTAGCTAAGCCAGGGCGATCCCTGCGCGAACCCCTCTCACAAGGCGGCAGCAAAAACACCGGGAATTCCGGGAAAACAAGGAAAAATAACATCCTCTGCAGTGTTTTTAGGGAATTTTCTGGCCAGGAGTTTTTGTGCCGTCGGATTTCTGGCCCCTGATGATTTTCTTTGCTCGGAATATGAAATGGAGACACCTGAGGTTGGCAGAATTCCTTTTTCTGCAGGAATTTTCGGGGGTGGGGGAAAATTTTCTTCCCTCGATTCTGATCAGGCCGGATTTTTCTCGGATTGGCGCAGGCTGTTGCTTGTTCCCGGGCTTTTGGCTCAGAGTTCAAGGCATTCCTCTCAGTATTCCCCATTTCCAAGGAGCTTTTTCCCATTAATCATCTTTCCCTCAGAAGATTCCGACTGGGGAAGCAAAACGAGATCAATTTATGATGGATTTTTTAGGAAGTATTTGAGTCGGCGTTGGCTTGGACAATCTTCACTCCGATTTCTAGGAAGCTCAGGAATGAAAATCTGGGATTTGGGAGCGAATTGGAGCTGATTCGGGGAGTGGGATTTCATGGAATGCCACCATCCAAAATGCTCCGCCCTCCAGGTGGGAATCGTCTGCTCCAGCTTCACCCAACTCCCACCCTGGTCCCACCCTGGAGGTCGGAAAACCGTCTCTTCCCATCCCAAAACTGCCCCAGAAACCTCGGGAACGCGGCTTTTCCAAGAGGACACATCAAGGGAAGGTGCCCTCTCAGTTGGAAAGGCAGAACTTGGATCCATCGGTCTGGATTTGGTTTGGATGGAAAACAATGAGGACCCGAAGATTTATTAAAAAAAAAAAAATTATGGATAACGGGTCACAAAGTTCTCCTGGGATAAGGGATCTTCTGGGATGTCTTCAGTTCACGGAACTTCTTATCCACTAAAACGCTTTTGAGGTTTTTTTTGGGAATGCTGTCCCAGGACCTTGGAGAAGATGATGGATGGGCATCCTCACCCCCCCCAGGCCTTTCCCTGGGGTCTCCAGCTCCTCTTTCCCATCCCGTCCCATCCCATCCCGTCCCATCCCATGGTGTCCTCCAGCTCCTCTCCCATCGTTTTGGGATGAGAAATGACTCTTCCACCTCCATCCCGGCCCTGCTCCCTCTCCCACCCCTCGGCGAATTGAATTCCCGGCCTTCCGTCCTCCTTCGCCCCGTTCCCTTTAAACCCAAACTTTTCCAGGGCCGATATCCCCAAGCCCTTGACCTCCTCCGAGGCTCAATAAGGCAAGAGGCTAAAAAAGCGATTAATTGGCGTCGGGGGAGATATCGGATGGCAAAAGCCTCCGGATAAAATTCCAGAGCTCCTTTGAGAGGCTCGAGGTCATCCCGGCGATTTCGCTGCTTTCATGTGGATCCTCCATTCATCCCGGGCTGTTTGCCTTATCAGCTCTCCAGCAGCTTCCTAAATTCCCATTTATTATTTTTTTTTTCCCTCGGAGTTTAAAGGCGAGGCCGGCGCTGTGAAGTTCAGACCGGGAGCGTCGGGAAGCGACCGCACGCGCTCCGATAACGGGGGGAAAAAAAAAATCCGTCCTTTCCCTTTTCGGAATCTGCTCTTTGAAGCCTCCAGGGTTTTTTGGGTTTTTTTTTTTTTTGGGAGCCCTATCCCTGCGTCCTCCAGGCCAGAAGGAGGGGGACGATGCCAAAGGCACGGATGCGAAGCGGGATGTTGGGAGATGGGAGGAACGTTTCTCGCGGCTTCGTCCCGTTCTCCGCAGCGAAAATTCCTCCAAAAAAGGGGAATAAAAACCACCCAGGGCAGAGGCAGGGTGATCCTTCCCTGCTCCTGGGGATTTCCTAACCTTGGAACATCCCGTTTAAGAGCTCTTGTCCTCCTTGAACTCGTCTAATTCTCCTTTGAACCTATTTATGGGATTTGGCTGCGTTGCTGAATTCCAGGGCTTAATTAGGAGCCAGGGAAAGTCATTTCCTGGAGTTGTCTTTTAAGCTCTGGAGCAACCAATTAAAGGAGGGGGGGAAAAAAAAAATAAGTGTGGAATCATTCCCTGTTCCTCTTCTCCGCGGTGCTTTTTAGGAATAACGGGAAAATCGGGTTTTCAACGCTTCCGAAATATTCCCTGGTTGTTTTCAAGGCTTCTTTGGGAATTCTTTTCCCCTGAGGGTGTGACCTGTGGAGCTTCCCGGAGGAATTGTGGGTGTCCCATCTCCGGAAGTGTCCCAGGGCAGTCTGGAAAAGGGATTGGAGCAGCCTGGGACAGTGGAAGGCGTCCCTGCCCGTGGAACGGGGTTGAGCGGGATGGTCCTCAGGGTCCCTTCCAACCCAAACCATTCCATGATTTCTAGGGCTCGGTCTCATCCCAAATCTCGGGGGTTTTGGTTCCCAGCGGAATCAGGGCGTTTGCGGCAGGGATGGGATTTCGGATTCCGTAGGACATCACCTTTTTTTATTTTTTATTTTTTTTTTTTCTTTGCACCTTCGGATGGTGCTGGATCCAACGCAGGGGAACATCGGGTCCCCTCCTGGATTCCATCTCCCGGTTTCCTGGTGGAACCAGCAGAGGGAAAAGCTCGTTTTCCATGGATTTCCTCCCGGCTTTCCTCCTCCTTCCCTTCCCCAGGCTCAGGGGGGACGCAGTCCCACGAATTCCATTCGCAGCCGCCCTCGGTTGCTTGAGCGCCAAAGCTCCGGTGAGGCCGCTGCCATTCCCAGATCCGTCCCAATACCGACATTTAAAATTATCCAGATATTTGTTGCTCCAGGGAGGAGCTGGCAGGATCCGCACGTCCAAGCTGGCAGAGAAAACCAGGAACATTCTCCCCTATGCAATAAAAAATTCCTCCTCCGCCGGTTTGGCTCCCGAAGGTGCTGAGGAGGAGCTCGGCCAGCCGGGAACGCGCCGGGAGCTTTCCCGGAGCACGTTCCGAGTTTATCCTGGTTTAACCGGGGCTGGGAGTTACTCCGGGGGTGTCATTTGGGGCGCAAATCATTCCTGAGCCGCCAATCCAGGGGTTTTATCTCGGCCGAATCCAAGGGGGGAGTCGAGCTCCGACGCCGTCGGATCCGTCGGGCCGCGTTGTCCCTGCGTTCCAGAGCAGCTGGGTGGGCAGGAATGTCCCAGATTTCGGCTCTCCAGTGGTCTGTGGATAAATAAAGGATCCTCAGGGTCCTACCACTCCTTTCTCGCTGTTAAATTCCCTCGGGATAATTAATCATCCGATGGTTTTCCGTTCGCCGGGAAAGGGAATGGTTGGGATGGTGCGGGGTGGGGGGGAAAAAAAAAGGTCGTGAGATGCCTCCAAAGCCCCCATGGAGCAGGAAAAAAGGACCCTCAAAGTCCTCGGAGTGGTGGTGGAAAAGGAAAGGACCTGCTCATGTCAAGGCTGGGAATTCCAAACTAAAAACGGGGAGATTCAGTTGGATACTGGGAGGGAATTTGGTCACGGTGACGGGTTGGTGAGAGCCTGGAATGGAATTCCCGGAAAAGCTGTGCCTGCCCCAAGGGGATGGGGCAGCTCCAATTAAGGCGGTTTTCCCTTAATTAACGACTCCCCCTCCTTTTTTAAGCACCCTGACATCTCCATCCTTGGAATTTCCAGCCCACCTCTGCATTCCCAGCCCCGGATTTTTTTCCCATCCCATCTCTCGCAGGAGCTGGATCAGCTCCCGGATTTCCGCCCGGTCCTTTATGGATTTATTTTGTTGCTCAGGGATTGATCCGACGCCCGTTCCCGGGAGTCGCCAGCTGGGAAACTGCTGAGCCAGGCAGAGACAAAGCTCCTCATCATCATCAACTTCCAGAGGAGGGTTTTTTTTTTTTCCTGCCGGATCAGCCTTTGGAGATTCTTTTCCCCGCAGGGAAAAAAAAAAAACAACCCTCCTCACGTTGATGTTTTGGAGGAATCTGTGGGATAATGGGGTTTTTTTCGGAATTTTGGAATTAAAGTCTCGTAGGATCATGGAAACGTCAAATGGAGTGGGAAGGACTTTTCAAGGTCATCAAGCCCGACCTTCCACTGGGCTGGGTCGCTCCAATCCCGCTCCGGCTTGGATTTAAGCTGGGCTTTGGGGAGCTGGGATTTGCGTCGCTGAGGTTTGTTTGGCCTCAGAGCCGCTCGGGACCGGACCGCTCCCTCGGCGTCACTCCTGGCGCCGGGATTAATTCCATGAGCCTCCCTGGCTGAGGATGAGCTTAAATTTCCCAGCGTTCCGCGTCCAAAATGATTTGGAATTTATCGATTGCTGCGGCCCAAGGGGAAAAGGGGCTGAAAAAGCTTTTTTTTGTTTTGGGAGCAGAGAGAAACGGGATCGAGAGATTTCCACATCGATTCCTGGGATTTCGGTCAGAAAGGGGCAGCCCCGAGCGAGGACCTGAGGGGAAAGAAGTTGGAGGGGTTGTTTTAAATTCCTGAACTGTCCAAAAAGAGGGAAATGAAGTTCGGGCAGGATCAGCTTTACCCGGTGTTGAGGCTTCAGGTCATCAGAGGAACGGGGACGAGGGGGAAGAGGTTTGGAATTAAAAAGGGAAAGGTTTAGATTGGAATTTGGGAAGGAATCCCCCCTCCCTGTGAGGGTGGTGAGGCGCCGGAATGGAATTCCCGGAGAAGCCGCGGCTGCCCCTGGATCGCCAGAATTGTTCCAGGCCGGGTTGGACGGGGCTTGGAGCAACCCGGGATGGCGGGAGGGTGTCCCTGCCCGTGGAATTCCATGATCTTTAGGGCCCTTCCAAACCATTCCACGATTCTTAGCCCGTCCCATAAATATTCCCGCTGACACCTCCTGCTCACCGCGGCCGCCCTTGAACCTTCTCCCGGCGCTTCCCAGGGAGTCACATCCCCTTTCCCATCAAAGCGGCGCCGCGGGAGCGCCCGGATCCGACGGCTCCCGCCGCCCGGAGCTGGATTTTCCCCCTCAATTTTCATTGGATTGGAAAGGAACGGATTCACTCGGATGGAGGAGCTGGTTTTTGCGCCGAGGTGGCTTCGGGGTCCTGCCTTGTCGGCGCTTTTCCATCTCCGGAATCGCCGTGGATTCAGGGTGGAGCAGAGGGCTGGGATTTCTCCCGCTGTCCTGGAATAGCTTTTTCCAGCTGGGAGTGCAGAATTTTAGGGTTCTTTGCCGGGTTCTTCCGGACTGCACGGCTCCCGGATCAAGGCCAGGACCTGCCGGAGCATCCCGAGCTCCGATTTTGCCGGACATTCCCTCCTGTCCTCAGGGATTGATTAAAAAAAACGGGATTTGACCCGGCTGTGTGTGGCCACATCCCGGGAATTCCCAGTGGAGAGCANGTGGAAGGTGTCCCTGCTCATGGACGGAGGTGACCCCCAGAGATCCCTTCCCACAGGGAAAAATTCCATGATTTTTCCATGATAAACCACCATTACTGAGGGATGGGCGACCTGGAGCCAAGCTACCACAGGGCCGCCTTGGAATTTTTGGGAGAGGACCCTCGATTTCCCAAAATCCTGCTCTCCACAGGGTGACTGAGGATACACCCCTCTCCCACAAAACCATTCCATGATTTTTTTTTTCNAAGTGGAGATTTAGGTGGGATATTGGGAAGGAATTCTTCCCTGTGAGGGTGATGCGGCCTCGGAATGGAATTCCCGGAGAAGCTGCAGCTGCCCCTGGATCCCTGGAAGTGTCCAGGGCCAGGCTGGAGCAGCCTGGGGTGGTGGAAGGTGTCCCTGCTCATGGACGGAGGTGACCCCCAGAGATCCCTTCCCACAGGGAAAAATTCCATGATTTTTCCATGATAAACCACCATTACTGAGGGATGGGCGACCTGGAGCCAAGCTACCACAGGGCCGCCTTGGAATTTTTGGGAGAGGACCCTCGATTTCCCAAAATCCTGCTCTCCACAGGGTGACTGAGGATACACCCCTCTCCCACAATACCATTCCATGATTTTTTTTTTCTTTTTTTTTCCCCATTTAACAACTCCCCAGCTGTGCCCTGAGCGGGTGACTCCTCCTCTGTGGGAAAAGCTGGAATGTTTTTCCCTGACGCCGTCCCACTCCAAGCTTTTCCTGCAGCTCCAGCTGCCCCAGGAAGAATCTCTGATTTTTTTTTTTTTTTTTCCTGCTGCATCCATGGGGAAAAGCCGAGAGCGATTCCACCTTTCAGGTTCGCGATTCCCTGAAAACGGAATTACTGGTGCAGAAAAACGCCCCGGCTCCAGACTTTGATATTTTTATTGCTGACACTCAGGGATCCAGTTCCCGGTTTTTGAAGGTCTGGCATCAAGGAATTATGTGGGGGGGGGGGTTTCCCATGTTTTAAGTCAAATATTCCCGAAAAATCAGCAGTAAATAAAATAATGGGTGTAATAATTAAAGGAATAATAATAAAGTGGGTGATAAACAAAATGACGGGGATAATGAATAAAATAAAGGGTGTAATAATGGATGTTAATTAATTAATTAATAATAAATAAGGTTACGGGTGAGGGGTTGGAATGGATGAGCTTTGAAAGCTCCTTTCACCCCAACCCATTTAATAATTCCATGATGATTAATTGAAATTTTCATGAAGTTTTGGCGGGGGGGGGGTGTTAATTAATTTTAAGCAGGGAAAGAAGACGAGAAGCAAGGTGGGAAATGAGATGGGAATTGTCCTCTCCTGGGAATTTTGCCCTGATGGATGGATTTGAGTTCTTGGACATGTCGGGTCCTCGGACCTCTCGGATATTTTGGTCTGTGAATCCAAAGGGACCACCCGGGAGTGGGAAATTCGGGGAGCAGAGCCCCCCTCCCCAGGCGCTGCGGAGCCGCTTCCGAGGCCTCCAAATCCTTGCCGGGCATCGGGAATTCGGATTGCTCCTCATAAAAACGCGGATGGGACCTTCCAGACCACCCCGTTCCCTTCCGGGGCCTCAATATCCCGGGAATCCCAAACCTCCCCTGGGCTGGGACAGACCCGGTGCCGTCGGCCGCCTTGGCCGGTTCTTCGGCCGATCCCGGCTCTCCGCAGCTGGAAGCGGCTCCCGGTTCCAGATTGGATCCAAGTTTGCGGAACGGGACAATCCGCGATTTAGGGTTGGCTCTCTCCCACTGCTTTCGGTCTCTGTCCTGCGGGGAAAAGCTCAATCCTGGATTTTCCTCTCTTTCCCAAGAGGAGTCGCGCGCATTTCCATCGTTATGACCCAAGCTGGGAGCCCGCACCCTGAAAATCCCGCTCTTTTTTTCCCATCCGGAGGTTTAAATCCCGCTGGAAAATGAGCTGGGCCAGCTGAGGGCTCGGGGCCAGGCTGACCCCTGGGACCCCCTGCCTCCAGGGACTTTTTTTTTTTTTTTTCCTTGCAATTTGGGCATTTCTGAGGAGCCCCCAGGGATTCATTCCCAAGAAAAAGGCGTCGGGATGCGATCCGCGCGATCCGTCGTTGCCCGACTGCTGGATGTGTCAGGTTTGAGTGGCACCTTCCTTCACAAGCCTCACTTTGCTCTTTACTCCTCCTCAGCTATTTCTAGACGTTCCCTAAAATCCCTGGAAATGAATCCCAAATACCTTCATCAAATTCCTTCCTNCAAACACCCTTCTAAAATTTGTTCTTTTTTTTTTTTTTTTTTTTTTTTTTTAAATACAAACCCACGCAAAAGAGGAATTTGAATAAAGGGACGGATCCCGGAATGTCTCAGCTACCCTCCGGATCATCCAGAGGTGACAAGTGCGGCGTTCGGGATAATCTGAAGAACCGGTGGAATTCTCTGTTTCTTGGAATTGCGATTTCTTTTAATCCCCTTTGGAACTTCTGAGCGCCGGCTTGCTGCTGGATGATCCCAAAAAATCCCTTTTGTCGGGGTCGGGGCAATTCCAGGAAAACACGGATTGGGGGGAAAGGACGGAGAGCAGCCCCGGGGATGAAGGAATTTGGGGGTGCTGGTGGGTGAGAAGCTCCGCGGGACTCATCCACATGCTCTGGTCCTGGAAATTCATTCCCCATGTTCTGGGGTCGTCCCACAGCGCGGGCAGCAGGAAAAGGGGGAATTCTGCCCCCCTGACCTGCTCAGGTGAGGCCCCACCTGGAATTCTGCATCCAGCTCCAGGATCCAACGGCAGGAGGATGTGGAACTGCTGGAGCAATTCCAGAGGAGGCCACAGAGATGCTCCAAGGGCTGGAGAGAGGCTGGGAGAGCTGGGAATGTCCAGCCTGGAGAAGGGAAGGCTCCAGGAAGATCTTTCCGGTGCCTGAAGGGACTCCAGGAGAGCTGGAGAGGGATTTGGGACAAGGGATGGAATGACAGGACACAGGGAATGGCTTCCCGGTGGAAAAGTGGAGATTTAGGTGGGATATTGGGAAGGAATTCCTCTCTGTGACAGTGGGAGTGGAATTCCCAGGGGAGCTGCAGCTGCCCCTGGATCCCTGGAAGTGCCCAAGGCCAGGCTGGACGGGGCTTGGAGCAACCTGGGACGCGGGAAGGTGTCCCTGCCCATGGGACCGTTCCATTCCGTTCCATTCCATTCCATTCCATCCCGTCCCATCCCATTCCTTCCCGTGGCCGGGTCCCTTCCGCCCTCACCATCTCCATCCCCGCCGCCGTCGGGTTTCGGCGTCGGTGCCGCCCGTGGTTTCCACCCAGCCCGGGCGGTTTTGGGACGGTGCCGGGGGCGGAACCCGCAGAGCTGCTCCGGCGGGGGGGAGGTCGAATCCATCATTTTGGAGTCTTTTTTGCGGGAAATGCTGCTGGGTTTGGTGGTTGTGCGGGAGGAGTTCATCGCCAGGTTGGTGATTCCAGTCCTTCCCATTCCCTCACGGAATGCGTTCCGCTCCCCGGGTCTGCGCATTCAAGGGTTCGGGGCGGACGCCGCGATCCCGGTTGGACGCTGGGGTGCTCGGCGGGCTTGCTGGGTTTCCCTGGGAGCTGAAAATCAGGGATTGGTTGGAAACCCTTTGGAAAATTCCCTGTTTTCGTGTAAATGATTCAACTCGAGCTGTGAGGTCGCTCCTCGTCCCGCGCTCACCGCGAGTGTTGATCACGGAGCCATTGGATGGCTGGGGTTGGAAAGGGATCTTGGTTGAAGTTTCCCCTCTCTCCTTGTTTTTTTTTCCCAGACTGGAATGGGTGGGAATCATCGAGCCTTGGACACGGGAGACTTTGCGGGGATGGAAGGAAAAGTTGTCGAATTGCTCTTCTCCACCCCGCGAGCTCCGAGTCACGGAACCATTGAGTGGTTGGGGTTGGGAGGGACCTTGGCCGATGCTTCCCCTCTCTCCTTGTTCTTTTCCATGCTTTTTCCAGGAATGGATGGAAATCATCGAGTCTTGGACATGGAGACTCGATGAGGGTTGAAGGAAAAGCGGAGAAATTGTTCTCCATCCCGCGCTCGCATCGAATCACGCAGTCATGGGGTGGTTGGGGTTGGGAGGGATGCATTTTCCCTGTCTCCTGGTTATTTTCCAGGATGGAATGGACGGAAATCATCGAGTCTTGGACAGGGCAGACTCGATGAGGGTGGAAGGAAGATTGGAGAGGCCTCTCTTCTCCCTCCCGCTCCCGCTTCGAATCCCGGAACCATCGGGCGGCTCGGCCCTTCCGAGACCTCTCGGTTGACGTTTCCCTTCCCTCTCCTCGTCTCTCCCGCAGGCTGGAATGGGTGGAAATCATCGAGCCTCGGACCCGGGAGCGCATGTACGCCAACCTCATCACGGGGGAGTGCGTCTGGGACCCGCCCGCCGGGGTGCGGATCAAGCGCACCAATGAGAACCAGTGGTGGGAGCTCTTCGACCCCAACACCTCCCGCTTCTACTACTACAATGCCACCACGCAGAGGACGGTGTGGCACCGTCCCCAGAACTGCGACATCATCCCGCTGGCCAAGCTGCAGACGCTGAAGCAGAACACGGAGTCGCCGCGGGCCTCCACGGAGAACAGCCCCGGCAGGAGCAGCAATGTCAGCCGGGAGGGGAGCACCAGCTCGTCCCTGGAGCAGGAGCTGGAGGCCAACGAGAAGGCGCAGGAGCAGCGGTCGGGCCGCCAGGCCGGCCAGTATTCCGTGGTGAAGGAGGAGACGGAAAGGTAAAGGCGGGCGTGGGCGGGAGGCGCGGAATTCCCGGTCCCGGTGGTCTCCGAGGGGCGTCCTGCAAAGATGGTTCTGCGGGTGGTTCCGTCAGAGAGACCCTTGGTGGGTCTCCGCAGGGTCGGATCCTCCGTGAAATAAGGAGGAAGAGGGAAAAATGTCGGGAAAAGGTGTTTCCCCACCTTCGGGACAATTTAGATGTTCCCTGCAGGAAGGGTCCTTAAAGGAATAATTTCTCCTCCTCCAGGATTCATTTTTAGGATTGGAAAATTAGGTTGAAGCCCGGCGTGGTTTTGAATTATTTCCCTGGATGACATCTCCCTGAGGAGTCGGGATGATTGGAAAGGTGTTTCTCCTCCTTCAGGACACTTCAGATGTTCCCTGCAGGAAGGGTCCTTAAAGGAATAATTTCTCCTCCTCCAGGATTCATTTTTAGGATTGGAAAATTAGGTTGAAGCCCGGCGTGGTTTTGAATTATTTCCCTGGATGACATCTCCCTGAGGAGTCGGGACGATGGGAAAGGTGTTTCCCCACCTTCGGGACAATTTAGATGTTCCCTGTGGGAAGGTCCTTAAAGGAATAACTTCTCATCCTCAAAAATTCATTTTTAGGATTGGAAATTAGGGGTTGAAACCCGGCGTGGTTTTAAATGATTTCCCTGGATGAGATCCCCTGAGGGGTCGGGATGATTGGAAAGGTGTTTCCCCACCTTCAAGACACTTTAGATGTTCCTGGGGGAAGGGTCCTTAAAGGAATAACTTCTCATCCTCCAGGATTCATTTTTAGGATTGGAAATTTGGGGTTGAAGCCCGGCGTGGTTCTAAATGATTTCCCTGGATGAGATCTCCCTGAGGAGTCGGGATGATTCATGCCTCAAGCACGGCTTGTCCCGCAGGCCTGGGGAGCTCTTGGCAGGGATCATTTCCCTCGGGAAGGAGAGAAGGGAGTCGGAGCTCCATTCCCAAGGACAACCTTCGGAGACCTTCGTGTCCCCCCTCCGTGGTCGTTCCGTCTTTTATGGCTCGAAAGCTGCAAATCGCGGAATCCTGGAATGGTTTGGCTTGGGAAGGAGCCTTAAAATCCATCTTTTTCCACCTCCTGCCGTGGGCAGGGACACCTCCCATCATCCCAACCCGACTTGGGAGAATTGGAGCAGCCGCAGCTTTTCTGGGCGACCTGAGGGCGGGTCATTAATTAATGTATTTGTCTCCTCTTAATTGCTGCTTTTGACCACGTTGAGGACCCGAGGCCGGGCTGAGGATTTCCACCTCCTGCGGAATTCCCAGGGGTGGAATTCCCGTTCCCAACTCCTGCTCCCAGAAACTGCGGCTGGGTGGGAACAGGAATTCCCGGCTCAGCGAGTCCTTTCATGTGGGGACATCAGAGGCAGCCTCGGCCCCACACCTCGGGGGAGGCTCCTCCTTTCCCCAGGCCCTGGAAGAGGCTCCCAGGGAATCTCTGGGCCTGGGAATGGGGGTCCCTCGTGGGGCAGGGGGATTTGGGGGCGGGAGATGGGCTCGGGGTCGTTCGCGGAATCGCAGAGTCGTGGAATTTACGGGAATCGTGGAATTGTTCGGGGGCGGAAAAGGGCTGAAGGATCGTGGATTTTCAGCCTTTTCCGTGGGCAGGGACACCTTCCCAAATCCCAGGGTGCTCCAAGCCCCATCCAAGCTGGCCTTGGGCGCTTCAGTGATCCCAGAGATTCTCTGGGAATTCCATCCCAGCCCCTCACCACCCTCCCAGGGAAGAATTCCCTCCCAATATCCCATCTGTCCCTGCCCTCTGGCAGTGGGAAGCCATTCCCTGTGTCCTGTCCCTCCATCCCTCATCCCAAAGCCCTCTCCAGCTCTCTCTGAGATCCTTGGATTCTCCAGGCTGGACATTCCCAGCTCTCCCAGCCTCTCTCCAGCCCTTGGAGCATTTCTGTGACCTCCTGTGGAATTGCTCCAGCAGCTCCACGTCCTTCTGCTGCTGGATCCTGGAGCTGGATGCAGAATTCCCGGTGGGGTCTCACCTGAGCAGGTCAGGGGGGCAGAATTCCCCCTTTTCCTGCTGGGAAACGAGCCCAGGAGTTGTTGATGGAGCAGGATCCCATTCCCAAAGCGGCATGAGGGAGGAACAAGGATCGGGGGATGGATTTTAAATTCCCTGGGATTTGCTGTGAGAACGGGGGCGGGATCCGCAGCTCGCTGGGGAAAGGATCGTTCCTGAGATGAGATCAGGAATTTCTTGAGGAAAGGATCATTCCCAAGGTGGGATCCGCAGCTCGCTGGGGAAAGGATCGTTCCTGAGATCAGGAATTTCCTGGAGAAAGGATCATTCCTGAGATGAGATCAGGAATTTCTTGGGGAAAGGATCATTCCTCGGATGAGATCAGGAATTTCCTGAGGAAAGGATCATTCCCAGGGAGGGATCAGCAGCTCCCTGGGGAAAAGATCATTCCCAAAGTGGGATCAGCAGCTCCCAGGGGGGTTCCCACATCGGATCCCATTCCCACATCAGACCCAACACGGACACTCCAGGTCACTGATCCTTGGTGTCCTCCACCCACACGTTCCCCGTTCCCATTTTGGGATGCAAATCTGCGGGATCGGGTGGGAGGAGGGCCGGACTCTCAAATAAAAACGTTTAATCCCTGGAAATCTCCTGGAAGAGGAAAGGAATTCAGCCCTGGGCTGGGTTCGGCTGATGGGAAGTTGTGTGTCCCCGAATCCCCAGGAATTCCAGGTCTCGGCCTTTCCAGGGATTGGGATTGAGCAGATCCCAGGCCTCGGAGCTTTAAAAAAATCAATAAAAAAATTTATAAAAATTCGGGTGCCACTAGAGGGAGCAGAAATTCCTGCTGGCTGGAATTTCCACCTGCATCCCTGGAGGTGACAGCGATGAGTCCCATCATGGCTGCATCCTTCTCTTGATCCTCAAATCCTGGCTGGAAAAAAAAAAAAAAAAAAAAAAAATCATTCCCTCATTTTCCCCATCCCTGGATGCGTCCAAGGCCAGGCTGGACGAGGCTTGGAGCAACCCGGGGTAGTGGAAGGTGTCCCTGTGGAATTCCATGGTCTTGAAGCCAAACCATCCCGTGATTCCACGTTTTCCCAGATCTCGGTTGCATTTCTGGCTGAATGATCCGCGGCTGGGAAGGAACTCTGGAGGTTTCCCGGCAGAACCTCCCGGTTCATGTTTTATCCCAGAAAAAAATCTTAAGAATTCCTGGATAAGCTCGGCACGTCCGTTTGGGAAAGGGAATTCGGGAGAAGTGGGAAAGCCTTCATTGGAATCCGCACCTGGGGCTCCCCTTGGAATTTCGGATTTAGGGAGCGGAGCATCCCCGGGTTTGTCTTTCCTCCGGAGCGCGACCTGGCAGCCCGCGGAATCTCGGAGCGGGAGCGTCGGCCGGGTTTTGTGGCGGGATTTTCCGCGCCGCCGGGAAGTGTCGGAGGTTACTGCCTGGAAATCCTTGGAGAAGGCGTCGGGCAGGGAAAAAGAAGTCTTTTCCCTGGAAAACTCGGCCCTGCCACTGCTTCTCCGAGGAGGAATTACGAGCGGACGCTTGAAGGACAAGGAATTGGAGTTTTGACCGCCAGGGGTTTTTTCCTTGGATCGAAATGCCGGAATCTCGGAGCGTGAGGGGTCTTCACCCAAATTCCATCTGCTGGGAAATCGTGCCTGAGTCCTTCCTCAGGATTCCCACTTTTTTTTCTTCTCACTTCCCCCTTCCGGAGGCACCGGGATATCGGAGGTGAAATGCAGCATTTAAATCTTCCCGGACTGAGTGTGGCTGAGCTGGAATGTCCGGAGCGGATCCTTTCAAAATCCAATCCCTGGGATCAAAGACTCCCCCCCACTTTACAGTCATTTCCTGACTCCAAAGGATCCCAAAAAAAAAGCAGGTTTGTGGAATTAAAAGATGCCTCAAAGCTCTGAAACGAGCGTCCCGCGGTTTTTCCCCGGAATTCTCTCCGCTTATTTCCTTTCCTGGGAGGCGCCGGGAAGAACCGGGTTCGGAAAACAGGTGGATCAGTGGCACGAATCTCCTCGGCATCTGCCGCCCGAGGGTTTTCCAGGTCCCTGCAGGGATTCCCAGCCTCCCTCCGAGACCAGAAGGAAGAGAAAACCAGGGCTTGGAGTCGGGCCGGAAAACGGCGCGGAAGGGCCGTGGCACGGACGGGATCGTCCAGGGCTCCCTTCCCGACGTCCTGCCGCCGGCAGCAGCTTGAGGCTTGGAATTCCGGGCCTTTCCTCAGCCAGATGTTGGATTTTCCCAGCTGGATGAGGAACCGGGAGGAATTTGGGAGAGCTGGGAATGTCCAGCCTGGATGAGGGAAGGATCCAGGGAAACCTCAGAGCCCCTTCCAGTGGCTGAAGGGGCTCCAGGAGAGCTGGAGAGGGATTTGGAATGAGGGATGGAGGGACAGGACACAGGGAATGGTTTCCCACTGCCAGAGGGCAGGGATAGGTGGGATATTGGGAAGGAATTCCTGGCTGGGAGGGTGGTGAGGGGCTGGGATGGAATTCCCGGAGAATCTGTGGCTGCCCCGGGATCCCTGGAAGTGTCCAAGGCCGGGTTGGAGCAACCTGGGATAAGGATTTTCCCTTCCTAACCCAACCCGTGGGTTTGAGCATTTGGTGAAATTTTTCCATGAAATTTCCACGAAATTTCCATGAAATTTCCACGAAATTTCCATGAAATTTCCACGAAATTTCCACGACTTGGTGAAGTTTTCGCTCCCATACCAGAGGGGAGGGAAAAAGAAAAAAAAAATTAATCCTGGAATTGTTGATCCTGTTGAAACTCCCGCCCGGATCCGGATCAACCCCAAAAAACGGCCTCATCCCCTCCCATCCCTTTGGACAAAGAGGAGGGCCGGGGATTCNCCCTTTGGACAAAGAGGAGGGCCGGGAATTCCGGAATTTCTCCATCTCTCCAGTCCCCGGCCCTGTGGGAACCTCATCCCGCCCCCAGACCTCGGCATTCCGCTGGAAACGCTTCTCTTCCCGATGTTTTACCCGCGGGGTGGATGGGGAGAGCGGGAGGCCGAGGCACCGACGTCCCCCTGGCTCCGGGGGCCCGGAAAACCACCACGGAGCTCCGAGGAATCCCGAGCCCTGAATCCAGCCCTGGAAGGGAAATGTTGGAAGGAATTCTTGGAATTCTTTGAAGTTCAGATTTTTTTTTTTTCCCTTCCTTTTACTTGCCGCCTGTGGCAACAAATCCCTGCCTTTTCCAGTTCCGTCCCCTTTTCCCGGGTTGCTCCGAGCTCCGTCCAACCCTGCCTTGGACATTTCCAGGGATGGGGCAGCCACGGCTTCTCTGGGAATTCCATCCCAGCCTTCGTTTGCTTCGCCTTTTTCCCCCATTTCCACCTCTGTTGGACACACCTTGCGCAGTCCAAGGATCTGTGTCCTCAGGACGTGGAATTATCCCCTCCTCCCACCCTCCCGGAATCCCGGACAAGGAGCCGGATCCATCCCAGCCGAGCTGTCCCGAAGATCTTTTTTTTTAGTTTAAGGATCGCCTGGGAATTTTGCCTGATTCCACGAGATCCTCAGTCTCCCAACCCACGAGGCAGGGCCTCGGGAACGATCCCAATTTCGGGCTTCCAGTGGGTTTTTTTGTGGATTTTCATCCCTGATTTTGGCTTATTCCCACCCAAAATTCCAGCTCCGAGTGACGTTGGCTGTCCCTATCCCTGGCCAAGGGGTCGGAATTCCGTGGCCTGCGAGGGCCCGTCCGATGGTTTTGACCTCGGGCGCTTCCAGGATGGGGCCGTGACAGAATCCTTCGACGGGATCTCTCAGCATTCCCAGATTTATCCAAAAGATTTGATCCCGCCCCCGGCCCCGGAAGATTTTCCAGCTCCAAAATTCCTTTAGGCTTCAACTTCCTTTTCCCTTTTCCGGCGCTGGGGATGCTCCAGCACTGCCGGGTCTCATCCCCATGCCCGGCTGAGTTTTCCAGGGAATTTCCAAGGTCGGAAGAGACTTCCAAGATCCTCGGATCCGTTTTCCAGGCTCTTTCCTTCATTCCACTCCTCGCCGCGATCCCTGAGTTTAATTGAAATCGCGAAGCTCCCCCCAGGGGGGAGGAAAATTTTTGGGGATAACCGGAGGAAAACGCATTCCCAGCATAACCCGAACAGGACCGAACTCCCCTTCCCCGTTCCATCCTCAGGGAAAAAAACCCAAAAAAACCCAAAAAAAAACCCCCAAAAAACCCCCCCCCAAAAAAAACCCCAAAAACCCAAAAAAAACCATAACAACAACCAAAATAAAATAAAAAATCCCCGCTCATATCCTGAATTTCTTGCTCCGGGGCGGGAATCGGGGGTCGAAGATTTTTAATATCCTTCCCCTCGAAGTCCCCGCTCCGGATTAGGCGGATCCTCGCCTAATTCCTCCCGGTCCCGAGATTCCGGTTGCGTAATTCCCGAAGAAAACCATCCTTGGGGCTGTAATTAAGGGTATGAAGGGCGGCGATTTAAAGCCGAGGATTTGGGGGCCGGGATTTCGTTTCTATTCCCGGATTTTTGCCGCCGAGCCGAGCTATTTCGGGGCCGCCTTTTTCCCTGATTTTCCAGAGGCTGGGGAATGGTGCCACTCCCTGCTCCAAAAAAAAAAAAAAAACCTGCTGGATTTACTGATTTTTTTTTTTTTACTGTTATTATTTTTTTTTTTTAATTCGTTAGGTTTGGTTGTTCTGCAGGAGGTTCCCGGGATTAAGGTGCCGGGGATAAATTTGTGTCGGTGCTGGAGGCTCTGGGAGCCGCGGTCTGGGGAAAATCAACTTCAGGGATGCAAAAGCATCTTGGTTGATGGAAAAATCACCTTTATTAATGGGAAATCAACTTTTCCGTTGGAAAATCGCCCTTTTTTTTAATTGGAAAATCGCCTTAATTATTGGAAAACCACCTTAATTATTGGAAAATTGCAATTTTAATGGAAAATTCATCTTGATTGCAAGAAATGATCTTTATTAGTGGGAAAATCACCTTAATTTATGGAAAATCACCCTTTTTATTGGAAAAATCACACTTATTAATGAAAAATCATCTTTATTAATGGAAAATCATCTTTATTCGTGGAAAATCACACTTATTCGTAGAAAATCATGTTGATTACTGGAAAACCACCGTTATTAGTGGAAAAATCACCTTAATTATGGGAAAAATCGCCCTTTTTGCTGGAATATCACCTCTGTTATTGTAGTATTACTTTTATTGGCGGAAAATCACCATAATTATGGGAAAAATCACCTTAATTATTGGAAAATCGCCCTTTCCATTGGCAGAGTCGCACTCATTAATGAAAAATCATCTTTTTCTTTCGTGGAAAATCACGCATTCCTTGGGGCCCGCTTCGGGAATTCCTTCGGGTTGAGCTTCCCGGATTGTCCCGGTTGTTCCAGGCCGGCCAAGGCCAGCTTGGGGTGGGAATTCGAGGGCACGGACTCAAGGCGGGGATTCCAGGAAAGACTTTAAATGTGGAATGGTTTGGGTGGGAAGGGACCTCAAAAAAAAATCCAGATTTGCCCCCTCCTTCCCGGGTTGCTCCGAGCGCCGTCCAACCCAGCCCGGAATATTCCGGGAAGGGATGGAGCAGCCAGATTTTCCTGTAAAAACGGTAAAATTCCTCCTTCATTCCAACGAGCAGAATCCGTACGGATTTGGCTTTAAAACCTTGGAAAAACAGCTTGGCCAAGGGGAGCCAGCACAGCCGGAATCCCCCGGCGCCGCCGTTTAAATATCAACCAGGAATTAACCGGGAATCCTGCCCCGGGCTCTCCGGCCGGTTCCAGAGGCTGCTCGTTAACGCCGGAAGCTCAGCTGGGGGGTTTTTTTTAATGATTCCCGAAAATTCGGCTCATCCCGGGAAAGCGAGCGCCGCTCCGTCCTCCGGCGGATCCCCGCGGGGATTCCCCGCTCGGCTCCCTCCAGTCGGAATCTTCGGGATGGGTCGGAGGAGGCCCGGAGGCTCGTTTGGATGGGGGTAATTAACGCCAGCGGGGAACGGAACCAGCGGGAGAAAGGATGGATGGAAACCTGAGCCACGGCCCGGAGGGATCGGGAAAGATCTCGGAAGCAACGGCTCGGAAAAGCTCCAAGGAGAAACCGCCCATGATCGGGCACAGCCAAAAAAAAAGGATGGAGGAGCACGTGGAGTGGGATCCTGGCACCTGGAACAGGAATCTGGGATCTGGAGGAGTGGGAATTCCGTCCTGGAGGGGTGTGGNATAAACACCTTTGGGGAGCGAGCCACAGGTTCCATCTCATCTTTTAAACCCCGGCACGGGACTCTGAGAGACAGAAAACCCCGAATTAGGGGAATGTCGGGGGGAAAATCCCTTCATGGACCTTGCTGATGGCCGCTGGCCCGTCCCAGGTTTGGAATTCCGGAGTCCGATGGGTTTGACGATCCCGCTTCGGCCACTCCGGCGGAGATTTTGGTTGGAAAAAGCGACATTCCCGCCAGACTTTCCCCAGGGGTGCTGCTGTACGGGAATCCATCCGGATTCCCCCATGGATCTGGGATCCATCCGGATTCCCCCATGGATTTGGGATCCATCCGGATTCCCCCATGGATCTGGGCACAGCACCGGGATCAGAGAGTTTCTCTTGGGAATCCTGGAAGAGGAGGAAATCCATTCACACGCCCCGGCGAGGAAAAAGGGATTAAGCAATTCCACGCAGCCATAATTCCCGGCCTAAATCCCATTAAAATCGGCTTCGACAGAAGCTTAATTTTGTTGCCTCCTTGCTCCACTGAAATTTTGGAGCTTTATCCTATTAGGAAGATTTGTTTCTTTTCCTTTTTTTTTTTTTCGCCCGGAACCAACGCCGGATCCGGATTTTATTAACTGGAGCGTCTTAACGAGGAAATGTGGGGGGATTTTGGGGAAAAATTTTTTTTTTTTTGGGGAATAAAGTTATTTCTCCGTATGTTTTCTGATTATTTGCTCCATGTTTTCCAAACGAGGCCGATTCCGCGCGCGTTCCCAGCGGGAAGGGCTGCTAAGGCAGGAATGAACCGTTTTCCGTGCTCCCGGGCAGCGGGGACGGACAATATTGGAACGGCAATGATCAATGCCTGGTTTTTGGGAAGCGTCGGAGGGTCTTGGCGCCGGAAAATACGGATTGAGGGTGGGCTTGGTCCCGCAGGAGAGGCTTTAAATCCCTCTTGAATCCCACAAAATCCTTCTTGGGCTCCCAGGTTTGAATTCCCAAGTCTTCACTGCGCCCCACCAGGTCCAAAAATCAGCTTGGAAATTCCTACCCCCCGCTTCCAGTTTTTTTTTCTCATTTTTCCCCCGTGTTTTTCCAAGTGCGGTGTCCCTTGGAGTGGGTTGGCGGCGTGACTTTCCCCATCCTCTGGGAGCAGGAGCTCTGCAGGCTCAGGTTTAATGAAAACGCGGCAAAAAAAAAGGGGATTTGGGGGATTTTCCTCTGCCCATATCGGCCCCGACCGTCCCGGGTTGCTGAGGAGCGGGCGGAGCACTCGGAAAGGGCGGGATGAAGCCGGGAGACCTTTGGGATCAGCTGAGATGTTTTAAGGGATAATTTGAAGGGTCGGACGTGAGCCCGGAGCTCGCGCGGGTCCGGAGCCGGATCCAGGGCCGGGGGAATCCCGTCAGTCCCGGGATGGGATTCGCCTCCGTCAGTCCCGGGATGGGATTCGCCTCCGTCCATCCCGGAGGAGACGCCGGTGGTGACTCCCGGTTCGTTCCTGTTTTCCAGCTCGTCGCCTTCCGGGGTGTTCGAGAAGGAATACGACATTTATCGGGATTACGGCGCGGAAGGACAGCTCCTGCACTACAGGTAGCGGGAATTTCCCTCCGGGATCGGGATCGGGATCGGGGTGAACGCCGTTGGGGTTTTATTCCCGCCCTTCTGGGCCTTGTCCTCTTCCCTTCCCTTCGTGTCCTGGTGGGACCCCGGAAAGTCCTCAAGGAACCCCAAAAGTCCTCGCCGGGACCCCAAAAGTCCTTCTTGAGCCCTAAGGGATGCGTCTTGGGCCCCAAATCCCGATCGAAGCCCCAAAGTTGTCGCTGAACCCCAGCGAGGCCTTGCTGAGCCCCAGGAATCCTCGCCGAACCCCAAAATTCCTCATTGAACCCCAAAATTCCTCACTGAACCCTAGAATTCCTTCCNCTCACTGAATCCCAAATTCTCATTGAACCCCAAAATTCCTTCTTGAACCCCAAATCCTCACTGAACCCCAAATCCTCATTGAACCCCAAAATTCCTCATTGAACCCCCAATTCCCGGCTGAACCCCAAAATTCCTTCCTGAACCCCAAAATTCCTTCCTGAACCCCAAAATTCCTCATTGAACCCCCCATTAGTCCTTGTTAGATCCCCCCAAGTCCTCCCGGAACCCCAGAAGTCCCTGTCGGACCCTACCAGGTCCTGGTAAAACCCCCAAAACTCCCAAGACAAGGATAAGATCGGATTTTTGGGATTTGTGGAGTCCCTCCCTGCCTGGTTGCTCCGGGTTTTGATAAACCCCGAATTCCTGGATTTTTTCTTTTTTCGTGGGGATGAGTGGAGGCGCCTCCAGCTCTTCCTTCGCTTTCCATGCCGGAAACGGAGACCGGGAAGAGCGGGATGCCCCTCGTCCTTTTTCCCAGCGCGTTTTCCACACATTCCTGGATTTTTTAGAGCGGGTGGGGATGAGTGGAGGCGCCTCCAGCTCTTCCTTCGCTTTCCATGCCGGAAACGGAGACCGGGAAGAGCGGGATGCCCCTCGTCCTTTTTCCCAGAGTGTTTTCCTGCGGTTCCAAGCCGATCCAAGACGTGGAAAATGCCCCCCCGGCGGCGCTGGCCACGTTCCATCCCACCTTTCCCTGGAATCCGCTGCCCTCCTGGGAAAGCGTCGGAATTAATCGCCGCTTTAAGGAAGGGAGAGGGGAAAAAAAAATCCCAACCTTTCCAGGAGGGAAAACTCCGGGATTTTTTTTCTTTCCCACCGCGGAGGGGCGGGATCGGGTTTTTTTAATCCCGGCTGGCCGAAGGCTCTCCACGAATCCTGGAGATCTTGGGAGGGGACGGAATTCCCAGGAAGGGCGGGGAGGAGCGGGATTTGGGAAGCGCGGAGCCGTTCGGTGGGGAAGCGGGGACCTGTCGGCGGCGGCGGAAAGCGCCCTCAGGAGCTGCTGGCATCCGCCAAGGAGCTAATTAGCAGCTTTGCTTAATTAGCCGTGAGTGGACATTGAGGCAGAGCTCCGTGGGGTGGGATTTCGGTTTTGTGCCACGAGCCGGAATCGGAGCTCGTGGTGAATTCCTGTTAATTAACGAGGGGAAAAAAAAAATATCAATCGCGGGATCACGGAATGGGTCGGGTGGGAGCTCGGAGATCCTCCAGTGCCGCCCAACCCGTCCCAAGGGCGGGGACACCTTCCAACATCCCCAGGTTGCTCCAAGCCCTGTCCCACCCGGCCTCGGAGAATTCCAAGGGTGGGAAGGTTGGTGCTCCGGGACCTTTGGAAGGGCTGCGAAGGGATTGGGGCATCTCTGGTTGGCCCCGTGGGTTCGCGCCAACACGGAGGTGACGGATTGGGAGCAGGATGGTGCTGGAGCCCAGGGCGGGTGGAAAACCCCTGGAACTGCCCCGGGGGCTCCCAGAGCCTGGCTGGGACCCCAGGAAAGCCTTGCCTTGGACCTCAGTCCATGGGAAAAACTTCCAACGCTCAGAGATGGATTGAAAACAACAAAGATTTAAAATAAATAGTAGTTTAGTTTGTCACAGGGTGAAAATTTGTAGTTTT
>WBMY01010082.1:515989-536110 GCA_013397315.1 Donacobius atricapilla | reverse complement strand
TGTTTCATCCTATGCTAACACTTACACATGAGGATCGAAGTGCTTCAAAAGAGAAAATTCTGGCCTTTACCAGAATGGAACTGAAAACATTCAATTAAAATGAGCCCTTGAGCAACTTGCCCAGGGAAGTGGTTGCATGACCACTCCTGGAGATATTTAAAAGACATGTAGGTGTAGCACTTATGGACTTAGTTTAGCGCTGGACTTGGCAGTGTCAGTTTAATGGTTGGACCTGACCTTAAAGGTTTTTTCCACTCAAATGATTTCTATCTGAGGGGTTCCATCAGGTTCTTTGGTTGCTTGCTTGGTTGTTTTTTTTTGTGGATCTGATCTTTCTTGTGAGGACATTGGGCTGATATCACCATACCATATCCAAAATTAAATTAGTATTATCGTCTTTCAGATGTTAATGAACTGTGAAGAATGAAAGGATGTTTGATGTTTTCTCTTCTTCATCTTTGTTGTTCTCCAAAGATCTGTCCTATGCTTATCAACATGGCACCTGAGCATTAACTTCAAGTATTCTGAACCTTACTCTCACATCTGATACTTGTGTTTTGAAGTTCAGGAAAGACACAGTTCTACACATTGGTTTGCATCTTATTCACGGACAAAGGCATGGCTTTTTGAGATGACAAATGAACACAGTGATTTCTTATGATCCAAAATGGATTGAAGCTCACAGACCTCTAAGATTGATTTTGCCAGTTAGCGCATTCCATGGCACCGTGCTGAAAATGGTTTCTTGACTATGACAGCTGTAAAATAAATCCTCCAGATCTGGGCAAATTATTTCTTTATGTAATGCTTTTCTTTAAAGAATGTCAATTCTCAGCAAAAGATCTCTGTTTCAGGATCAAGTTGTATCTTTGAAATGAGTATTTGGATAGATTAGGCAAGTGGATATTTGGCAGGATCATTAAGGTCCTTATTCTTACTTCTGAGATGGTGTATGGTAGGTGAAACATTTACTGAATTTAGCACTCAACAAATGCTGACTTTAAATACTAGAATTGCACACCGTGCCCCAAGAAAGCCACGGCCTTTGCTGAAATTGGGTGGAAGAGCTGACAGGCACCTTTGTGGACATTCAGTTGTCATTTCCTGCAGAGCACAAATGAGGAAATAACAGCAGAAGTGAATCACTGCTTGCAAAGACATACTCACTTTTGTGAATTGCTCGGTCTGTGTGGGTGTTTAGATCAGATAAAGAAGTCAAGCAAACAAGAACACAGGAGCCACAGGAACAGTTGGGAGCAAAGCTAAATATGTATTTTAGAAGGCTGCAGGTGGGCTTTGTAAGCAGGTGTAAAAATTATCACTGTGAAGCCAAAATGTCTGTTTTGAGTAAACAGTGAAGGTTTTGATCTTATTCTGCGTGTATGAAGGGGAAATAACTATTCATAGGTAATAGAGTATATTTAACCAGATGGAAAATCTATTCCTAAAAATTTAAAAAGGAGAAAGACACAAACATACAATACAGATCATGAGTCTGTAACTTAACCAAGGCTTAGGATACAAAATTATTTAGATAAGGAAATATACCCACCAAGCTTCCAAATAATAAAGAGACAAACTTGTTTTTAACTGTTAAAATTTCTCTATATTAAATTTTTTTACTATCTCTTATTCATCTGACCTATTCTATTTTTGAGTTTCTGGTAGTTTTCCTTTTTTGGTTTTGGGGGGATTTTGGTGGGGGTTTTTTGTTGTTATTTGAGGGTTTTTTTGAGTTTTGTTTGTTTGTTTTGTTGGGGGGGGGGTTGATGGTTGTTTGTTTTGGTTTTGTTCATTTGTTTTTGTTACCCAAATCTTTAGTAAAAAGTGTCAGTTATATACAATTAACAGTTGTTGAAATAATCAAGATCTCTACAGCAAATGTGGCTCATCCCAGGTGCTCTTTTCTCCTTTTCCTTGGGAGATGTGATATGTAATATGTGCACAAATATGAAGTTTCTGGAACTAACAAAGAGAAAAGTATCCCAGGTCAGTAACTTCAGAAAAATATTTCTTTAATTTCTTTCTGCATGTGTAATGCACTTCCAGGTAATTTAAGTTTCTCTGATGAAAATGAAATTGTGCTGGAACAACTCCTAATTAGGGCTCATTGGCCTATGAAAACAATTTGGTGGTCTCAGGTGACATGTGCCGACACCAGGCACAAACAAAAGCCACTGCACAGCTGGCACTGGTGTCCTGCTTTGGCCACACTCCTAAAGCAGCAGCAGAGCACTGAATCAGATGGGCGCAGTGCACTCTCCCAAAGGCTTGTGCAGGTCAGTTTTCAGGCTCATTACCAGCCCAAGTTTCACTGTCGCTATGGGCACTTTTAACCTTTTCTTCAACAGAAGGCTAGTCCATAAAACAGAACATATCTTTTAAGACCATGCAGCATAATTCCCAAGAGGTAGCCTCTGTAGAAAATGGGAATCTCTTTAGATGAGTTTCAGTAGCTAAATGTTTCCTTGAAAAAAAGAGGGATCTGAAGGAAGAACAACCTAAGAAGACTGGACATTGCTTGTATACAGTGCAGGATTTATATTGAATTGGGAAAGAAATACTTTTCTTCTGGGAAAAAAAAAAAAATTTCCATTTAGGAAAATTGTTTTTTCTGCACTGAGAGGATATATATTCTGAGACCTCAAGCTATTTTTTCTCTGTGTGGAAGACAAACAATTTTGAGCTTCACCAAAAATATTATTAAAATATCAAGCTTTCATATGCCTGGAATTTTTTAAATTACTTCTGTGGTCTCTCTTCTCCTCTGGAATAAATGTATGTAACAAATTTGATGTTTCCTTTGGATGTAAAAAATCTTGCAACTTCTTTTCTACACTCCAGAATTCCACACATCCCAGCATCTTTATTTCCATGCCCCACTACATCAGAAGGCTTAGCATTAGGCAGTGCAAATTTTATCTGCTCTCTAGAGTATTCAAACAAAGGGCATGATTATCATTGCAATGTCAAACAATGGGCAAGTCAGTCGCAGAATTTGTCAGGAGAGGGACAAACAGGGAAAATCCCAGATTCATCCTCCTCAAGGATTCCCAAGACCAAGGAATGCAAATACAAACACTTAGAAACAGAACACCCTGACACTATCCCAATGTGCAAACAAAATTAATCATTAAAAGGGGAAGCTAAACACAGTATAATTACAAGACTCCAGACACTGATATGTGTGCACTGATATGCCTTTACTAGGCATCCCCAATGGATGAGTAAGACAAATTATTCACTGTAACAGGAGCCTTTGATGAAAGTATTTTGTGTTTCTCTAATGACTGCACTTGCCTTACCATCTGAAAGAACTCTTTTTTCCTCAGCACCACTTCTTCCTGTGTTCCACATTCTTGTGGTTTTGGAAGTTGTGCAACACCTTGTCTTTTAAAAGTAAATAAAACCCCCATAAAAACAACAACAGCAAAACATGAAAAAACAAAAGACATTCAGAAACTGTCAGTCAGTAGATTATTCACTTTGGCTCTGTAAATATAAGCCTCAAATCCTTTTTAACTATTTGCAGACAAAAAGATTGCAATCTCATGGAGCAGAAGAATGACTGAGCTATCAGTCTGTTATGTATTCAATGTAGGATACAAAATCAAATATTAATTTGACCCTAACATTAGATTCATATTTTCTCTGCACATTTTCTGAATCCATGTCTATCTAAGCAACTCAAACTGAAGGTAACTGAGTTTTGGCACTGTCTACCCAATATAAGTTTTTTTCTATTCTTAAGTGAAATATTGTTAGATAAGAGTGACTGCAATAATACTGTATCTGTCCCTGGAAAGTACATGACTCAATAGTGTAGATGCTCTCTCCATTGCTTTGTGTTCTTGCATCAAGCTTGGCTGTTTTTCTAACAGATCTGTAATTCTTGAGGCAGAAACTCTCAAGACTTACATTATTACATACTTATTACAGAAATTGAAATTCATCTATGGATGTTGTCTGTCTAGACTTTAGTACAGCCTTTGACACCATTTCCCAGAGCATTCTTCAGGGGAAACTGTCTGCTCATGGCTTGGATGGGTGCATTGTTCCCTGTGTAAAAGGTTGCTGGTTGATTAGGCACAGAGTGGTGGTGAATGGAGTTACATCCAGCTGACAAGTGTGTTCCACTGGGCCCAGAATTTGGGCCAATCACGTTTAATATTTATCAATATATAGACAGATAGTAACTAAAAGTCAGACTACATTAGACAATGTTTAATGTTAAGTACAACAGATTCTCCTAATATACCCATGAGAGGCTTGAATCATTTACTAACTAATTAACTATATTTTTTTCTACTTTATTTTTTAAAATAGTTTTTGCATTTGTATCTATTTATAAATTCTTTCTAGAGATTGTCTAATCTACATAGCTTTGGTTGATAAGGCTGTGATGACATTAAACTTGACAAAGCTGTAGAAAAAGTATGGCTGCACTTTGTTAGGATTGTCCTGCAGTCAAAACCCATACCACAGAAAAGGTAGACAGTAGTTTAAACATTTATTAGCAAGACTTTTTTCTCTTGCACCTCTTCTGCCATGTACCTCTTTCCCTTACCCTTTGAAGAGCACTCAGCCTGATAATCCTGCACCAGCTGCCATTTTTCTGCCAGCCTGGCAGCAGGTTGGTGACAGAGCAACTACTCAGGTCACACAGGTCCAGTGCTCCATGTGCTGTGCATGTATAAAGGGACTGATCTACTGGGAGGGGACAGATTTCCAACACCTGTGCAATAGATCCAGACATACCATCAGGCTAGGGATGTGCCAAGCCCTTCTTTCACTGAAGCAAGCTCTGTTTTTGCAAAAACTGGCTGTCCACAAAACTCTTGCTGCTAGAAAATTGCTGACTTTTTAAATTAGTTGGAATCTGCATGTCAATCTGCTTCAGGATTAAGTGGAGACAATCTGAACAGACATCTAACATTTTCCATTTTTTTCATCCCATTCCAAAAATCTTAGACCAAGAATCAAAATTTTGTTTTGAACAATGACATGCAGACCCATTTGTCACATTCGGATCTTGGTTTCTCTGGCATTGTTATGAAGTCTTGACAAAAAAAAAAATATTCAAGTATATTAAATTAAAAATGTGTCACATTTTTTGTCTGGAGATAATCAGGAACATTCAGAAATATTTGAAGGTCACCTTCAGTAAAATGGATTTGGTAGTGGGAGGGTATTCTGTTTCATTTTATTTGTCTCTGCTGCTTGAAAGGTCAAAAAAGAAAGATATTTGGAAGTCTCCAGAATTCCTTGTTTATAGGTTCAAAATTTGCATAATTGATATTTTTAGTTTTTCTTCTTATAAATAATCACACCAAATTTTAGTTATTTTAAACTGTCTTTTCCCCTTTTTTCAAATTTCACATTTCACTTGTGCATTTCCTAGTTAGCCCTGCAGTTGAAGAAAACAGTCATTTCTCTCAAAAACTTGTGTGTGTAGCTTAAGACAAGATACAGTGAAGTGGTAGTACCAGTAACCAGAGGAGGCAAAGTAGAGTTATTAATATACACACCTTATTACCATCTCATTTAGATCAATTATAGGCCTGAACTATGGCCTTAAGTCAATCCAATGTTTTCCATTAACTTCAAGGAGCACCAAATGAAGCCCTATGTGACAGGTTCAAGTAGCTCTTAAAAGTGTATCAATAAAAGGAATATGAATGGTATTATATACTTTTTTCTGACCTCCTGCCTAGAAATTACTACACAAAGGAATGATAATATCTTGTAATATCATCCCTGTGTCTGACATACCTAACTGTTAAATTGCTGCATATTCTTCTCTCATATAGCAGTTCATGCCATAAATTTTATTTTTAAGTTTAAGGTAAGTTTTTACTGAACAATCCAAAGAACATGGCATAAAATATCTGGCAAAATCTCCTGAAAATCGGTTTTCTTGGCCATGTTCTAAAGGTAATGTAGAGTTCTTCATGTCATAAAAGTGGACATTCAAGAAGGTACTAAAACTACCCAATATATTAAAATTAACTAAAATATAAACCAGTGAGTACCTGTGTCTGGTGCAAGATTTCAGAAACAACTCTGGAGAAGACTGGGCTGGATGCAACCTTTGGGTGAGATGCAGCATAATATGAACAATGATAAGCTGATCGGATGCAACTGAAAAAGACTATGACATGATCTTTCTCTGTTAGCTCTCTGTTCCTCTACTAGAGGAAATAGCCCTCATAGCTGGTGCAGCTGGGACAGCCCAAATAATGTGCAGCATCCTAGTGCAATGCCTGGGATGGGAGTACCAGGATCTGGTCTATCAACTGGGAAAGTCCATGCACATCTTGACAAACCTTCCAGGGAATGAAAAATGTTGCTGAAAATTAAAAACAATACCTCCTCCTGTCCTCTGAAGTTCTTATTTTCTGACAGACCTGTGCATGATGTGCTGCTGCCTACCTATTCCTTTGCTGGAAGAAGTCAGAGAGTCACCAGTGTTACAGTGAGAGGAGGGGAACTGCTGCTGCTGCTGCTGAATAGCCTCTAATGGTGATCTGTGCCAAAGCAACACATCTGAGCCCTTTGAAATTAATTTCAGTTGTTAGATGTGGCTGTGCTATAGGGATTTTAGTGACAAGGGGAATCATGCAAAAAAACAAAGTATCTGTGATTTTTAATGCCTTTACAGACTAAAACACAGACATTTTCTAGACAAATATCAAGACATGCATACCTCTAAACATGTGTGCCTGTACTCATGTCCATGTACGCCATGCACATAGAGGACAAAATATTCCATATAGTTTTTAGACACAGAGTCACTTTGTCAGGGTATCCATTCACTAAATAGTTTTTTCTCTTAGTGGAAGCTGCCATTTTAATAAAGTTCTACAGCTGAAATCTGCTTTGATAATGAAAAGAGGAAAAAAAGAAATAACTTCACCATCAGGAAAGAGAAAGAATCATAAAGTCTAAACATTTTCATATGATACATTCTGTAATTTTAAAATGTTTTTTCTTAATTGAACAACTTATTTTTAGTTAAGGGACTTCCTTTTAGCCATGAGCTTTCTGACTGCTGATGCTTTCCTTCCAAAAGACAGTCCTTTCCAATTTACTTTAATTAGCTTTTGTGCTCTTTATTTAAAAAAAGAAGTATATCCTTTTCTGGGTTAATCTCTTACCTATAATATTGCCTTAGCCTAGTGGGATTACCTGTTAATGCTGTAGACATCCTTTCTTTCTCTGCTGGTCCGTGCAAAGGGCCGCTCTACATAATTGTCACATTTTCTGGGTTATACNTATATATATATATACACATATGCACTGGAGTGTGGGAAAAAAAGGCTTCCCTGAAGGCCAACAGCCAACAGCAGGGTGCCGTCATCCTTCTGTTAAACAGCAAATGTAGAGGCAGGACACCCTGCTGGGAAATTCCTGGGCTCAGTGATGCATATTTGGACACAAAATGAGGTCACTGAAGAGATGTAGAGCAGGCTCCCTTTCTCAGTGTACAGCGGTGCCTTTGGGTGGGATGGAAATGTACTTCACCTTTACATTATTTTTTAAGGCCATGTTGTCTCTGAGTCTTCAGTTACTGTGAAATTATTTTAAAATTGCAAATGTCAGTTTCTTTGCAAATCTCTGTAAGCGTTAGGTGCGAGACTGTTTTACTCTGACACTTGAATCCATTGGATATGCTCAGTCATGAGAACCAGTCAGCTGGAGTAATGAATTCATGCATAACTGTTTAACTGAGCTTACAAAGAACATTTTTTTCCTTAAGACTATCCTAAAAATTATATTCAGTCTTAGTTTTATGCTATTATAGAGTATGACTACATGTATGATTGGTATTATTAGAAATCTAGCTTGTTAGAAATTTTCAA
Source organism: Donacobius atricapilla (assembly GCA_013397315.1). Classification (NCBI taxonomy): domain Eukaryota; kingdom Metazoa; phylum Chordata; class Aves; order Passeriformes; family Mimidae; genus Donacobius; species Donacobius atricapilla. Next base: position 528,248 of record WBMY01010082.1, on the reverse strand, counting down.
CATATAGACCTTCCTGAATATTCTTCTGGACTTTGTTTTTCTCTCCCACCCTTTTCCCCAACAGCTCCACTAAGACCCAAGTGGTTTGGAACTTTAGTTTCTGGTCACAAAGGGCTCCCTGAGGCACACCACAAACTGAGGAGGAGCTGATCCTGATCCCTCTGTGATTCTCCTGCTGTAAGGGCTGCTCTCTGGCACTGTTTCACAATATACATAGCTACCACATAGGCGCCACAAATTATGCTGCTTGGCAAAAGCATGTTTTTGAACAGTGTGCTCTTGGATTAATATAAACAAGTTTCATTAAATGCTCTCTGCCTGGGTAGGATTTTTAAAAAGGATTACTTGGAAGTCACAGACTTTTTTAGTAACTTTAGAAATTGTTACCAAACTCTGAACCTGGTCCCAGTAGCCCAGGAGCATCAGGGCACCTTCAACTGAAAAGGTGAGAGTTAGGTATCTTCTGTTACTACTGAAGACCAAAAAAAGGCAGCCTTTGAGTTTCCTATTTCCTTATGAATTTGAATATCATGTGAATAAGAATAACTGAACAATCAAAACAAAGTCATAGTCTTGGCAACAGTTAACTAGCAGGCCCTTGTGATACACAGCACATATATCCAATGTCATATGGAGTAATGAAAGCCTCCCAGTGTGAAAAATAGAAGCACATTTGGTTTGAATTATTTAAATGGTGTTTGGACAAAGCAATTGGAAATGCAGTGGGGAAATGATTCCTCATTAACCATGTGTTGTGATTTTAACCCCATCTGGCAACTCAGCCCCACCCAGCAGCTCACCCAGTCCCTTCCAGTGGGATGAGGGACAGAAACAGAAGAGTAACAAAACTCGTGGGTTGAGATAAAGACAGTTTAGCAAGTAAAGCAAATTCTGCGCATGCAAGCAAAGCAGAACAAGGAATTCATTCATCACTTCCCATGGGTGGGCAGGTGTTCAGCCACCTCCAGGAAAGCAGAGCTTTCACAAAATATTACTTGGAAAGACAGACATAATCACTCTGAATGTCCCTCTCACTCCTCCTTCTTCACCCAGTTTTGTATGCTGAGCATGAGGCTATATGGTGAGGTCATTTGTCCTGGCTGTGTCCCCTCCTAACAACTTGTACACCCCCACTGTCTTCACTGGTGGGGTGGTGTGAGAAGCAGACCTTGGTGCTGTGCAAGCCCTGCTCAGCAACAAGTAAAACAGCAATGTGTTGTCAATATTATTCTCATTTTAAATCAAAAAGACAGTACTGTACCAGCTACTGGGAACAATATTAACTCAATCCCAGCCAAAACCAGCGCCCTATGAGGTAGACAAGATAACCTAATAAAATTCAAATATATCATAAGAACTTTAAATAGTAATAAGAATTTTGCGTTGCATATATTGCATGTAGGGCTTCGTGACATAACAATGGCCAAAGCTATGCATACACAAAATAAAAAGTGGTCTCCACCCACAAGAAACATGAGAAGAGTTACAGAAGAATGGGACAGTTCTTCACTGAAGTTCAATAACTCATAATACTTAGCCTGAGGATTTGTCCTACCCTTTGGGATATAAGCAACTGCAAGCATTTCATTGAAACCGAACAAGAAATTTTCCTTTCCTAATATTTCCTATTTTTGCCACAAAAGCAACATGTAGTTTTAGTTTTTAATTCGTGTTGTTTTATTTTGGAAGCATTACATGCCTTAGATGCACCAGCAATTTACTACACAAGACTTCAGACTATTCAGACTGTAATTCAGTCTGAACCATAATATATCTGTTCTAAGTGAAGTCAAATGTAAAGCTCCCTCAGCCTGAACAAGGATGCAATTAGCCTGCAGTTCTCTTTGCTATGTGCTCACTCTCATATATCTCAAATCCAGCTCCATCTCATAGCAATCTGCCAAGGATCAAACAAGTCTGCATATTTCAAATTTGGTCAATGAGAAAAGACTATCAGTAAGTATCATTATTTTTGGTTTAGAATAAAAATTTTGCTTCAAAAAAAGAACAAGATTCAATTTTCAAACACTAACAATTAGGCATACTGCAGATACTTCACATTTTAACAGGAACTGCTAAGCTTTTCTTTTATATATATATTTTCAGATTAGCCTTATGATTGGCATGACCTTCAATTAACCAGATCAGACATCATACATTCCTTACAAGCAATTTAAAAATGGACATGGCAGTTGATCCTCTCAAAGAAAGTCCATTCCTGATTATCAGAAATGAACTAAACTAAGGGTAGCTCTGAAATGACGCAGCTCACACTTGCCCTCTTTTGAAGAATTCTGTTATAATAGGCTCTCTTTATACTCTGTAAGGGTACTTGGTTCCTGACTGTGATAAATCTTCCTAAAATCACTCCTTTTAACAAGATCAAACTGCTTAGAACATCCAAAATGCTTAATTCTTTCACGTTGATTGCATTTCTCATCAAAGGATACAACATGTATTGCATGACATTTAGAAAATAGTTTTAATTGCCCTTTTATTCATTACCATAATCACAGAACACAGAGTGAACAGGAGTAGCATAGATTCTACTGTTTTCAATAAACAACAGGAGTGTTTAAATTTTGAACCAGATGTCCTTCAGGTATCCCTTCCACCCTACTTTATTCTATGATTCTATGGTTTTATGATTAGCAACTATATATACATGAATTACATGCCAGAGGAGGTGTTAGACAATTCCCTCTTTATGAAAAGTGGTGTGCTTGAAAATCCTTCCCCATGAAGAAGCAACAGAGCTAATCAAAAATAGAGCCAGAAATATTATGGTTTAGGAAGGTGTAACCGTACAGGAAAGAGGGAGAGGAAAAGCACTTGCTGAAAGTACTGTAGGAAGAATGCATTACAAACCAGGAACAAAAGCCAGGACAACAGTGGAAATTCTAAGCTTGATGGGTTAGATGTGAAATTATGCATATGAAAATGTTGCAGTAAAAAAAAGGGCAGTATTTGGAGAATTACCAAAGATACATTCAACAAACTGGGGAAGAGCCGCCCTGACGCTAGTAGTGATTGGGATAGACTGTAGCAATGCAGTTCATGTTAGAAAGAGTTTTCTGACAAGAAAGGCAACCCAGGCCACCTGGTGTTAAGCTAACATCAAGGGGGAAGGTACAGCAGTGTGAAAAAAAAGAAAGAAAGCAGTTGTTATTTAAGAGAATAGATGCCTTGAGATAAGTGGTGGCAATATTTGTATTGTTGTGTGAAATATTTTTGCATCAGAGAGCAAAATGCCAGTTATATCCTGCTAAGTAGTGGTGCCCTACATGAGGTGAACACCAAACCATTTATTGCAAGTATGTTTTGCAGAAGTCAATGGGCCCATACATAATTCTGAAGAACTGGAGGACAACATAAATGAATATTTTTCTTGTATCTTTTCCCAGTGAGGCTTTTTCTCCTCATTTTGAATGCAAGTGTCCAGAAGTGTGTTTTTATGGGAGTGGGGAGTGGTATGTAGTAAGTAATTAGTTATTCATGAATTTGAGTCAAATATGGCAAATAGTTCAGGCTGAAGGAAAATGGAAAACTTATAAAAATCAATTCGTCTTTTTGACAAAACAATCAAGTTTTTCTTGGGGCAAAAATTATTACAGACTGTCACAATTAATTTAAGGAAAAACTGGAACTTAAAGTGAAGAAAGAGTTCATCATAGATTAAATATTTTTTAGTTCCTTTACTTGTTCTCCTTGAAAGAAGTAATCGCTTTTACTGTGTTAGCTAGGACATAGCCATTGCACAACCTCTTCAGTCCAATAAAAAACCTAATTAGAGAGAAAAACACTTCTTTCAGGGATTTCCTTCAGTAATTTGCACCCAGAGTTGCTGCTACATGGAGAGAGCTTGTTCTCTGGGCCATTCTATGGGGCCACCATGGGGGCTGCAGGAGCAGAAGATGAGAGAGGCATCCCTCTGCTGCTGCACACAGACCAACCTGCCAAATACTCATCATATCATAGTGTCAGTCTGAACAGCTACATGTGCCATTGGACAATTTATGTGGCTGACTCACTCTAGCTGTAAACACGTGCCACTTGGCACTGACGGGGAATTTTTCAGCAATCTAATTTTGATGGAAAACATTGATTAGTCAAAATGAAGATACTGCAGTGGCAATGTACATACCAATTTTAGCATCCCGACTCGTCTGCTGCAGGATAATCAGTATCACTATGGTAGGCTTCTCCTCTAAAAGACCAATGTCCTGCTCTGAATTAAATCTATTCTTTTCTTCATTCATTTTATAGGGAGCCTAGGAAATCATTGTATAGGAAGCCTATGAAAACTGGTCAGCTAGGTTATATATCTAACCTTGGTGTATTCAAGTACCTACCCACAGTTCAATCTTTTCAGCCCCATGTCTTGTCACTCAGTGGGAAAACTGTTCATAATCTCCTCAATATAAATGAAATATCTAATCTTATTCAATGATACAGCAGCACACCAGGTGCCTTACAAGGCTGACAGCAAATGTTTGAAACATAAAATGTCTATGAAGAACTAAGGAGTGATACTTTTATTTGTCGTTTATGATTCATCAGTTGGGCTCTTTACTGGAACTTCCATAGGAATTAGCAGAAAAACATTTTACACTCCTTAAAGCTTTGAGAATCAAAATGGTTTCCTGTGCTCTTTCAGAATAATCCTGACACATTAAAAATGTGGGAAAAAAAAGTGAGAGCAAGACTGCAAAGAATGGATTTGGCCCACATTTGAGTTCTGGGAAATTTCAGTCCAAGCCTCTGCCCGTTTGGCAATTGCTTGCATAAACTGATCTGGAAGATATTCAGAGGTCCATAATCTTACAAGAGTTGATATCCTATTCAGTAGGTCAGAGAACTCTCCTAAGCAGTGGTAAATTTAACATCTCGGATGAGTCAAATAGACTAAGGAAATAAACAATTTAAATTGGACCCCAAGTAACACAGTTATGACTCTACTGGTATTTCCCCAATAGGAAAAATTTCATACCTTTCCTTCCCATTAGACATTTTTTCATACTAAGTTAAAAGTGTCTAATTCCTATAAACAATTATTTGAAAAAAACAGCCTCTTTCATCAACAGAATGTATGCAATTGAAAATTTCCTTAGTAATACTGATTTTTTTGACTACTACAGAATATTCTTGAATTCCTCCCCACTCCTACAGATAATCTGAGTCCCAAGAGAGCTCTATGTACAAAGTTTATATGGCACCTCTATTTCCAGATTCCCCAAGTTTGCTGTAAATATAATCTCACATCAAAAATCTGCTTTTCCCCTCAACTCCAAGCAGAAAGGACATCCTTTACCTTGTCCTTCCTGCTTATACTCGTATACTGTTAGAGCAGATGGCAGAAATTTGCTTTTGCTGTTCGTCTCTACAGTTTGGGTCCCTGTGGGCAGGCAATTCCCTTAAATGTCACTTGGATCTATAATGAAAAGCAAATTAAAAATATGAAAGTAATTCTCATTGAAATTCACAGATTTTGTGTGAAACTCCCTCTGTTGATTCTTATTCTTCTTTTGGATTGTAAACCTTAATCTGAAAACCCAGAATAAATTTAGACATTGCCATATAATAATAATTAATTCTCATCATATCCCTTTCTTTTTTAGCATTTGTTACACCTCAGCCACCCTTGATCTGTTCATGATACAGAAGCAGAGACTTTATTTTCCAGAGTAATTTAAGTAAGTTTTTCTTCCATTGGCCTGATTTCAGTACTGCTCTTTAAATCTCACTTGAATCTATCTTTCTTAAACATTTGTGTTCAGGTCTCTACACAGCACTACAAATTATTTCTCACAATGATCATTTGCCTTAACATTTATAATTTCACTTTGTTTGCTCTCTAGACATATATTTATATCACTTACAAATTCCTTTGTCCTCTTAAATACGTCATTGCTCATTAGTGTTCTTTCTGTGGTCTTTCATATCTTTCTCCGCTTCTGTCTGACAAGTAACTCAAAATTTTATCTTCTATTCCATGTGTACACTACTTTCTACTTGTTTTAAAAACTTAACACAATGTTACTAATCTATTCCTCAAAATATTGCCTTTACAGTGTAGTATTGGCAAATTTTTTTTAGCTTTTAATCACATCTGGTTTTCTATAGCATGTCCATTTCTGTGCTCAAAATGTTAATGAAATACTAAGCAAGATCATTTCCAACATAAGTAATTTAGAAATATTTAACCCTTGCCTGAAAAGTCCAACTTTTACACCACACACTCTTGTCTGTCCTTTAGCCCAACTTCAGCTCTCTAAATCTCACCTTCCTCAACATCTTCGGTGCCCATACAATGTACTTTCTGAATTCCAGACAGGGCAAGCTTGTGACATTTCTTCACTTTTAAAATAAGTTGTCTTGAGAAAGAAAGATACAGTTGGATGAAATACATCATTGGTGAAATTTGTAACAACCGCTAATTATATATTGGTTTTCTTTTCTAAGTCTTCTTCTACTTTTTTTTTTTATCTTACATTCTGTTTGTGTCTGACTAATGTTCCTGCACTTGCTTAGAGTACTTTTTATTTCTTTTCAACATGCTTATTATTTTTGTGTCCTACAAACTTGGTAGGTTTATTTAAAGGCATAAGACAACCCCTGTGATTTCATATGCAAATTCTTTCTGCATTTGAGTTCTGAGGAATTTGGTCCTGATCTTTGTTTTCATCTTGAACTGAGCTATTTTCATTAAACCGCATGTCAGTCCCACTCAGATTAGTATGAACAATAAATTTGCTAAAGATATGTTCTATCTCATCGTCCAGGTTATCAACAAAAATACTGAGCCATTCTGGCTTCAGTTTCAGCCACCAGGATAATCCATGTGTTACTGGCCATTCGCTGAATTTTAAATCATTGGTTACAACCCTCTCAGCTGTTCAGTCTAGTCAATTTTTAATTCATCTAACAGGATTAGCCTTTAGTTGCTTCAGTTTCAAACAAACCAGCTGTAAGAGGTGTTACTAAAATCCTTGCTAAGACAAGTCAGATTACATTCACCCACTTTCCTCTTTCACATGCAGTCATTTCATCTCAAAAAGCAATCCTGATGATCAGACTTGATATGGCCCTCATAAATCCATCTTTCCCATCTCTGATTGCCTTCCTTGTTTGAAAACGTTTTCTAATATGATATGCTATTTGTTTAAAGACTAAGATGAAGTTAACCCGCCTATAATTTCACAACTCTCTCTTCCCACCTTTTTAGAAAATGATTAGAAGATTTCTTTTGCTGGTCATGAGGAAACTCCCCCAATTGCATGGAGAATGGCAGTTTACATTTTTGGGTAAAATCCACCTGGCCCCAGATATCTGCATATATATCTGACTTTTGTTGATAGTCCTGCTCTGCTGTCCATCTCCTTCCAAAATCATAGTGGCGTGCATCAAGGTCTGGGAACAAACTTATCCATGAACAATGAGACAAAACTTGTGGTAAGTACTTCAGCCATTTCTATATCATATTTCCACATTCATTTTTTCTTTTCTTTATATATCTAAAGAGTTCTTGTTAGCTGCTTCCATTTTCTTATAAGGCTGAAAACAGTTCGATGACACAAAGAGATCCCACTCCAGCCTTTATTCTCCTTGGCCATGTAAACTTTATTGATATCTACAGATAGTTCTCTTTTGTAGCCTAGAGTTTGTTACAACTCCCACTCCACCTTAGTTATGGCCCAACTCTATTTAAATGTTTCTCTAATGTCCATAAACTTTTTATTTAAGGGTGTTGCCTACAATTCCATCTCTTCTGCGAATTAAAACTGACTAATTTATGTCTGAAATTATATTAACTCGGATGATTTTAGATAAAAAAATATTTTGGTTATTACGTCCAACTAGGTATCATGTAAGGGCTCTGTCACTATTAGTAATATTTTTATTATCTAATCTACTTTAAATGCTAATAACACAATACCCCCAATTTTTTTTTTAGTAGTTTTGCAGAAACCTGTTAATTAACCTAACAAATTAATTATTTATCAAGGCAGTAGCCCCTAGTAATATTTGTTTCTATTGTGGCTAATGAATTTAACTAGACTATAAAATCCTCAGAAATAGTCTGTGTATATCTATGTATACAGAAATTATATATAGCATACATAAAAATGTTCATGTTTTCCTTCACCTACAAACACCTTTATCCTGACGCTTGAACATTATAAACTATAATTATTACTTTGTATTGCAATATTTTTTCCTCATTTATATTGTCTTATGTTGTTTTATGATAAAAGAGAATTAAAATTAAACTAGTTTTCTAATGTAACAAAGTAATCTGGTTGCAGATTATACTTTTCAAAAGCGGGTTTCTTTAGTCCCTGTTCTTTGCCCTTCTGTTGCTTCTGAAGGACCCAGTTGGAAGATACATATGACTATTGTGCAAAGTTTCAAAATTTAGTCATTTTTTGGTACATAGTACTGTGTTTCTTATTATTTGTCAGTAGCCTGTTAATTTAGTGTTGATTTAGAGAACTGTTGATGGGCAACACACACAATTTTGCTGGAAAAGGAGATCAGAAAAATTAGTTGATTTATATTTAAAGATGTAAATATATTAGTTCATCCTGTTTACACTGAATAACATTTGAATAGACATCCTTGAACATAGTTTTTGTCTAAATATAAGCAGTATCTCATTACTTTGTTGGACTCTAAAATATTTGCAGCTTCTAACAATTATAAAACATAGAATGAAAATAAAATGTATCTAATATTTATTATATTAAATCTAGCACATCAAAATAGCTGCTGAAAGCAAACTCATTCAATGTGCCTCTATATAGTACTACAGTAGTCTCTTAATCTGTGCAGCTTTTAAAGACAGTAAAACTGAGTGGCAGACATGAGTGATCCAGATGAATAAACTAAGTGCACTGATGAGACCTGACTGAAGGAAATTTTTCAGTGATACATATGGTATAAAATTCACTAGAACACAAATTCCATGGGAGGGACTGCATTTATTTGTATGTATTTAATAATAAGATAAATTTCTTTTTAAAGTCTACATCTTTCAGAAACTTCAGGGGATGAATAAAAGTAGACAAGGATGATTTGACTGACTATGCTTCTGAGAATAATAAAACTTGACTGAAAGCCACTGAAACCAAAAAGGGCTACTTGGGATGCTAGATAAGAAGTTGAAGGTCCTGGGAGTGAAGGTGACAAAATGCTTTCAAATCCATACCAAATCTGCAGTACTTTATGACAGACAAGCTCTCATTTTCAAAATTTGAAAGATTTGGTTGGTTTTCCTTTCTTTTAAGAGGCTGAACTAGTTTGTCCTATAAAGCTGAGCATTTCAATAGTAATGTTTCCATCACAAAGACAAGTACATCCATAGAAGATGTAATTTGGAAACTGAGCCTCAGTCATGAATATGAAATAAATATCAATTCACATGTTCAAGTGGCAGATAAAAACCAGTATCAGAATTGCAAAAGAGGCCTCCAGAGATAGATGAAATAGAAAACAAGGAAATAGTAGCTCAGATTTGGTACAGGTAAAGTGCTCTACTTAAGCTGCTGCTACACATTGCTGCTATTTTTCGATTGAATTTAAGTTGACCCTTTTGGTATATTCCTCTTTTCATGGCATTCTACCTTGATCTCTTTTGATCCCAAAATGCTTTCATATGATCATTGGGATCTGCCCTTTTGGATAAATTAGGCCTTTCAGTTCCTCATTTGGAAAAAGCTGTTCAACATAGGTTCTCCATTCATTTAAAAAGAAAATCAGAAATATAAAAGAGATTCTCGTCTCAAATTTAAAATGTCACTTTCTGAATATATTCTTTGCCTTGATAAAAGTGGGGGTAATGAAACTGCTTGAATGCTTGTGAATAGTCCAAAACACTTGTGGCAGAGCTCTCTCCCTTTCTTCCCTTCTTTGGGATCTTTCTAGTCATTATTTATTCTCTCCTGCTAAATCCTTTCTGCAGCTACATTCTGCTGGCAAGAGCCGTAGCCTGCAAGTGTCAGGCACATTTATCCTCCTTCTATATTTATCCATAGTCTTTGGTAGATTCTGTGAAAAAGATACCTAAATCAGACTGAAAGAGGTAAGGAGGAAAAATAGCAATTCAGATGGAAAAAAAAAAAGAAAAGTAAGTGGATATATGGTCAGGATCAAAGAGAGAGCTGATAAAATTTTGTAGAGGGATAAGAACATATAATCTGTGAACACTTGGAACAAAGACAAGCTGAATCGTCTCCCGGTTCCTAAGTCAGCCAGGATGTCTGAACAACAGATTGATTAGGACTTCTTGTAGAAACTGTACATCTCAGCTTAATTTTACCTAGCTATGCAGATACCCAATAAAAATAGTGTTAGAGGACAGACTGTCTTTATCTCACCTGCTGACTGCCCACAGCCCAAGCTATGCACTCTTGACAATGGCCTTCCTCAGCAAGGATGAATCTGAAACTCAGAAAGGATAAGGTCACAATTTGCTAGGTTACTGCAATTCCCTTTGCCTTTCCTTCAGTAGTAGGAGATACATGGATCATATTCTTGTTTTGGACATGGAAATATATATTCAATAGCATGATGAAGAGTGTGAAGATGATTTCTTATGGCTTCAAATAAATTTTTATATCTTAACATTTTATCTAAAATAAGTCTTTGTGAAAAAAGCATGCAACTCATTTTGTAGAGGCACAGTTATTCTGAAATAACTTTTTCATCAAAGCAGCTGCTTTTCAATATAGGTATTCTTTTACCTGTACCCACAAAAAGTAATTGAAATCATATGAGGTGACAGCAAGAATTCTGTAAGCAGAGAAACTAGTAGATTTTTCTTCTAATGTAGCAACCTAGCTAAAACATGCAGTGAAATCTGTATATGTTTTCAGTTTGGAAGACACTAGAACAGCACAGGGGTTTTAGCTGAGGCACAATTATTTCTGATTACTGGGTCAATTCTAGGTATTTCAATCATAAAGAAAAAAAGAAGTCAGTTGCCGGCTAATCCTATTTGCATGAGTCATACAAACTTAAGACATGCCTTTAAAGGAACAGGCTTATACCAGTAAATTAAATAGTGTCAGGGAATAAACAGGGCTCTGAAGGTAAATTGCTTTTGCCATTCACATACTGCTGAGGTCCACACAGTATGTGCCAGCTTGCACTCCTGTAGCAGCCATTCCCAAGGAGCCAGTTGCATTGCTCTGCACTGGAGGATGGATGAGTTTGAAAGCTGGGATGCAGATAAAGTTTGCCAGAGGATACACATTGACAGTGTTCAGTTTACAAACGCAAATATACCCCTAGTGTCCCACATACATCTCAGGTGAGATACTCAGCTTTCACTGCTTTTTTCTAAATGTGATTAGAGAGATGAGACAAGCAGAAAACGTGTAGAAATCCCACAGTCAATACTTATCCTGTATTATTTTAGGTGGAAATTGAGTAAGAAAAATATTTATGATGCACTTTACTTTCAGAAGTGAGACAGGTATGTGCTCTAGCAAACACAGAGAAAAAGCATAGAAGTGCATATTTTCTTGAAAAGTTCAAAGGCTCATAGTGTTAAAATGACACGTAATGTCCACAGAGAACATGGACACAGTACAAGGAACTAGAATGCATTTTTTTTCTGGGATTGGAATACAGGTGGAGAGCTGGTTTCATTCTTTGTTGACAAGCCACTGCAAGTAGCATTAAGGGGAAAAACTGCAGTTTTTAGCTTGGAGATCAAGTGTCATTTATCCAGGATTCTGTATTGCTCCAGTGATATAATGTCTAGACATCAATAACTAAAGCTGAATCTGTAAGGGACAATACAATGATTTATTTACTGAAGTCTTTATGAAAGCAGCTGAATTTTAAACACACAGTATCTGCAGAGATCACACACACTCAATACTTCAAATTGCTCATTCTTCTTCCTAGAATAGCCTTATGAATTAACCTTTACATGTTCTATTCTAAAATTTGAAAATTTGCTGTACTTTTTAACTCTTATATGATTAGGTTGGCCCACCCTGGGTGGAAGTGTTTTACATATTTTTTGCAGAATAATACCACTAGTCAGCTGCTGAAGAGTTCCATATGGCACCTGCTCTTGTTTCCTTTGGGATCCAGGCGAATATTTTTACTTTAGTCATTCAAAACTATGGTGTAGGATTTCAAGGAAGTAATTTTAACGTAAGTGCAGCATTCTGTTCATAAGAAGAGAAGAGTAGTAGGGGAAAAGGAAAGAAGGAAGGAAGGAAGGAAGGAAGGAAGGAAGGAAGGA
>WBMY01010082.1:467101-514888 GCA_013397315.1 Donacobius atricapilla | reverse complement strand
AGATTATCCAGTTAGAGTTCATTTCTGAATAACTAAATCAAATGTACCATGAAGCTGTGGGACAGAGTTCACTGGCAATTTTTCACCCCTATGCATTGCTGTTTACATTTTGTTGATGTGACTGCTCATCATTATCATATTTGTAAAATGTATCATTTTTTTATCTTAAGATTTCACTGGGCTGCATTGAATTCAGTTTTTATCAGCAATATATGGTTTTAGGCTAAGCTACTGATCTTTTTTAAAGGTTCTTTTCCTCTAGTGGTTTAACTTCATCTGTAATCAGACAATTTCATACATAGTGGTCATTTATATTATTTGTCAGGGCCGGAAGTGGGATTTGTCTTAATCCATTATAATTAATTTGAGTGATTCTGTATGTCACATATACATTAATGAGGATATAGGGAGAAGAGAGTGAAAGAGAGATGATACGCAGAAATTGGCTTAATATTTGAAACAGTGCACTGAATATAACTAATAAACACAAACCATAGCATTGTCAACCCCGACTTCTGTCATTTTTCTGATTTTCACACTACAAGTATGTATCAGAAACACACAGACACAAGTATTTCTGGTCCCAGTTAAACTTTAAATAACCAAATCCTTCAATAACACTTCAGCTGAGACAAGTGGTGCTGACTAATCTGGTGGCCAACCAGATATCCTGGGCTGCATCAAGGGAAGCATGGCTAGCAGGTTAAGGGAAGTTATTCTCACCTTCTATTTTGCTCACATGAGATCCATACTTGCAGTGCTGAATCCAGATCTGGAGTCCACAGTACATGAAAGGCATGGAGCTGTTGGAGTACATCCAGAGAAGAGATGATCAGAAGGCTGGAACTCATTCCTAAGGAGAAAGTATGACTGGAGAAGAGAAAGTTCTAGGGAGACATTATTTTAGGGTTTTTAGAATAAAAATGGGGCTTACAAGAAAGATAGAGGAAGATATTTTACCAAGACCTGTGGTGACAGAACAAGGAAACATGTTTAAACTGAAAGTCAGAAGGTTCAGACAAGGTATAAGAGGGAAACTTATCTTGAGTATTGTGACACTAGAATAGCATGCCCAGAGAAAGCTGTGAATGCCTCATCCCTGAACTATCTAAAGTTGCTTGTATGGGGCTTTGAGCAACTTGGTCTAATGAATTGTGTCCTTGCACACAGACCGGGCTAGATAATCTTTAAAGATCCCTTTAAACCCAAACAGTTCTTTGAATCCATGAGTATCTTCTAGATGTCTAGAAAACTAGAGTTGTTGTCATCAAAACAGTTCTTTCATTCTAGAAGAACTTGGTGTATTCTAGCTAGAAGTGGTGGGAGACTGAAGGATATATAGGTGATCACAGTGTTACAGCAAGAGGCAACAGGAGTATATAAAATACCTGCTCTTCTGTGGGGTAATGGTGCCTCTTGAAATGAAGGATAGCTTGGCAAAACTCCATTATCGACACTGAAGACTGTAGTGAGGCCAGAGCCAGCATATTGTACTAGCTTCTGTGTAGATGTGGGAGTGGAGATTTGAGTGGTAGTCTATCTCAAAGACCTAGCATCTGAATGGATGGGAAGGAAAATAATACCATATGAAATTAAGATTATTTGTGTGTAGAAATATAGAAAGAATGTGAAAGAACTCAAACAGAAAGCTGCAGGTCTTGGAAATATTTTGCCTATTGCACAAGACTGTGCTTCCAAGTCATGTATCATTCATTCTGTGTAGTAATACCTCCTTTAATACTCTTAGATCCTTATTTTCAAATCCAGTTTTCTCAGCTGATGCTGATTCCTCAATATATACGTAATCACTATCTATTAAACAGTGTTTCACAATGTCTAAAATGTTTCATCATCTTTTTTGTTATATTTGTGCATACTGGTTAGAAAGCACCATAACACTTTCTCCTTCCCATGATGTGCTCAAGTTTATAGTACAGTGCACTGGATATCTGCTGGCTATTAAATTTTAGTATAGTAAAATCAATGTAGCATACTTTTATCAAACAGACAATAAAACTAATTCAGATCATGAGCCTTAAGAAAATTCCATCTTCTGGAAAATTAAGAATATTTCCCCTGTGGATTTAATAAAAAAATCCCCAAACCCATACTTCTGCTCTTACTTTCAGTTCATCAAACCTTCAAAGCTTTTCCAGTTAAAAGAAAAATGAGCTCCCTCTGTTTCCAATGTGCACATTTTCTTAAAAAAATTCTATGTACTACTGCTTTAAAATTAAGTCTCACCTTGTGGCAAAGAGAAACCAATGAGGCAATCACACTCCAGTAATTGCAGTTGAATAGCTTTGAACAACTTTTTATTAGGAACAGGAAAACAGTAAATATAGAGCTGAAAATGTACTTATGGAAACCACAGAAAACACAGGGATCTTTGACATAAATTCTCGGAGTCCTTCTGTTTTTCCTTGGCCTAAAAGGAGTGACTTACAGTATAAATAAAATTGATTGATTGGGGGTAGGATTTGAGACCCTGGGTTCCACTGACAATCAGTGCGATTTATCCTAAGTCTCTTATTTATTTCCGGGAATCTCAGCTTTGAGGAAGATCTATTGTTAAACATACTGGGGTCTTTTGTAGTTTGGATTCTTTTTTTTTTCTTTTCCAGCTGTGTATAGCAGACTTGTTTTTATTATTAATCAGTGGTTTACTCCCTACATCCTATACTCACATGGGTATTTTCATTGACTGTGAAATAAGTATCTTAAAGATCCTTTTTTCTTTACAGATCAAGAGCTACTGTAGAAACAACTTCTCAGACATAAACATATTACTTGCTGCTAGCATCTGTTACAATTCTGTAGCAGGCAATAATGGAATGAAAATTAAAATTAATTTATTAACTTAACCTAAAAATGATAAAGAGGAACCAAGCTTGACTGTATGCCAATAGTTGATGTTTAAGAAATACAGCTTGGCCATTTGGATTTTCTCAAAAATGTGAAATTTATTTATAGATGTTGCTTTTTATACAGAAATAATGCTCCCTAAGCCTTATGGCAAGCCTTTAGACTTTAGGGGTGCCTTTGGGAAGGAAATATCACAAAGTGCAAATTATTAATCTGCCACAGGATGTAGGAAAAAAGTCTGTTCATTATATCCAGGGACTAGAGTCATCACTATGGAAGTCACATAGATGGTCTGAGGAAGAGAATAGCTGTCACGTTATGTGCAGCTCTTTGAGTGACACATTTTGAACAGACAGGAATGAGTGATGGCAGTGAAATTTTTTCTGACTTTAGCTGTCTCCCTTATCTAATTTATCATAATTGGTTTTCATCCTTTCTTTTCTACCTTCCACTCTTTCTAATAATGACTCCATTTCTTATTTATTTCCCCCCTACCCTTCTTTATTTAAAAACTTCCCCTGGGTTGGTTTCCAGTATAAGACATGTTCCAGTAAGAAGAATTCTTCAGATAAAAGTACACTTGAAAATCCTTCTAATGGAAACATGGCTGCTACCAGTAAAAGAAATGTCTTTAATTACTGCTAATAGCACAAAACTATTAGAGAGCATCCAAAGGAGGGCAAAAAAATGATGAAGGGCTTTGAGAGGAAGCTGTATGAGTAGCGGTTGGAGTCACTTGGTCTGTTCAGCCTGCAGGAGACTGAGGGGAAACCTCACTGCAGTTACAGCTTCTTGTGAGGGGAAGAGGAGGGGCAGATATTGATCTCTCCTCTGTGGTGAGCAGTGACAGGACCCAAGGGAATGGCCTGAAGTTGTGCCAGGGGAGGTTTAGGTTGGATATCAGGAAAATGTTCTTTACCTTGTTTTTGATTCTTGCAATTGTCTCAGGAAGCATAACTAAGATTTGCTTTATTCTGAAAATATCCTGAAATTTCAAAAATGTTAGAAGCAAGAAAATTATATAGCCTCAATGCTTTATCCAAAAACAGAAGGAAATGTAAGCATATTCCTATGGCTAGGAATATCTTTTGACACCTGATAACTAATGTTTTACTCTGTCTGTTCTCAGGCTACAGAGAAAAAGATCCTTTAACACAGTGCTAGGAAGAGTCTGGATAGGGAACGGAAATGGTAGTTTTAACTTTGCTGTTCTGCCTTGTCTCTCAGCTGTTTCTCTCTGACTTTGTTTTAAAGGATACAGGTTTAGATTTCAAACAAAACAATGACAGAGTCTCCAGCCCATCTGAATCTACCTGTCCTTGTTTCCTCAAAAGGACAAGTGATGCATCCAGCTTTACTGAGCTGGTGTTCTGTTGGGGTTTGTTTATTCATTTGTTTGGAGGGTTGATGATTTGGGGGTGGGGATTGGTTGGGGTTTTTTTAATTTAATCAAATACTTAATTTACAATAAATGTGCACATATAGTCCAATTCCTCCAAAACCAGCCAGAAGAAAAAGAGAGAAACTGTTGTGGCAGTTTTTTCAAGGTAACTATGCCTTCCATTTACTCTAAATTAAGTACCTTTTCCAGTGTTAAACCCTGTACTTCCCTCTTGGCACTCAGAGATCTGGTTCTATACAGACGTTCTTAGTAACCTGTTCCCAAATCAAGATGTCCAAATTCTGTGTTTTCAGTCAGTGTGCCTATTTCTTCAAAACTCTTCTCTGTGTTCTTGGTTTTGATTTCTGTCATTACAAAAAAAGATTTTGTAAGTTGATTTCCCCTGAATGAAAGGTGTGACCAACATGTACATTCTCAGCAGAATCAGACATTGCCACCAACAACCACCATTCTGGAGGTAACCACAGTTACTAATAATTATGTCCATAAAATTTTGCTAAACAGATGTCCTACTCATCTCTTATATAGGTTGACTCCCCTCTATTGCCTTTAGGGGAGGCCCATTCATAATACAGGTAGGTTCATGGGTCAGTGCGGTTTTAATCTCAAATAGTGTATTTATACCTTCATGCAAATAAATTACTAATGCAAGAGGAAGATTTTATTAAATAGAGAAGGAATCCCAGCTTCTTGTGTAAAGCCATGTAGAGGTCTTCATAGTTTTCAAAGTAGGACCTTGAAGTATTTAAAGCTTTATTTAAAATATGATTATTTTTCTTTAGGTTTTGGTGTTTGGTTTTTGTTTTGTTTTTCTCCTTAATCTTCTGCATAAATTATATAGGTGTTCTATGTATATTTTTCAGCACCAGCATAAATATCTGATAGCCAGAGTTTATATTACCCAGAATAAAAAAAGGATTTCAAGAAAAGGGATAAGCAAAATCAACAATAACAACAAAGTAGCCCAACAACCAAACAAACAAAAAGGCACCTCAGAAGAGGCTAAAAAGAACAAAATTAAGCAAAACATGAGAAAAGAAAGGTGAAAGTATGGATGAGGCAGGCAGGCCTAGGAATTAAAAATTATCCCTGCTTGCAGAATCACTTATTTTTTGAAGCATGAGGCTAATATGTGAATTGCACCTTTTTAAGGTGAGAGCACCTAAGGCAAAAAATAAGGGTAGAGGGAGAGTGAGCAGAATTCACACCAGACAGATGTGTTAACTCATAGGGAGCAGTAGAGACAAAGGTTTCTCTCAGAGACATTACAGCTGAGGGATAATAAAGTTGTTAAGGACAGAGAAAATGAAAGCATAGTTTTAGTTCAGTGCACATTAAACACTGAGATATCAGTTAGTAACTCTGAAAGAGCTTTTCACAATTTCTGTGCAGTACTAGCAGCCCCACGTATATTTGACTCTTTTTTAATTTGAGTTTGAGGCTGTAGCACACAAAAAAAATAGTATAAATAATATTACAAACCATTAAAAAGGGGGGATCAATACATTTTAACAGAGGATTTCTTATTTAATTTCTAGCAAATATCTCTGTTCTCATTGCTGACAGCTTCATTAAGGCTGGCTTGACTGAAAGACGAGCGCCCAAAATTGCAGTGGCTCTGTACTGTACCTTTCAGCACAGAACATAAAACAGAAGTGGCAGCTCAAGTCAGGAGAAATCACAGGAATGGGAGATAGAAGACATTTCTTAGAAATGGTTATCTTTCACCAACTTATTTTGAGGTAGAAGTTCTATCTTGAGTTATAAAAGCTTAGCCTATAATGGAAAGACAAATGTATGAAAAATGTAAATGATTGCCGGCCTCACACACCCCTCTCAGCCACCCCAATCCTTTTGTTAGAGTCACCATTTTAATTTGCTATCTTCTCTGAGGCAAATGAAACAATAACAAAACAACTTTCACCCAGTAAAAGACATTGGAAATTAAATGGACAGTAATGAAAATGGTGGTACTTCCATTTGCTGAAATAAAGTGAACCCTACTTTTTAGTGATGTCCTGATTTCCATAAGTAATCTGATTCTTTCTCATTCCTATGTACAGAAGAAGAGCTCCTAAAATTAAACTGCTGGTGGCATTTGGAGTGCTTTGTACTGGGAACCTGATAAAAAAAGTTCAGTTTAAAATGTTTGTATGGGTTCTACAATGCCAACCTATTAATATTGTATAAGGCAATGGGGCTATTGACTGTGATCCAGCCTCATTTCTGCTGCCACATTTTATTTTTTGCAATACAGATGTACACTGAAGGACATTGCTGGTAGCAAGCCAGGTTGCTCCCATAGTAGTGTTTACCAATATATCACTGATTAATAGGTCTTGGGGTTAATAGGTAGATAAAGACTTCAGGTTTCACTGACAGCTCAGAGACACCAAGAACAAGCACAAAGGGTTTTGGATATCAGTCATTTTAAAACATGATAACACGAGTGGCAACGCCTACTCTGAGCTGTGAGAGATGACAGCTGGGAGGGAAAGGGAAAAAGAAGAGCAGTGGTTTGGAGTTTCTTCTATGGACAACAGTGGGGATGAATCAAGCTTAAAGAGCCACATGTCTCTGTTCCCAGTAAAAGCAGACATGTTAATAAGGCTTCTCTGCCAGTGGGGACACTGCAAGGGGAGCACTTTCATCAGTGTTATCTCCCCTAACTGTGGGCTGAAAAGCAAACCTACTCATGCAGACACAGAGAAGTCAGTCTGCTGGATGCATGCACATACAGCTCTTTGGCAGACAAGTCATACTAAAAGAATGATCTATTTCCTAGAAGATTCAAGGAGAAGATTTGGTCTGTTCCGTTTAAATGCATAAATTTTGATGGCCGGGATCTCCTCCTTGAGATTATCAAACACACTCACCTGTCCCACTGTGCTGTAGAAGGAACACGGGGACCCACCTCATATCCCAAACACAGTTTAATCAGGAGCAATTGTCGTAGAAAAACACCACTCTTCCTGAAGCTGAGAAACTGCTTCGTTTAAATTTCTGTCATAAGGTGCCTGACAGAGAATATCTAGAAGGGCTTTTGTATACACAGAGTGCAAAGTTAAGTGAGGTCTTTCCCTTTAAATCGTTGTCGTCCTTCACCCCACTTCCCTGCAGGCAGACCTTTGCACTCTGAAGAGCTCAGCCCAAATCAGTATAGTTCAAAAAGAGGACAGGGCTTTACAACTTATATGAAATAGGAGGATAATTATGGAAAAGACACGACAAGTGCATTACAGACATCAGGAGGCAATAAGAGGCAAGGGACAAGTTTACAAACAATCCTGCCCTTATGTAGGCCAGCAGCATGCACAGCTTGACAGTTCAACATATAGCTTGTAAATTGTATAAAATTTTATAGTTCCAAAATATTACATTGAACCAGTACTTCAACAAATCCCACTAATCATTGCTCTGCATCAAACAGTGCACTCATAAAAGCATTAAGCTGCCTTACTCCTTTTTAGGTCCTTGGCATTTTCTGGGGGAGGCAAATTCTCTCATTGTAATAACTGTCAGA
Source organism: Donacobius atricapilla (assembly GCA_013397315.1). Taxonomy (NCBI): domain Eukaryota; kingdom Metazoa; phylum Chordata; class Aves; order Passeriformes; family Mimidae; genus Donacobius; species Donacobius atricapilla. The sequence continues at coordinate 507,098 of WBMY01010082.1, read as the reverse complement.
TCCCAATCGTTACTCTTGTTCCACAAAAACAGATCCACAGAACCCCATAGCATCCCACAGCATTACAGTGAAGATTCAGTGAGAGAGGCAGAATAACATCTGCAAAGCCAGGTCCACATCCTGTTTTTCTTGGGTTCCTATAAAAGAAAGCAGAGTTGAATGGGTGCTTGGAAAAAGTAGGGGTAAGGCCTCCCACTGGGAATAGCAACCACTGGTATGTAAAAAGCTAACAAATGACACAAATAACTTAGAAAAGGCATCACTTCAAGTTGTGTTGAAACTACCTACCGCTGTCAAATACATAAAGAAAAATTACTTAGCATTCACATATAGTGAAAAATAGTACTGTGAAGTTCTGTCTGGCTCGCTACAGAAAAGAAGATATAACTGAAGACTATGATGGACAGGAATGAGACCAGAAAGGAAATAAAAAGATGGTAAGTTAGAAAGGCCATCAAACCACATGGTTCTTGGTCTGGTGCCATGCTTTTGTGCCATACTTTTGTGCCACAGTCACTCCTTCCAGTACTGATCTGCCATGTCCGGCAGCTGTCTGGAATAACCTCATCCTACTTCTATACTCTGACAATGATTTATGTAGCATCGAGTGGGGCAGATGCACTCCTTTAGACCAGGACTACAGAGTGATATCCTGCCTGGAAAGGAAAAAGCCTTGGCTTCCATGACACATGCTAGTTTGTAGCCGTAATCTAATTTGCCAGAGTTTATAAGTAAATAAAACAGAAAATAGAAGTTTGTATATAGCCTAAAACTAGACTTCTTACAGCAGATGGCTTCCTCTAATTTGTGGTCCATGAGAAGTGGAGGCCTGAAGAGAAATCCATACATCATGGATTATGTACCAGGTATTGCAGAAGTTACCCAGCAGTATCAGGGTTGATGAATGATGAAGAAAAATGTTCCTGTTGCTGAGGACCTAATATTTGGATTGCATTGAAGGAAATTATCATGAAAGCTGCTGAAAAGCTTCGAATTATAAACTTTCTGATAATTGTAATTGTATTTTATTCAAGATTTATATGGATCTCTTTATATTCCTTGGGTGTTTCAGCAAGCACAATTATCTCAAACATCTCAGTCACAATTTAATTCAAAATGCAAATAAATTATCCTACAACTTCAGAGAATTGACCTCATTATTCAAATAAAATCATTACTAGATAATCAGTGTAATTTTGTAGAGATGATGTGCAAAATCAAAGTGTGCATTTTACAGGCTCTCTCCAATAAATCAGTAGAAATTTGGCAGCTGATTTAAAGGGAAACAGGATTCCACCAAATATCACTCTTCCAATAAAATATGAGTTCAAATCATAACGAAAAACATGCATCAACTTTAGATCTATCCAAAAGCTGATGATTCTCATTCTAGAAAAAAAATATTAAAATATCCAGGGCTGCTAAATGCTTACATTTGGGTTGAAGGGCCATAAAGTTGATAAAAGTACTGGAGCATCTCACCTATAAAGACAGGCTGAGAAAGCTGGGTCTGAAAGGGAAGGTTGTGTGGAGGAGACTGCACAAGATTCTAGAATCATAAGGGGTCTACAGGGAAGCCAGAGGGGGACTCTTTGTCAGGAACTGTAGTGACAGAACAAGGAGTTATGGGTACAAATTGAAAAAGTGGCTCAATATTAGGAACAAACTTTTTATTGTTTGATTGGTGAGACACTGTAGCAGGTTGCCCAGGGAGGCTGGGAATGTCCCATCCCTGGCAGTGTTCAAAGCCAGGGTGGATAAGACCTTGAGCATCATACTGCAGTGGGGCTAGGAACGAAATAATCTTGAAGATCCTTTCCAGCCCTTTACATTCTATGATTCTGTGAACTAAAAACAATAATTTCATTTTAATAATATAAAAAAGAATAAAGATCCAGAGGATTCTTTTCTTTCTGTAATTCCTTAAAATATAGGTGGTCTCTACTTTAAGATGAAGATCTAGTAATTCACAGTGCATTCTCTGCTCATGTAAAGCCATTTGTTGCACAACTTTTCATTTTCTCAATTTGAGAGAATACCTTAGTGTTTGTTGTGTTATATTGGTGCACCTAGATGTAAATACTGGAAGAGAACAGATGGATTCTGCAAGATGTCCAAATCATGTATATTATTTTCCAATTAGTAATCTCTTCAAACTCTGTAATATTTGTCACAGTCATACGTACCTAGACAGCAGTAAGTAAATACACTGTAAGTTTGTGTGCAAATGCCCCCACCTAGGGATGGAAATTTAACTGTTCTGCACCAAGCACACAAAGACAAACATGTTAATATGTGTTCAAGAAGAGACATATGTTTTTATCCAACAACTTTTGTATTCTTCCCCTGTGATTTATGACATCACACAAAAATCTTAATTCTAATCTTCAAATGCTTCTCTGGAATTTGCAGTGTTGCTGAATTCAAAAGGGACAGTAGGTCAAATGGGTCAGAATAGATTTTTCCATGATGCTAATTTCCACATTTTATTGCTGCTGAGTAGATTGGTTATAGGACTTTGCATTGGTTACAGTGTTATGTGTTTCTAAATTAATTTTGTCACCTAAATGACTCTATTAGAGTTTTCTCAATGGAAGGTCTTCAGGGTTGTCTAACACTTCCAGTTTGCCAGAAGCAGGCTTGATAATAGTTCAAAAAGGGACCCTAGATTGTCACTGCTGCCGGGTGACAACTGACCCTTGATGTCGCCCGCCAGTGGGGACACTGACTATCGTCAGCAATGAAAGAGGCAGGAACAACTGAGGGTTGATAAGAAGCTCATTTTTTGGAACATCAGGCATAATTGCATTTAGGAAGATCAACCTCAGAAGACAACATAATGAAGAAGACATGCCAATAGAAACCCTTGGCTATAGTGCTTCTGTGTCCTATTCAACCAGTCAACAACTTTACTCCCTCACATGGAAACATAGCTTACCAATCACCAACCATGTTACCTTATATGAAACCATGACATAATCTCTATTAAAATAAAAACCCCACAATCCTCTACGTGAAACCCCTTAACAAGCTACTTAAGTAACGTACTTTAGCTTAGCTTATTCAACTGTATATTTACTCAACCTATAACATTATGTCATGCCTAAACTGTCAGGTTCTTTAGCTCAGCAACATCCATCTTGATGGTACCCACACAACTCTCCATACCATGTCTAGACATTCTCTCTCTTCAGCACTTTGCAGTCCACAGTCTTAGGTTGATGCCTTCTGCATAGTCAGCCAAGGCCAACTCACTGTCAGTCCCCGCCAGTCCAAATCCCACACTGGATTCCTTTCACTGAGCTTCTTATTAACTTACATACTATTTGCATGTATTACTGCATTACTATATAATGTATAGTAAAAATATGTACACTTATTTTAACCTAAGGTATAGTGACTGAGAGATTCTTCTCAACATCCTCTAAAAAGCAGTTTATCTGGTACACAGTGTCCACATTCTTGTGTGACACTGTGAGCATACAAGTCACGTGTGATCATGCAGGATAGCTAGTATGAATGTCTCTTTGTAGTCTGTCTCCCATAAAACAGTGTTCTGTACAGAGAAGTCATTCAAAGTATAGTAGCACTGGTAGAGTGGCTGATTCCAAGGGAGGAGACCCCTAATCTTTCTCTGAAGGGCTCCAGGTTGGGTGGAGCCAAAAGGGAAGCATTGATCTGTTGGCTTCATATGGAGAAAAAAAAAGGAAAATTAGTCAATGAGCAGGCCTCAGATATATTTAATTTATAAATGTTCTTTAATGATGAGTGGGTTGTTTCTGTTAAGAATAAGCAATTGTACAATGTCAAGGAAGATTTAACAGTTTTACAAAGGTAAAAATTTGGGGCAGCCAACTATTGGTGACTGCATATTGACTCTGCCCTCCATTAAATCAGTCACTGGCCACATCAGGCTCCAAACATTTAGAAAAACAACTGAGAGAGAGAGGTGAAAAACCTTGTGTACTTGTTGCACTCCTGTTTGCAGCACAGAAATCACTGTGGATCTACTTTTTAGCAAAGGTGTGGGATGATGGGAGGGCCTGTGAGCACTGAGTGTGATGGGCCCACAAGGCAGCTAAAGCTGCAGAGCAGCTCTGCCCTTTCTGCCCCTCAGGGTAAACACGAACTCCACTGGACTTGACAGTCCTTAATTTGAAAGAAGGTGTTACTGGAGAAGATGGCAAACAGCCAGGGGCCCTGACAGTTGTCATACCAAGGAGCTAGAGAGGAAAACTGTGAATAATCACCTAAACTATGGAGAAGAATCCGTCACACACCTACCCTCTTTCCTCCTCTCAGCAAAGGATTTTTCTTTGAGACAAAGATATCTTTGTGATTAAGGGGAGAAAATTATTTCACTAAGCATCAAGCAGATCAGGTTTATTCTTGCATACTTGATAATGAGGTCTTGAGCAAGTCCATCTTAATGATCCCAAAAGTTTAAACTCTGACTAACATAATGACCATCAACACAGGACTTCTACTATGCAAAACCTTGGAGATGAGGGTCAGGGTTTGCATTTTGCCTATTGAATTCAACTAAATTAACCAGTAAACCAAGAAATAAACTCTCTGGTGCCGTTTCTTTCCTTCAAGTCCAAGCACATTCACAGTGGTACTTCAAGAAATTTGCCTAAACTTGCAACCATAGCTGCTTAACACAGGAGTCTTTCAGAAAAATAAACACAACCATTTTCCAGCTGTTTTATGGTTCCTTAATAGTAGGACTTAGAAAATGGTCAATAATTTTCACACAAATATAATCTGAAAAAATAGCACAGTTGAAGAGAGGTTTTTTACCATTCCGTATTGTAAGGCTGAATATGTACTGCACAAGCACATCACAATTCAAAGAGTGATTCTACTTTCAGGTGTTGTATTCTTTCATGAAAGCTCACAGACCTTAGAAAGTCATCTCTCAAGAGACGAAGGCTCACAGTCTAGGACTGTTGTAAGACTCTACCAAAAATAAATAATCAAAAGAGAGCTACCCTACTGAGTGAGAATATTGCAAGGAAACAGCATGTTATGGAAAACTACATCACAATTTTCATAACAAAGCAACAACAAAAAGAAAGGAAAGATTGTTAAAACTGCAAGATATGCAGCAAGACTGTCATCTGAGCAGGAACTGGTAAGTGAAACTGAAAAATATTAAATCATCTTTATTCCAACACGGAGTTAGAGGATCTGAACTGCTTTCTTTGCATACCCTCTGAAGGCATTAGGAGTGACACACAGAATGCAAGATCAGGAGCCTGCAGCAAAACCAGGGCTTAGCTCAGCCATTCAGGGAATTTATGTTCTCTCTGCTAAGATAAATTAGAATAACAAATATTGGGAGAAACTAGACAGGGAGTTCACCTTGCTAAGTGGTTACCATTTGTGCTCCAAGTAGAAACATAAAGTAGCAAGATTGTCTGATTTACAAACAGGCTATTCTTTACTTGGAAGAAATAAGGATTCATTCCTGCCTTCATGTGCACCTTTAAGTCTGTTCTCATGTAAGACTTAGACTTTTTAAGCTGAAGCTTTCATTGTTTAATTTATTATTTATATTAGTGTTAGCATTAATATTTCATAGCCATTGGCCATCTGTGAGATGAAAGAGAAGCCCAACTTTTAAAGCCAGAGAATCAAAGATATAAAACTGTTTTTTCAAATTAAAAAAATTGTTACATTAAAAAAAACAATACAGGAGAAGTTCTCTGCAAATAAACTTTATTTATAATTCAAAACCTACAATAATGAATCCCAAAGGTCAAGTCTTCCAAGTGATCTGGCTGACCTTGGAATCAGTCTGTGGGCCTCTCTCAGTGCTCTTAAGCAATGTCCCCTGAGGCTTAGTGACATTAGATCTTTTAAGCCTTGCAGCTCTCATCCTTCTCATTTCTTCCATGAATGAAAGACTTGATGTCTTGAAAAACTCAAGATAGCAAGTGTCAAGATATACTGGATTGTTCCACAGCTTCCTTTGCCTATGATGTAAAACTATAAAACATCTCACAAAACTACCATTATGCAGCAGGCACATATTCAAATTAATAATCTTTAATTTTTTCAGTCACAGCAAGAAGACAACCACAGGAAATAGAACTGCTGTAGTGCAACTTTCTGAGCATCAAGACATTTTCACAATAAGCAATGTAGCCACTGAGCCATAGTAGAGCACATCAGAGGAGCAAATGGGTGGTGTAGCTCAGTCTGGAGTAAGCAGGTCCAGAGAAGACAACTGCAGCAGCTGGCAGAAGGAAGAGGGCCGGCTGAGGCAGCATCCCAGATGACAAAATGTCTCATTATGGCTCTGCACAGATATGCTTTGTTTAGCCCATAGTCTGCACAAAACCAGATAATTTTCTGTTTGCTTTAAATTTTAATATTGATCTAGGACTCCAGATTCCCCCATACTGTTTTATTGAGACCATCTTTCAACATCTTCTAAATCTAGATACTAAATTAAGTGAGATGATAAAGCACAATTTTCAGTTTTAAACAGTAGAACAATGGATATGTATTATTTCCACACAAAATCTCAGAAATTAGTCCTGGTTTTCAATTAAATCTCTACTAAAATTTTCTTAGAACACTATGTAATAGCAGCTAATGAGAACACCAGTGTTATCTGTAAATATGCATGTACCAGACAACTAAATATGACCTAACATTTACAGATTTAGGCATTGTCTCTTAATAAAAAAATAAAAATCTTTCAAAAATGTGAGCAGGAGAATGGAATATTTATTTCTCCTAATTTATGACAAGGAGATTAGTCATGAATGTTGTGTGCTCTGTTTCAAAGACCTGAGTTCACCTTCTCAGGGCAATATCTTGTTTTATTATTAATTGTAAAACGTTCAGTTTTCATTAGTCTTCCATTGGGGCCTGTTTTTATTAAACAGAGACTTTCCTGAAAGAACCTTACTTTGAATTAGGAGTAACAACCCATTTGCTTCACTGATCCAATTTATTCCCGGGAACATTTCTAATTTTTCCTGCCATTCCCAATTAACCTCTTTTTCTATGGAGATATTTAGCTCTAACTCAAGGTGTTCTACAGAAATATGTTGGATTCACCTGACCTGGTGCAGACATCTATGTCTTACTTAACCAGTCCCTAATTGTTTAGAAAAAATGGGCAATTATAGGATACAATTCATTCTTTTTAATATAGATGCCCGAAGTAATGGGTCAAACTTCATTTTCCAAATTACATTTTTCATTAACTGGCAATAAAGGAAATAGAAGATGGCTGGTTCAGTGGATATATCTACAGTCTGGACCACCTGCCCGGATGTGTAGATTTCTTACAAATACAAGTTCTTTAAAGTGAAGTATTTTAAGTTGCCTTTTGAGGCATGTTTTTGTTAGTTGTCTCTGTATGATCACTTTTTTGTGATGCACCAACAGTTATGGTGTGATCATTGGATTTGGTGTTTGACCAGCTTTGCAGCATCACACTCCCTGCGTGTTGGAAAGTTCCTAGTGGACCATTAACCCCACTTTGCAAACTCATGAGCTTACTGAGGGACAGATCTGTGGTCACTAGGCAGAAGTGTACATTGGAAAAGATGTCTTTTAGGTTATGTAACACAGCATGCTGGAGGCTTAAAACTTGACCCATCCCCATGGATAAATAATGAAGTATATCACTGTATTAAATTACAAAGTATATGTAGAATTTTACAGCCTAAATACTCAGGTAACCAACAGAGTCTAAAGGCTCAAACACAGGAATTAATATGTACTAAATTTATCTCAGCAATAATTATTTAGAATTGCAGTAATGCAGTGATACCTCAGCACTTAGATTATTTAATCTTCAAAACAGTGCTATTATTTATTTATTTATCACCTTTTTTTTTCCAACAAATTCTGAAGCAAAAAAGTAACCTGAAAAAAAAATTATAGAAATAAAAGAGGAGATAATAAAAACTGCCTTGCTAAGAAATATCTGATTGAACATCCTACACAAATGCACATTTAGATCTAGATGAAAACTGAGAGCATGACAAATAAATCTTGCTCTGAATCTTTTCATTTCTCCTGGCATATCTTTCACAGGCTTTTGTATTAGAGACATATTTCTATTTATTTGAGGTACCTTAACTATAANGCAAGAACATGATTTTCACCTCATTTTAAAATTAACAAATTAATGAGTTGATATTAAAAAAAAAAATTATAGGCTAGAAACAATTCTGGGGTTTTTTTTGCATTTACTTTGTTTTGATTAGCTTCTAAATCTTTCAACATTTTTAGATATGTTTACCTAACACATTTATGTGAGAGGAATGAATAGTAGCAGTAATATTTTTTTGATGGTATGTGAGCTGTCTCTTCCTCTGAGCTGGTGAGAAGACCTAATTTCTTTCTTCACAACATCTGATAATGCTTGGAAAAGAGTTATCCTCAGTCTTTAGATATGGATATAGTTCAGAAGACTGGACTACTGATATACCTTGACAGTTAATTGACTAGCAGCAAAGTAAATTAATGCATTTGTAGGATGAAATATGCTTTAAGCAGAAGGCTCACCTAAGACCAACATTCACTTTAGATCACAGGTAAGCTTTACTTTTCAAGCTTATGTGAGATTTAATCACGTATGGCAAAACTCAAAAAGTCACCAGATACTTCAAAAATAAAGTCTGCAAAGTTTAAACTGAAAATATGACTCTTAGAAATGAGAGTCATAAACCACTAGGATAGCTTAACAGTGAAAGTTATAAATTTTCCATTACCTGGACTCCTTAGGTCCTTGTTTTAGCAAAGCACTTAGACTTCCATATCCATAAATTCCACTGTACAGGTGTAGTCACATTTGTGTGCAGGAAGATGTGTTTTGTGAACTATCCAGACAAGACTGTAAGACTCTCTTTGTAACATGCCCAAGGGAGAGCTGCGAAATTCGAGTGTGACATTAACCATGGCTCTTTATGGACTTGAAGCCCTTTTCCTTTCAGCAGCATCTACTATAGAAAAATTGCCAGTGTGTGTCTTCTGAAACAGATATAACAGTGCCTGGGCATCCCATACGTTCAAATTGGACAGTGCACACAGCAGATGTAGTCAAGCCGTTGGGTTACAAGGTGCAAGTAGGCACAGAATCAAGGAAGGGTGGTATGGAGCAGAATCTCATTGATGATTCAATTGAATGGACTGAAAGCAAAGCAGTTTTGTGCATGACTGTATGGTGCTTCACTTCTCCCTGTACCTCCGCATAACCTTTAGTAAAGCAGAAGCCAGAAATTAATATTTTTCTCAAACTTCATGAGCACGACCATACTTTGTAGTGAAAGTAATTCTACAGAAAAATAGCATTTTACCATTCTTCAGGTAAATCTGCCAGCAAGCAATCATGGGGAGCCAAAAATGGTCTAGCTTTTTTGTTAATAATTAATTGGTGAAACTAGAAATCCTCTGTCCAAAATGATAAAGATTCAAGGATCGACATATAATGCAAATCTTTCCTGTATCTCTGCAGAGATATAATTTTTTAGGTTCCAGTTAAATCAGTTAAGGAAATGTCAAATCAACATTCAACCCGTTCTCCTTTCCGAAATGACAGAATTATAATTTAAAGTGGAGAGAAATGCTATATGCAAGTACTACCAGTAGGTTGTTTCTGAAGAGGACAACTTCTCCTTTCCTATTTATGCTACTGAATTCTGAATGCCTGTATAAATCCTTCCCTCTGGGTCTTTCAAAAGAGTCATTTCATAATAAACTGCTCTTTTGGATAAATAAACATTGACAGCACACAGGCTGATAGAGAGATTCATTTGTCTTTACCACCAGGAAGCCTGTGCATAAGATTTTCCTTTACATACATATTTTTTAGTTCCTCAAACCAGGAAACTTCTGTTCACCTAATACTCAGTTGTGTACTAGGAGTCATTGTTCTCAAACTGTTAACTTTCCATCAACAGAAATGTCATGCAATGGAATGTAGGACCTTAGTTCTTAGTAGTAACTCCCAGACCAAAGCATCTATAGCTTTGTCATTCTACTGCTGCTCCACTCCAATGAAGAAAAGCCATGAATATATTTCAATTCATAAACAGATACACCTGACAGAAATCTACTGCACTGCACAGCTGAGTTAAGAAGTTTGGTCACTATTTAGGGAACCTATTAGTCTTTGAAATGCATTGTTGGTTTGCTGATGAGACTCAGATTTTCTGTCCCACTTCAGAGAAATCTGCCATTCTAGATTACTAGTTCTGTCAGTAGCAGACCCTATTCCACTCTTCCTATTCTCTATCAGAACTTACTTCCCTCTCAGTCATGCCAACTCAACTATTTCTATAACTGTGCTTCACAAAGATTTTGTGAAAATACATTTCGCTTTTCCCATGTTGGAGTTTTCAGTCTCCAATTTTGGACAGTTGCAAAACTCTGGTAACCTGAACAATACAACAGATGACAGTTTCTGGTGAAAGACTGCAACAATGTGTAACACAAAGTAAAAGGAGGAAGGGGGAGCTGATCTGCTTCCTATCTGGCGCAGAGGGATTGTGTTGAATTCTTTCTATGGCTCCAAATCCCCATCTAAAAAGAGAGGAAGCTAAGGAACCTAATACATTAAAGATTCAATAAGGTTGACATATTAGAGGAATTATTCACCCAGATTACATTCATGAATATACTGAGTCTTAGAATCCACTTAGAAGTCACTTTTGCACTGGTACTGTTTCAGAAGCTATCTTTTGGAAATCAGTGTTAGAGTTACTGTATGACATAGATTTGCATGTGCCAGGCATATCTCACAGGATTTCTAATGTGTTCCTGAGATCCTTTTTAGATGATGGAGAGAGAAATGTTCTTCTGGAAGCTTCCAATGGAAAAAACTACCTGCATCAGTTCAGGCATCTAAGGCAGACAGAGATGATCTGCCTACTTGATGCCTTTAGAGGTACCTTTGTGAAAGCTGGGTGATTAATCTAGACAGATTGCAACCCATTTCAGGATATTTATACCAACTCTGAATATGTAACATTCCTTTTGTAATGAGAAGATCAAGTACTTTACATTTCTTGAAATTATTATGCACTTCACATCCTTGGCATTTATCACCATTTTCAGCATACTGTCAGGAGCATAGCAATGCCTATTAGCCTCTTCCCAACTGAAATATTTTTCAATATTGATGGCTTCCTTTAAACCATATTTAAATAGATTGATGCATCTGTACATTAGCAAGGCTGCTTGTTTGGAGGTTTTGATTAATATTTGGATTAATGTATATTATTTAACAGACATTAGGAATCATGTAAGAGCTACAAACTCAGACCTTGACTTAGCAGGGAGTTCAAAGACTGAAAGCTACATCTAGTGAGGGTATAAGTACCTTCTCTGTTTTGATAAAATACACCCTAATGGATGCAGCTAGTGGTGACAGGAGTCAAGACCATATGAGTTATATCACAACCTTATTGGCCCACATCTCTGCTTCTTATTTAAACCCTATGATAACATTATCAGTAAATAAGTTATTTTGATCTCAAGACTTCAAGACTTTTTGAATACACAAATCAATGCCCAGTTTTCTTCAGGACTACCATGTACAATTATGCACTTTAAAATCAAAAAATAAAGTTCTTTGGACAAGATGTATCTTACTTTAGATTAGTCTCATGGAGCACATTTGGGGAACACGTTGCAAGATACTTGTTTGCTTCCTCTATCCTGCAATTCACTTTTAATGCATAAGATTGTCTGGGCAGGGTTTTTTTATACATTTCTTTTTACAAAACTGCCCTGTCAGTTAAAGGAGTCCACAATGGGAAGTCTCTATAGAGTATATTTGGCATAACTGCTATTATTACCTTCACCATTAAATTATTTATTCTGAAATACAGTAATAAGACCATCCAATCTGGCTTCAAATCAGAGTTCTAGGAAATTCATATTTAATGCCCCATAGAATTCCATGCATTTGAAGTATGAGCTTACCTACTTTCACATGTTCCAAATGTTTTAAGGTATATCTTCACAAAATGGCTAATTTTCTGTTGAAAGCAAGTCAAAAAGCACATACATCTGGCAAAGACATTTAATGCAAAATATTTTTATTGAAAAATGGCCTCACTTCAACTCAGTTGTTGTTCTTCTATCTAGTGTTAGGCTATAGGCACCACCTTGGCAAAAAGTTCTCCCTTATGTAACCACATTGTCTGCAACCAGGGAAGGGCATACTGAGAGAGATCCTCAGTGAGAGGATTCTCTTTGATGTCAGTTTCTCACTGAGGCCCTGCACAAGGAGAGCAGCTTTCGGGTGGTGATTTCTGCTTCAATCTCAGCCCCACAGTAGAATGCAGATTGCCAGCTCTGACACCAGAAGTTGAAAGACTGTTGCCAAAGTTAATTTGGCCACAGCTTAAACAACTCTTGCAGGAAAAAAAAAAAAAAAAAAAAAAAAAAAAAAAAAAAAAAAGAAGCACTTTGAGAAAAATTTTTTTGGGTTCTTTACCTGATCTTTCTGTGGTCATTAGTACATGCTCTGGCAGATGTTCTAAAGTTTTCTGTTTAGGCTAGATGATTCTGATGTGAGAGCTCCCTAGTCTTTCTCTAAAACCCCAAAGGCACGGGTTTACCTACCATATATTTTGTAGATACCAGTATAAAAATAGTTCATATTATGCAGGCAGCGCATCTCATGGCATGTGCTTTGCACTGCCAGTCTGATCTGATGTGATACCTTAGATTCCTGAAAAAGAGAAATCCTCTACCTGAAATATCCCAGCAGTGCTGAGCAACAGCTTAGCAGGTATTTATCACACTGGGAGTCTCTGCTGCTGTTAGTGCACGTGCATACCTCTCCCCTCATTTGAGCCTCCCCACGGAGGAGGCTCATGCTTATGCAAGAGTTGCAGTGCAGGAACTCGGAGACCCGAGGGGCCCCCCTGCAGCTGCAGGTGTCAGTGCCTGTCTGAGCAGCCTCTGAATAGACACTGCTGGATGCTGACACTCCTCTCTTTACAGGCGGAGCCGGTACACCACTGGCACAACCTTCATCAGTGGTTCAGACCTGAGCTGGATTTGAATCAGTGATCTAAGGCATTGAACCTCTGCGAGGAAGTACCTTGTATTTCCTGCTCCTGATAAAACATTACCTATGAGTCATGGTGTTAGCTCCTTCCTTCCAGTCACTGAACTTTACACTTTTGTGCTTGGTTCATGTAAAAAGAGATCTAATACTTGTTGTCAAAAGCTCCCCATAGCAAGGACAAAGAGGATCATTGTGGAAGACATCCTACCCATTTTGAGAAGAATCTGTCATGGGAATGGGATCCCCATAAACAGTCTACTTTCCAGTCCAGTTGATGCAATGCATCACTTTGGGCAACAGCAGTGAAATGAGAGGAATCTGCCTCACTGCTTCACAGCAGAACAGATAGAGGCTCACAGTCAAGTGTTACACGACATAAGTTTTCTGTGGTCTGAATAAAACCCATGTATCTATTAACAGTATACTGGCCCTTCCCTCCAAAGAGCAGCTGGGAAAGCGCTGTTCCTAACAGCTACATTCTCACTTGCCAAAGGTAAATTGAGCAATGTGTTTCTTCCTTGGGAAGTGCTATGTTGTTCATTATTTTAACATTAGAGACAAAGTACGAAAAAGTTGATTTGCTGCACAGCCCTGGAGTACCAGGAAAAGATGCCGATCATCTGAAAAAGTGACATATCACATTAAATGAGTTGGCCAATGCATACAAATTTTTATGTAATTTTCCACCAGCTATCAGGCAAAATTATCTCAATTACATTAAAATGCACATTTTTGCAATGTCTGGCTCACTGAACAAAATGATACTGCAAGGGCTGTTCAAATCATCAAACTCCATAAGCATAACAAAATAAAATACTAATTCAATGCAAAGCTATTCTAAACTGTAGCTACAAGAAGAAGGGGGGGGGAAACAGTGAATCTTCCTACTTTTTTTTTTTTTTTTCAAATCACTGGAATATATTATCATCTGCTCAACCCAGTTTTTTTGTAAGCAGTAGATAAATGTCTGGGTTAAGTGTTATTCCTTGTAGCAGCAAAAATTATTTTTTTCTCCTATAAACTTTATTACTATTATTTGTCACATTTTGAAAGGCATAGTTATTTATACTGGGAAGAGGCTAACCAGACAATCACCTGACAGGCAAATTCAGATAATACACTCTAGCAAATAAAAATGGTGACCGCCTGCCAACGACCAATATAATTTTCTCAGCAGAGCAGCAATTCATGAGTAATTCAATCAGGGATTCAATAGAAAATTATTCCTGTTTTACAGACTGCTATCACTAACAGTGGTGCCTGATTTTGCTGCTTAACCACTTTGGCACAAAACCAGACTGTGCAAGTATTGGATTTTCTCCCACGCTGTTTCAGTAAGAAAAATGTGAAAAGAATGCAACAGAAGGTAGAAATGTGGACAGAGGCCTTTGCATGTTACCATAATATAATCTGCACTGCATAATGATTTTCAAAATATTCTTAAGTGGGAAAGCATTCACAAAAATTAACAGCAGATCCATAGCGCATGAGGAGCATGGTGGCAATGCATTTCAGCTGTGACAAGCTAACAGGTGCAGCTAGTCTGTGCTTCACAGAGATGTCCAAGAACAGACCTTAACGTGTGGCAGACATATTGCCTTTTACAAGAGCACAGACTGACTGAGTCCTTCCTGATACAATCCTGGTGATAGAAAATACACCTTAGCCCCCAAAAATGTAGTCCCAGATCTTCCTTGCTGTAAGCGTAGATGGGTTGTTCAAAGGGCTGTTCCCACTGGTCTGCCATCCTTTTTCAGAGCAGCCTGTGGTTAGTCTGTGGCTGTTCCCGCAGTGTCAATGCTCTGCTAGCTTCTCTCCTGCCTGTAGCTTCTTTTTCCATGGACACTGTTTTGCTAACAATCTCACTGCCTCTCAATTCTCTTATCTACTGCATGTATCGTGCACAGACCTAAATTCATTCTGTCAGCTCCTTAAGCAGACTTTTTTCTTTTTTAAAGCAAATACTCTAAATACTTGGAGTATCATGCCATTTATTATATACCTCCCTTTTCACAAAAATGCCCTCAAGCAAATGTAAGGAACAGCAGCAGATGCCTCCAGCCTTCACTGATTCCTCTCATCATCCCATTTTCTCCAATCTGTGAGCAACAGGAATCTCTCACTCTTGGTTCATCTGCCTAATGAAACTCCCTGACTTATACCTGGGTAGAAGAGCGATGTCCCAGCAGACATCCTCTGTAATATATGGTACATCACAGAGGCTGAATAAGACTTACACCTTCAGAATCACAGAAACACAAGATGGCAAAGCAGGCCATTTCAGTTATAACTGGAAGCCCCAAAAGGTCCTCTGTACACCTGCCCTGTTTAGCACAGGCTATAAAGCAGTTTCACCTCCTTTGGATAAAAAATTGGGAAATCAAGCTTCACCAGTTTGAATTGTTCAGGACATGCTCACTAATGTATGTTTTTAAATATACAAGAACTTTCAAGCTCTGTCACAGGTCAAAGTAGAGTCCACTGAGCCTTGTAGTTTTATCCCAGCTCTGGAAAGGATTTGGACTACCTGAAGTACTTATACACAGGACCCAATTTTTTTTTTTCCTAGTTATGGAAAGAGGGCTGGAACATGGGACACCATTTGATGCCAGACTCAGGAGCAGAGGTAACAGATGGAACTTGATTTTCTCTCATATCCCTGCTTTAGCTTGTTTGAATTCCAGTTCAACTATCTTGTGGAGGGCCAATATCTTATTCTTAGTAGAATCACACTGTAGCATCACTATTTTTGTCCTCTAAGGCACTCTTCACTATGATAACAACAGAACCTCATTCCCAATGTTCATACCTTGTTTAAGTTCTAGAAAATTTCAAAGTACTAGAAGTCATTTTGATCTGAAATGTTCTAGCAGAATTTCACTGTCAGGGGAACGCCCTGTCAGAAAGAATCACCCTCTGGAAACAATCAGAAAGCAGCTCCTGTCTTATCACAGTCTGTCATTTTTTAAAGTGCAAAGCCTACAGATGAATGATACTGACCTCCAGATATTAGCTGGGAAAGCAGGAGTTCAAGAAAGCCACCCCAAAGAGATTAGCCTTTCATGGTAGCAGACGACAAGAATTCTACTTAACAACTTGTCCATCACACAGATACAAAATGGCAAATTCATGTACTACAGTAATAAATAGAAAACAGGTAAATCCTGAATAAAAAATAATAAAATGAATAAAAGAATTAGGTTTGAAAAATAGGGAACAAAATATTTAAAGAAATGCAATTTGCAAAATTGCCTTCTGGGACAGGTGTTTCATCTAATTGGTTTACATTTCAGGAAAGGTCTTGACTTCTGCAGGCTGAAATAAGTGCATAGGTCAGGAGCAAATAAACGTAGTTGAACTGCCAGTAATGTAAAATGCTTTAAGATGCTCCATGATCTAGCCCCTTTATCTGATAGTGGTAAAATATGTTTATTTGCTGCTCATTCCTCACATTAGTCCTTCTAAATTATTTTCTCTAGGGATAAAAAGCCTCATAGGTCTTACATGTCTGGAGATAAATGTTCTTAGTCCAAAAATCCTAAGTTTGCATGAGCTACCCCAATAGTTTCACATATGTGCTATTTCACCTAAAATAATTAGGGCTGTATAATAGGTCTGAAAAGACAACTCTTGAAAGACCCTCTGAGGTAAGAGCCATTAAAAAGTTTAGTGCCACAGTTAATAAAGAACTGTATTCTATTTTGGAATTTTTTCAGAGATGAAGGATTTTAATTTGCAAATAGCAAATCTATATCAAGCCACCTTAAGCCAGTTCCATGCTGATCTCTAAGGCTGACAGAGTGAGAGGCTGATATCTCACCTGCAGTTCAGGAAATGTGAGGAGAGATTTCAATTCAAACCTCGGCAGGAACAGTTTGGAATTTTCTTTCTTGGTGGTCCATACATAAAAGAAAACTTCTTAAAAGAGAATGGATTTTGATTTCTCATTGCAGAAGGGGTCCTTTTAGTCAGATTGCAGAATGAAGGCTTTATGCAAGCTAACATCTACAAATAAAAAGTAAAGACTTTTCTTTCAATAAAACATGCTCCTCATTAAAATTTACAGCTTGCACATTTTTTTTCCAGTGCCACTGTTACACTGAGACTGACTGCTTTGCCCCTACAGCAAACAATCCTTTTCCCTTACACCTATGATGGAGCTTTTTAAGACATTAAGTCTTTATTTTATCAGGCAGCACAGAGAGGATTATTATGGATTCATGGGGTAGGGAGAAGAAACTGATGGTAAATGTATTAAAGGTGATCATCATACACATAAAGAGATAGTATAATTACTCCAAAAAAAAAATATTATGGGTTCCTGCCAGAAACAGAAAGCAGTTAGCAACAGGAGCAGAAGAAAAATGCAAAATGCACTATAAATCCCAGAGAAGATTTACAGAAGCCAGAATAAACTCCCACAGATTTTATATTAGATAGGGGCAATTTTTAAAGCTTCACTATTGTAAAGAAAATCTTGAAGGTAAAGAAATAAAAAGGCATTTAAATTGCTTTGTTCGTATAGACATCTGCTTCTGATGAAAAGAACACTCTCTAATAGATTATGGTAGGAGATGGGGTAGCAGGTCTCTGTGTACTGGAGGAAAAGGGCTCTCATTTTGTGTTGGTCGAATATTGCTGTGGCGATGTTCTATTGGATGCCTGGTCCTGTGTAATTCTGAGTCCTTCCCAACTTTGCAATATTTTGATATGTTAAGATAGCTGAAAAATGAGAAACTATAAAAAATGTAGTGAAAAGCCATTCCCCATTTAAGAGTTGAAAAGTAGATATTTTTTGACATTTAAAAATTTACTCAGGATCATTAACCAAATCATTCTATGATTCTATGATTATCAAATATGTTTTCAAAATGCATAACAAAAGGAATTTTTGTCGTTAATCCAAATTCATTTGAGGAGGAAGAGTTAACTGAACAGGTCACATTTGCAGTATTAAATAATTACTAACCAAATTTTCAGACATTTAAAATCAAGATTTATTTATTTTTTTTAAATGTCAATTTCAGAAAAAACAATCCATTCTTAGATTTCAGGAAAGCAAAAAACAAAATATTTGCTTGAGTCAGCCTTCTAAGAAGCACTCTGCTCATAAGTGATTCCTCTTACAGAACAATTCATTTCTTCAAACCAGCTATTGGGCTTCTAAATAAAATCCGAAGTCAATAACCTACCATTTCTTGGCACTGTTCATTGTTCACCTGATCAAATCTTGTAGCACTTTTTGCAGTGGTAGAGTGTTCAGTCTTTACAAGACAAATACGCAGAATCTTTTTTTTTCCCCATAAAATCCAGTCCATTGCATCTTCTAAACATAACTTACCCAACACAGCCTTGGAGCCCATTCAGTTCAGAGGTGCTGGTGTCCTCAGGTTTGGAGCCTCATCTTCCTGGGCCTCCCTCAACTCTGGCCATTTAGGATTTGTAATGCTTCTGGAGTTACCACTCATTTTTTCTTGTTTGTAATCAGAACCATGAGGCAGCTTAGATCTTAATTTATCTATCTCTGTGTTATGTCAGAGGTTAGGAGAAATGAATCTTCACCTGAAGGTGCACTGATTAGAATTTCAAACAGAAGTAACGTACTTTAAAAACTGTGATTTTCATTCAGCTTTTAGTAAATCTAAATTTATATGGCTAGATTGAAAGTAGAACCTCCAAGTCATTAAAAATTAAACCAAAATTACATTTGATTTCAAGGTTACCTGACTTCCTGCAAGTCCCTCATCATTTGGAGTTTCTTTCCTATGTTTAGCAATGCCCTTTTTTTCCTGTATGGTTTGTCAGAGCCATTGTGATTGGTACATCACAGTGTACATTTATGTCACACAGTTCAGAGCCAGTGCAACAAGTCGGTCTTTACACTGAGTAATGCAGAGAACAAAATGGAATAAAGGGACATCTACGTTCTTATTTTTTAAATGTACTGACACACCATAGGAGATAGAGCAGCTAAAATCTAATTTGCTGTTCTCTTGTTGCTCACTGAGAAAGCCTGATTCCTATCAGTTCCCCGATGAGTCTGATGAATGTTATCACATACTTTACCTGGAGTTTGTCAGAGATCTTGGGTTTTTTATGCTACAGATAATCCCTGTGGCTTCTTCATGCCATTGGGAAATGTCCTTTCCCTGAGAAACTGAGAATAAAGAATACGGAGCCTGTCCTTTCAAACCTTTTGCATGTCTCAGTGGGACCTGGAGAGCAACCTTTTGTTCCACACTTTTCTCATTAGGATATCTGCCTTGAGAGAAGAAACATTATTAAGGGATCTAAAAGTAAGCCTTTTATAAATTTCAAGTTTCTAAAGATCTCATAGGATTTGTACTAGGGGATGGCCTTTCCTCTTTCTTGCAGTAACTTTCAGTTTTTAAAAAAAACATGTCAAGTAGCCCACAAACCACTAGACTAGCTGGTGAGTCATTATAACCAAGGGTCTATAAATAAATCATATGTATTCTGTGTTTGTATTATACTGTGCTACAGGGTCTATCCAGAGCAATCATTACTCAATGAGAGCATTGCTTTTTCAGTTTTTTGCTATCCACTGAAGGGTACTTTTGAGAGTAGTCATTGACAATACACTGGCAAAAACACTCTTTGGCAGCTAGTAACAGAAAGCTTGTGATTCTAAAAAAGTACAGTAACTTTCTGAGGGAGCTAATCATAGTCTATTAGTGAATTCTTCATTGCAGCAATTTTCTACCTGATTATACCACTAATTATTGTCTCTGGAACAGGGTGAATAGCAATTGAATAATACACTTGACATTTCCCTGTGTATCAAATGGATATTGGCTACCACTAGTATATTTGAGTAATGTATTGCAAAAGATGGTAATTTTACAGTAAGAAAAAGGCCTCTCACAGGATTACATTGCATTCTTGCAGCAAAAGTATAGGTAAGGAGTCTGTCCAACCACAAAATTTCAGATTATAGATGATAATAATGTTTTGCATTTGTATAATGTACAGTCGGTTGGTCTGGGAGTGACTTACTCACTACTGAATAATCTTCATTCATATTAGTAATCCTGTTTCACAGGTATGTAAAATGAAATACAGTGCTGATTAGGCCAGTACTGTCCAATCACTATGCCTAATTTTATCAAGCCAAGCATTCGCATTCATCCTCCTAAATCAGTGCACTTGATTCCAAAAGAAGCTGAGGGAATTTACTCCTCACTGAACTTTCTGCTTAACATGCTAGCTAGATTTAAACATTCAGACTTTAAAATGGTGCTGTAACTGGATAAATGTGGCAAAAAAATTGATGCCAGAGCTATAAATAGGCATATTCTGGCTCCTGAGTTTGTTTCCTAAACACCAAGGAAACATCCTCTATTCTTATTACAAAATACAGTATTTGCAATTTTTTTCCTAATTTTCAAAGACCAATGTTAAAATTCAGGTTTCCTTTGGATACGTCATAAGTTTCCCCTTTTCTTTCACAGACTTCTTTACACTGCTTTAGAAAAAAAGTTCAAAATCATATGTGGCAGTAGCAATGAATAGAATTTTAAATGCTGGCTTTCATGTAACCTTGTAAAGAGTTTTATCATTCTGCTTTTGCTGGCCCCCTAACTGGTCAGTCATTTCAGAAAATAAGTATTCTTTTATAACTCAAGGCCTTAAATACGAGTTATCCATCTGTCATGGGTTAACACAGTTTGATTTTTAGATAAAGAGAATTACAGAATATTGCCCTGTCAGGACCTTGGAGTTGTTTTGGAAGGGACAGGCACCTACCAGAGTCCATTTTAGATACTGGCATATTGTTTGACCACTGGGAAACGACTTTGTGAGTACACACATATAAAGCTGAGTTTATCCAAGCCAGCCCCTTTTCCTTCCTGCGTTGGAACAGGTAGCAGGGCTGGTCCCGGCCCGTCGTGTGCCCCCCAGGGCCGGGCAGCCCAGCCAGGCCTGCCGCCCCCCTGCTTTATGTGATGGTTTCTGTTTGCTCTTTAGTGAGATATGACTAGGAGAAAATAAAAAGCACAACAGGCCTAAACTTTGAAAGTTACAAAGGTAGTTTATTTACACACACTAAAGAATGAAGAAAAAAAAATTGAAACTTCACAACCCGTCTCTTTTCCCCATAAACTGCTCACTTTCCCACAACCAACATAGAAAAAACTATGATTTCCAGTCAGTTTCACCATTTAAACATAGTTTTTCATCATTTTGGAGAGGAATCTGCCTTGGCATCCCCTGGAATTTCCCCCACTGACAACCCAGAACAGTTCTCTTGAGGGTGTTGACTGTCACAGAGACAGCCGCCGGCAAACCTGCTTCGGTGACCGCTCCCATTAGCAGCTGTCCCAGCACTGCACATGGCCCGCGGACTCACGCACTGCAGAATGGGGTGTTACTTTTAAAGGTGAGCCACTGCAGAGGCAAGGGATTCTTCATCTCAGGGAACAGAGATATCCTCTCCCTTCTTCACTGGCTCAGAGGGCTTCATCTCAATCTCTGTTCAAGCATCTCATAAAATCAATTGCACTTAGTCTATCACAAACACCTTTGCTCAAAAAATCCACACATAAATTTAAAAAATCATGTCCCCAAATACATATCTTTACATGGTTTAAAGGAATATTTTAGATGGTTTACATCCAGAGAAATCCAGTCAAATATGTCCACTTCCTCAATCCTTTCTTCCAATAATCTTTATCAGTTCTTTCACTGACTCTGTATCATGCTGTCCCTCTATGCGTTAAATCACTTTGTCCTTCCTTCTCTCTCGGAGGGAAAAGGTTGGCGTTCCGAAAGCTTCATCTTGCCAGGAAAGGGTTCTATCTTGTCCAAGTCCTCTCTCTCCCTCAGCTGCAGCTTATGGTGTAAGATTTTCAAGGCTGAGCTGGGGGAGGAAGCAGAAAGGCCGGAGCTCGGAGCGGCCGGGCAGGGACCATAAATGTTTATAAACGCCTCCTGTCCACCCTCCGCTCTCAATGGGGTGGGGCCGGCCTGGGCTCAGGGCTACACCCAGGGGATGGGGTGGGGAGGGAAACCTCTCCCCTGGCCCCGGCCCGCTCCAGGTAGGCTGTAAAAGTTCACTAAATGTTAAGCTGCAGTCTCTCCCTTTTTTTCGCCAGCAGCCGATGGGGGGTGCGTGCCCGGAGGCACGACCGGTCCCGGGAGGCCGGCCCTCCTCNAAAAAATCCACACATAAATTTAAAAAATCATGTCCCCAAATACATATCTTTACATGGTTTAAAGGAATATTTTAGATGGTTTACATCCAGAGAAATCCAGTCAAATATGTCCACTTCCTCAATCCTTTCTTCCAATAATCTTTATCAGTTCTTTCACTGACTCTGTATCATGCTGTCCCTCTATGCGTTAAATCACTTTGTCCTTCCTTCTCTCTCGGAGGGAAAAGGTTGGCGTTCCGAAAGCTTCATCTTGCCAGGAAAGGGTTCTATCTTGTCCAAGTCCTCTCTCTCCCTCAGCTGCAGCTTATGGTGTAAGATTTTCAAGGCTGAGCTGGGGGAGGAAGCAGAAAGGCCGGAGCTCGGAGCGGCCGGGCAGGGACCATAAATGTTTATAAACGCCTCCTGTCCACCCTCCGCTCTCAATGGGGTGGGGCCGGCCTGGGCTCAGGGCTACACCCAGGGGATGGGGTGGGGAGGGAAACCTCTCCCCTGGCCCCGGCCCGCTCCAGGTAGGCTGTAAAAGTTCACTAAATGTTAAGCTGCAGTCTCTCCCTTTTTTTCGCCAGCAGCCGATGGGGGGTGCGTGCCCGGAGGCACGACCGGTCCCGGGAGGCCGGCCCTCCTCAAGCAGGGGGGCGGCAGGCCTGGCTGGGCTGCCCGGCCCTGGGGGGCACACGGCGGGTCGGGACCAGCCCTGCTACCTGTTCCAACGCAGGAAGGAAAAGGGGCTGGCTTGGATAAACTCAGCTTTATATGTGTGTACTCACAAAGTCGTTTCCCAGTGGTCAAACAATATGCCAGTATCTAAAATGGACTCCGGTAGGTGCCTGTCCCTTCCAAAACAACTCCAAGGTCCTGACAGGGCAATATTCTGTAATTCTCTTTATCTAAAAATCAAACTGTGTTAACCCATGACATCGTCCAAAAGTGTATTATTAAACACGCAGTCACAGGAAGCGATGTCTTTTAGCATCAACAGTAATGTTTTACCTTCCAATTCCTGTCAGTAAACTTGACAGAAACTTTCTGAGCCCTTGGTACCTTGAAAGTTGGTCATGCCTACATCGAGGAATGTCTCCTTATGCTGGGATGATGATGGCACGCTGTTTGTGTGCACGGGGATACCCTGGCACGGCTGAACCTCCTGCTGTGCGCATGACCCTGCGCTGATGTCACACGGCAAATTGTGATGAGGCTGGCTGACGACCAAGTTTCTGTACTTTACTCCATAGTGCGGTCATGTCTATTCTCCTGGGTTTAGAAAGGTTGAATGGCTCCCAGACCTAGAATATGAAGAGCAGTTTGGGCAGGGACCTGCTTTTTTGGCAAGCTTCAGTCAATGCTAATTCTGTCAGTTAACAAAAACCTATGATAAGGGCATCTAGAAAACCAAAAAATTCCTTTCTGGCTCACTCACTTCTTGAAAGATTCAAACCTTGAAATCCCATTAATCTTTCCAACCCACCAGTTTGTTGTTTTTTGCTTGCTGTTGTTTGTTTTTTTTTTTTTTTTTCATTCCCATTTGGGGGAAAAAAAAAATAGTGATTTAGCTTTTTCACCAGAATCACCTCGTATTATCCATCCAGCTCTGCTAATGAATGAATGGATTTTTTAAATCCCTAGGGGCTGTATATCAGGGAAGGGGGAAATTCTAACCCAAAATATTTCAGCTGCCCTGGAAGATTCTGGGAATCCAGATAATTTGCTCCTGCCCTGAGCAGCAATGGTAAAATGAGATGGATGCAAAATTCAATTAGATTTGAAGGGCTCAGCTGGCCATCATTTTAGAACAGTATCAAAGGCATTGGAATCAGCGTATCGCATTTCTTTTGACAGCTTATGGAAAAGCAACCAATGAGAGAGTACAAAATGTCATCCTGGCACACCTCATGTGTCAGTGTGCAACAGGGACCCCAGGAAATCTTTTCTATGGAGTTGTTGAAGAGGAAAAAAAGGATTTTGCAGAAACACTGCAATACAAATTTGAAAACTCATATTCTTTAGTCAGAGGAAACTTGAGAGCAACCACCATTAAAAGGATACAAGTTTATGTGGGAAATGTTTAAATGTTTCACAGTCCTGGAAATAAATTGGAATCCTGACCTGGAAAAAGCTTCAGAGGTGATTTATGTGGTACAGATGTAAATAAAATGCATGGTATGTAAAATACCTCTAGGTGCAAAAATTAAGCCAAATTCCTGAAGATTACAGAAGAAAATAGCAAGAGGATATGAGACTAGGGATTTAACTGTAACAGCTGAGAGTAGAATGTCTGCAGCAGTAAAACAGTTCTCCAGTTGTACAAAAGCAACAGTCTCTTACTCAGATTTCTAAACAGAAACACAAAAAAATTGCGGCATAAAAAGAGAGGAAAAAAAATCAAAAAGGCAAAAGTTTGCAGGGAAATTTCAGTGTTCATCAGATAAATTTTTGTTGCAAATTTGAATACTTCTTGTAAGAAAAAAAATATTTTATGAAAGTTTTATGTATACCATATGTGTTCTGTACAATTCTAAAAAGCATTTGTTTTGCTTTCTGGTTTAGACGGCCTATTCTGACAGTCACTGTATTGGATTCTGTTGAAAAGATGGGTCAAGCTGAAATGGGGTTCTTAGAATCATAAAATATGCTGAGATGGGAGGGACCCAGCACGATTATCAAGTCCAGCTCCTGGCGTTCCAAAGAGTCACACCACAAGAGTGCTGTCCAAACACTTGACTCTGGCAGGCTGGTACTGTGACCGCTTTCCCTGGGGACCCTGTTCCTGTGCCCACCCACCCTCTGGGTGAAGAGCCTCTTTCCTGATATCCAACATTAACCTCCCCTGACACAACTGCAGGCCGTTCCCTTGGGTCCTGTCACTGCTCACCACAGAGCAGAGATCACTGCCTACCCCTCCTCTTCCTCTCACAAGAAGTTGTAGCAGCAGTGAGGTCTCTACTTAGTCTCCTCCAGGCTGAACAGACCAAGTGGCCTCAGCTGCTCCTCACACAGCTTCCTCTCAAGGCCCTTCATCATCTTTGTTGTCCTCCTTTGGACACTCTCTAATAGTTAAAATATTTTTTTTTATACTGTGGCACCCAAAACTGCCCCCAGCACTGGAGGTGAGGCTGCCCCAGTGCAGAGCAGAGCAGGACAATCCCCTCCCTTGCCCAGCTGGCCATGCTGTGCCTGCTGCCCCCAGGACAGAGTTGGCCCTCCTGGCTGCCAGGGCACAGCTGACTCATATTCAACTTGACATCATCCAGGACTCCCAGGTCCCTTTCTGTGGCATTGCTTTCCAGAATCTCATTTCCTAGTATATGCACACAACCAGGGTTGCCCTGTCCCAGGTGTCTTATCCCTGAAACTGCTGGCTGCCATTCATTCCAACTATGTTATTGTTCAGAGCTTTAAAAACTGAAGCTATTTTCCAAAATACAGGCTGTGTGTATATGGCTTGTCAGAAACCATGCTGATTGAAGAGGCTTTATTTCCTATTTTCTTGGTGGAGTTTTCAGAATTTGTGTGCACTAGGAACAATCCAGGAATCTTCAGAAAAGACAGTGAATTCAATTTGGAGTGAGAGAAGAATCTGCTATGTGAAACTGAAATAGAGAAAAAACTTTGCAGGTAAACTTCTCACTGAGAATGTACCTTGGAGATATGTGAGAGAAGGTATATCTCACTATTTTGTTTCTACTATGTATCAAAAAAATGGGAGCTTGCATGTATTTTTTGAACATAAAATTAGACTTAGATCAATTTAGCCTTTTTATCTTTCTAGCCATTGAAATCTTCAAATCGTACTTTCTGGCAAATTATTGAACACAGAAGGAGCACAAAAAACCCTAACAAGTCGTTGCTTGTTATTTTGAATAGTATTCAAAATTTACTATTATAGTCAGCTGATGAATAATGCAAGGGATATTGTGGACAGAAGGCCAGAGCAATAATTCATTTAGTTAATTAGGCCATTGTTAAGACTCACCTGTGTGTTGGACTTTGGGAATACCTAGGCAAACTTGTCATTCTTCCTACCTAATCTAAAATACACAAATCCTTCAAATCTAAATTCATTCACAGTCTAATCTAGACAGAAAAATTTGGGTCCTGTATAAGCTTAAAAACACATTTAAGAGATTTTATTTCTAAGAATATGACCTTAACCACCTTAGATACTTAATCATCCATACCTAGTCATCATTAACAATTAACCAGTCTGTTTACTGTGGCTAACATTAGACTATATTCATGTATTCTTGTCTTTCCCTTGCTCATTATTAGACATCAGTAGAATATATAGCAGGACCAGGCCTCTGTCATAACTCCTTAGGAAAATGTTATGATTTATTGCCCTTAAGCACAAACTGAATCTCACAACTCGTGTACCCTAAACCCTCAGGACCAATGCTAAAATCACCCAAACACAGGCACTTAAGGGATATGTACTGCAATGCCTAAACTTCTGATAGAAACTCAGAATTAGTCTAGTTCTTAAATAATGTGACTGGATCAGAATGCTTTGCTTGAACTTAGTACAGTTAGAAGCCACGAATCAGGCCCAGCTTCTAAATGAATTTCCAAAAGAATGGGCTTAAATTGAAGGATAACAGAAAAGTATAATGTTTGCCCATGTCTTCTGTGTGTTGTTGATCTTGGAACCATAGTCAATATTCATTTCATGCTCTATGAAGACAAAGTGAAACTCAGTCATTTTAGTTCTGTCCAAGTTATCATTTTCTACAATGATTAAAACTCACAGATTTTAACAATATTTACATTACATCATCAGCTAACTATTCAATTTATTTTATTAATATTTGTTATTTTCAGACTATATGAGAAACATATTTTAATAAAAATATGCATACTTTAAAAAATAAATCAAAATATATTGTTATGACACTTGACTAGTTACACACTGAAATATTTTCAGAAAATTGTATCAAGTGAGTATTGGAAAGACTGTAGTAGACACAGTGCTCTAAATTGTCCAAAAGTGGAATGTCAAATCTATAAAGACTATTAGGGAAGATCTCTGTTACACATCCTCAGCCAGCTATTTTTTCTGGAGCATTTACTTGGAAGTATCTTTGCAACTCTACAATGTAGTAAATTTGAATCAGAAATATGATAAAAATATAATCTGGCTATTTCTCACCATGACCATGATGTCCCTTCTACTGACCCTATTTGTAAATAGAAATAAAGTACCCTATGCAAATTTGCAGGTGGTGCTGAAGAAAAGATTTACTGTTTGACTAATTTGTGAGGGATTCCATGTTTAACTGTATAATTATATACATTAGCATGAGGATTCCCCACGTGACAAAGCTCTAACTAGACATTTAACATCTGAAGTGATGTAGACCATCATTTGCTCCTAGATTATAATGTAGCGTTTCCAGATGCAGAGCAAAAGATGGCACAGCTAAATACCTTAGTGTGTACCCTTAGTTTTCACTGAGATGGATTAATATCTCAGCTCCAGGCAAGCTGCCTCATTTGCCCCTGCAAACACACCAATATCCAAAGAACTTCACAAAACCAGGCTTCACCTCTTTTTGATTTTGTGGCATTAAAACCATTTTTATAACCTACTTAGTGATAAGGTTTTTAAGATTTTATTTTATACGAAGAGGTCTGAATTCTCCGACAAGTATTTGTACAATGAAGGATTTATAAGGCAGATTTTCAAATTATAAAGTTTGCGCACCAGACAGCATTCTTCCTAAGTCCAGAACAGGCCTGGTGTGCTGGATGAGCAGTGGTCAGAGTTTTGAAGATGCAGTACATCTGGATGACTTTGTTTGCAGAAATTTAATGGCTTTGAGGGATGCCTTCTTCTGGTGCAAGTAGACACTTTTACCACACAGAAATGCCATTTGCCATATGAGAACTTTATAACCTTAACAAATATCTTCCCTCCCACACCATAGTTTCCAACATGTGCCATAAGGAAATTCTTCCACATTGAACCAGTTCTAGAATTCAATGGATTCATAGCTTTAGAGGCAGATTATTTCATTTTGCTGTCTGTGCAAGAAGACCATATCATTCCACTTTACAGTTTCTGATCTAAGACAGAAACCTCTGGTACTGTTGGAGAATTCATCTTTTGAATAAGAGACAGGCTTGATGCAAATCCTTCTAATAATAAAGAACCTACCGTAAGTTCTCTGTTATAAAATAAGTCATTCTCGTGGTTAATTACTTTCATACCCAGACAAACGGGCCCTTTTCATGTTTGAATTAGTCTACCTGCAGCTTCCAGCCACTGAGGCTTACAATGAATTTTTAATTAGGTGCATCTCTACTGTCTGATACTTATGGTCTATTTAAGTTCTAAAGAATTAAGTTATCTTATAAAATGTGGGTAAAAACTGTGCTCTCTCTTGTTTGCCCTTCCTCTGCATCACTGAGCTCTGGCTGCAGCCCTAATGTATAAGCTTAAAAACACATTTAAGAGATTTTATTTCTAAGAATATGACCTTAACCACCTTAGGTAATTAATCATCTACACCCAGTAATCACTAACAATTAACCAGTCTGTTTACTGTGGCTAACATTAGACTGTATTCTTGTCTTTCCCTTGCTTATTATTAGACATCAGTAGAATTTATAGCAGGACCAGGCCTCTGTCATAATTCCTTATGAGCATTACAATGCTTATAATGTATTGTAATTAAGAAATAGTTAGCTTCTAATTGTGATAGCATAAATTGTAACATCTGTATTATTGCACCCTTCACATAAGACTGAAAATGAAATAAAAGTTTTTAAAATGCCTCTCAGTTGCCCCATCTCTGGGTCAAAAAAGGGCATAATCCAACACTAATGTGCTATACATATTTGCTTTTCTGACTTCTATGTATTTCACAAAACCTGTGAAATGCACAGGTCAAGTCAGTGAAAAAGGGAAGGCAAAAGCTTGGCAAATCCTTATCTACAGCTAAGGAAGTATGGTCATTGAAATGGAAGCATGTAAGTTCTTTCTAGGTACAAGTCTTGGATTTCATTATGCTTCTTTCAGCTACAGTGAAGTTGGTGTACACAGGGTTCCCTGTCTCAAATGTCTCACTTTTCTCTTTAGTGAAAATTGAAGAGTAATAATGTAAGCAGAATTGCTTTGTGACTTTGATCAGCAGAGTTAGCTCCAATAACATACTCGTTAACCACTCACATAACCACACAAAGAAAAGCATGAGATTTAGTTTGAAGTGGTATTATAAATAAACAATTTAAAAAAATTTTAAAAATTAAAAAAAGAAGCTAACAAACAGAACAGACCCAACTCACAATTAGATGGTTAGCATATACCTCTTCAAGCTGTCTAGGGACTTTTTCATTTAGATGTCATCCTTAAAAAGCAAACATTATATTTTACATTGTTTGAGAAACAGAACTACAGGAAAATCAGGGTGTTAAGTGAAAAACCTTGGTTTTGTATATTTAAGAATGGTTTAGCATGCAATTATTGAAGTCGCCAGTCGCAACTGCATAGTTCAATTTGATAAAGGTACTGTACTATTAAGCTATACTCCTTTTTTAAAAAAGATAAATCCTCCTGTATTTAAACTTGTCAATCTCAGTGCCAGCTAAAATTGAACTTATTTTGGAAAATGTGACTATCCTTCCATATCAAATAATTATATCTTTCATTAATTTTAATGTTTTTTCACAGATATAAAAATAATTCTTCTGTACCTAGGTTAGGCAACAATGTCACTTCATGTATTTCACTAATGATGTTTTACATTAAGAGTCAGCACTAAAATATTTTGTCAAATTAAAAGAAAAGTTAATTCTTTGTCATCCACAGGTAACATTTATCCATTGTTCATCTTCCTGACAATAACAGGCTGTACCAAAAAATGCTAGGAGGAAGAATATTTCTTCTGAAAAAATGACTGGATCAGGACTCAAGAGACCTGACCCTGCCGCAGACTATCTCTATGACCTTTGGCAAGTCACTTGATAGCTATATGCTTAATAGCTATATCTGCAATCAGAAAATCATACCTATCAGATGTGATAGGGATGTATTTGCTTTATATTTAGGGGTCTAGGAGTATCTCAGAATCCTGAATCCTCCATGAAACCATGAATTTGAGAATATGACTGGAATATGAAAGAAATAAAAGAGTTCTGAATTAGAGAAACACTACTAATCTACTGAAAAAAAAATGTATATATACTATTCAAAATAAAATCCATTACATGATAATGTATAATGTCAAGAAAATAAATGTACAACTACTAGGCATTTTGGCAAAAGCCTCTTGAGGACCAATTAGAGATATGAGTATTGTTCACAACTGCTTTTCTCCAGGTCCTGTGTGTAATTTCTAGCAATTCTTATTAGGTATCCTTTCCTACTGAAAACACAACAGTGTAGTGTCATGCCTGAAAATGTTTCCTTCCATTCTTTTGTAGAATAAATTATTCCTATTACTTGATTGTTACTGCAAAGGGATACCTGGAGGGGAAGGGCAGAAAAGGAGAAAGCTAAATGTTAAATTGGTATTACCAAGAGAAACTTGGTCTCTTGGCAGTCCTGGAGTGCTGATGATCACAGGGAAGGAGCAAATACCTGTATCTGATTTGGCTGGCATGAATCTGAGGGATTCACTTGGTAGCAAAAAAAAATTTTAGAGTTCTTTTTCTCTTCAACAGATTTACAGTCACTCCTAACATAGTAAAAAAAAAAAAAGGGATAGGAAATTTAGTTTTTCCCCTGTGTAACATAATGGCATCTACATTTACAAGACTCTAGGAACCATGTCTTTTAAAGCTCAGACAAGGTTTAGGGTGCCTTATGAAAAGAACTTATACTGCATGACCAGTTTGCACTACATTCAGTGGGCAAGAATAGGGAGAAACCACACTAATGGAAAAGTCAGATGAATCATCTGGGATGGATCACTCAGCAAAAGGCTATTTTAAGTGCAGTGGTGCAGGAGAATTTAATGCATGAGAGAAGATACTGTGTACAAGGAGAAAAGGAGAAAATACAGGCTGGTGAACAACAGCTACAGACCATGTTGCAAACAAAGGAAAAAATACTCATCAGTGTATTATAACTCTAATATACTAATTAATAAACTCCAATTAACTGATGCTAGTAATAATTACAGTTACTGCTGTTGC
This sequence comes from Donacobius atricapilla, assembly GCA_013397315.1. Classification (NCBI taxonomy): domain Eukaryota; kingdom Metazoa; phylum Chordata; class Aves; order Passeriformes; family Mimidae; genus Donacobius; species Donacobius atricapilla. The sequence goes on along the minus strand of WBMY01010082.1, from coordinate 475,736 downwards.
TATTTCATATTGATGTTCTGTCATTTCAGGATATCTACATCAACTCTATTCAAATGTTAGTACACTTTGGGCCCTCAGAAAAGACAGCATTACAAAAGTCTGAGGAGAGTACATCTTGTTTCATAGGGAGAAAGAAGGAAAAAAAAAAAAGGGACTTCTTGCTTTCATCAACTTTTCTTACCCATGTTCTCTTCCTTTGTTGCTTATCTCTGCTACTGGGCACATCACCCACCTGTCAGTCCTCTCATCTGCTCTTCTTTTGGTCTCACTTTTATGCAGCTTTCTCAAAAGTAAGGCAAAGGAAAAGTAAATACTGTAAGTGTATACTTGTTAGACAGATGAGAGAGGGTGAATTCCTTCAACACAGAGAGGAGGTTAGATAAGGGTAAAAATAGAGTGAAAACTCCTCTTTGGAGGTGGTGAATGATGTCTGATAAATCATGCACTGCTTACTCAGAAAATTCATTTGTATATAAGTACCTGAATAGGAAAACAGGGTAATAAATATTAATTTTTACTGTTATGCATCAAATTCTTTAAAGCTACAATATCAAATGCTATTTGAATGACTGCAATATCTTTTTTTGTTGTTGTTGATTGGGATCAAAGCTATCTACTATGGCAGCCTAGGACACTCTCACAAGTAAAAAGGTTCAGATCACAGCCCTCAGCCCCCCTATCTGATGACAAAACCTGTGGTTAGATATTAGAGTATTAATGCTATTTATACTCATAAGGCTTAGTCTGAAATCCTGCACGTAGTCACCAAAACTCAAAAAAGTTAATTCTAAAGGGATGAGAAAGGATGCATTAAAATATCATGTATGATATAGAGCATAATTTGCATAAATGAAAAAAAAGATCTTCAGCCTAGCACCAAAAATTAGCAAAACCAAGACCAAGTGAAGGAATTCTTGTTTCCTAAAAATACATCAGGGGAATAAACAGAAGAGAAGGAAGTTCAGGGAAAAAAAGCTATTGCCTAAAATGAGCAAAATAACATTGCATGGTAAAGGGTAATGCTGGCACAAGAACAGATGAGCAAAACCTAGATGTGAGTCAGTTTAGCCTATAATTTATGACATTTTGAAACACTAGAAGAATAAGATTTTGTAACAATATTCTAAAAGAAATATTGAGCAAAAAATCTATGTTTTTTTGTCTTAAATAGAGCTTGTTATGGTCAGGCAGATATGACTACATAATAGAAAATGCAATATAACATTGGGCATTATGATCCAAGGATCTTTATGTTTTTATTGCAGATGTCTTGGGCATGTAGATGAAGATGGCTGCTAAAATTGCACAACAAGGATTTATTTCAGCAACATTCATAACCTTCTTCACCATAAACTCTAAATGTAATGGTATTATTATTACTTCTCCAATTTTCCTTGTGTTGTGAAGTTATCATCAGAACATATCAGCACAAAGCCTCATCTTCTAACCCATATAGTCCATTGCAGCAGCACCTGCACACATACAGCACATAGAAATTGCTGATACCTACCTGCATCTATGAGTTTCTTCTGTATGTATATCCACAGTTAAAATACCTTTTTTAAGGTGATACCTGCTATTTGTGGCTGCCTCTATAACATTCTATGTACCAATTACTAGCAAAGGAACTGTGTATAACAACTTCACCCAATGGGATGGAAGTACATTAGCATGAACTCTGAAGTGCAAAGATCATACATATAAATAATTTTCTAATGTCATAGGAGTATTTATTGCTTACTCAGATACTATATTGATAACAGTGCAGGTAGAGATTATTCTGTTGTAGAGAAGACAACAGAGAATGGTTCTGCAGATACTCCATCCCAATCAGCATTAAGTAAGGAGTAGCTACGCACATGGAACTACATAATATGAATCAACTGTAACTCACAATTAAAATTCTGCGTTAAATCTATCAGTCCATTGTGTTACTCCTGTGCCGTCAGTCAGCATGTTACCTTGAGTGAGGTGCTTTTGTTCTTCAGTATACACAGCTCCATGAACAAAAAGGATGTAAAAAAGTTTATTCATAGCTACAGTTACAGTAGAGCAATAATATTGTAACAACCCTATAAGTATAGTGATATAACTTTTTTTTTTTTTTTTGCTGTACAGGTCTTCAAAGAAAGTTATAATAGGAGGTCTATAAGAGTATATGTTTCCCGTTATTGCATAACAGTGTATTTCTGTGACCCTTCCTCAATCCTGTTTCAGAATGGAATGTCCCATCCAATCCCATTCTCTGTGTCTTATTCCCCATCCCTATCCCCCAAAAAGAATAACCTAAGAATATTGTACTGATCAGTTTGTCCATGTAGAAAAGACGAAAACTCCTCAGTGTTCAGAAAAAAAGACCCTACTCTGTGGCAGTAAGCCAGAGGATTTCTGATAGTTGACATTCAACAAACAGTAGTGCTGTTGAGGGAACATGGCAAGCAACTGAGGATACACAGTATAATTTGTTTTCATAGCTTTTATACTGTACAATAGGTCAACAGTGACAGATGCAGACACACCTGAACTTACAGTGTCTTGCCAAAGCCAGAAAAACATGTCTAGAAGTCAGCTGGCAAGTCTGTGTGTGACTGCTCTACCAAGTGAACTTTCTGTGCTGGGCCTCAGCCAGGTGGGGGCTTTATGTACATTGTATTTTTTATTAGGCACAGCATGTCCTGGACATCTGAAAGTCATCTTGATCCCCATATCGTCAATAGAGAGAACAGCCAAAACTAGAAGCTTCACAACATATTTATTATAAATTATAGTCAACTTTAGACACTTAAATGCAGAGGTGGCCTTCTGGGTTGAATTCATAGACAAAATCCCTGCAAAATATTTTATTTGCTTTCTTGCTGCACAAAAAGAAATCTCTTGTAATTTCCCTCAGGATTTTCTTGGCCTATTCCTAAAAAGCCACTTAATAGCTATTCCATAACCTCTTTTAGACAGAAAAAAACATCCAGTTTGTAAACCTTGTCTCTGTTACTTTCCTTCCCTATTACCCAGTATATCCTTCTCAATATGATAAGAAAACATTCCTTTTTGTAACAACTCAAGTCTCTTTAAAAGACTAAGAATGCAACTTGGTTATACATCTTCATCTTTTGGTTGAACATGGGTCTATCAGATATGGAAGAACCTCTGTGTTTTGAGTGCCTCTGGTACTTCCTCTCCCATATTTTTGTATGCAAGCAGATGCTGATTCAATGCTCACGCTCTTTCCATCACATGACAAGAAGCTGTGACATAATGTGGAGAAGACTGGCACATTTTATTCACATGGTAGATGTTCATTTGTCCGTTCAACTACGTGGCAGCTGCACAAAATCTTTAACTACATCCTAAGAAGTGGCAGGTTTAGCTCAATCTTAGAAATGGCTCCTCTGATTTGAAGCAGCAGCAACATCCAGTGAAAAGCTGCTAGTCCAGCTGGAGCTTGGTCTGTGCCTCTGATTGCAGTCAATATTTTTCTGTCACTAAAAATTACATCAGTAATGGATTATATTTGGAGTAAAGGATATGAAGGACAAAGAGGTGGGCTGTGGATCTGGCTGCTCTCTGCAGTCCTGTAAGTCTCAATCCACAATTACTTTTGCCGCTTGGCCCTTCTCCATACAAGATTTCCATTTTGAAAACAAAACTGTCTAGAATATACTGTCTTGAGACTGTACATCTTGTTTTCCACAGCAAACTTTCTGCAATGTGCAAGTAAATTTTTGTAGCCATGTATCACACAAAGTGAGATTTCTTCTATAAAAATGTGTGTGTGTATATATAATGGTGTCTTGTTTTTTTAATTTATGGAGTGTTTCCTTCTTTTGCTTTGGTTAAGGATAATCAAGAGATCCTGTCTGACCTCCTCCACAGTAGGAACTATTATAAGCGCCGGTTTTGTTATACTTCTGTTGCACTTATTCTTTCCATAATAATTAGCCCTTACTTCCTCTCTTCATGTGGAAGCTCCCATCAAAGGCTTACACACAGAACTGGATTTGGTTTTAGAAAAGAAAACTTCTGTTAAACTAATTGAGAACCTCTTTGAGGAAAATGGAATAAACGTATCAAGATAAAGGGGGACAGCATAAAAAATTAAAAGTAAGCTTTCTTTTCTTTGCATACTGGAAATACCTCAGGCTAAGAGCTTATTGAACAGGGCACATATATTATTATCTCCTTCTCAAGGGACCTGCTACCAAAGGCTTTTTGTCCTCACTATTAGTTATGTTGGCAGGTGTTCCTCGCAGCTCAGAACTTGGCCATTTGGATATCATGATTTAAGTTATATCTGAATCTCAGTCTCCTGACAGGTGCAATTTGATGTCATTCTGTGCTACACAAAAATATATTTCTTAAATGCAACACATTGGACTGCTACTTTTTTCCTGGCATAGAGCAGAACTTTAGTGAATACCACCATTTGATCTCAGCACATGGCTTGGGAGCTCATCTGATTGATTGTTAGTGTTCATCTTATTCTTGTGAACCTGTCTCTGCTATTATATGACTTTGGTTTGATCTCACTAATAAATCCACACTTTTAATTTTAGCAAGATCAACACTTATCTTACAAAGTCATATTTTGCATTCTCTGGAACCTGAGGGCTTGAATAAAAAGGAAGTTCTGTCCTGCATATGAAAACTCATCAGAACACAGACACTGGGCTAGATATTTTCACACTGAATTTTGGTAAACACTAACTCGAGGGTGGTTTTTTTCACAATATATTTTTCATGAGAGTTTCAAATTGCATGTGTTATGATCTTTCTGCCCGGAGTCAAAATGGACGAGGACCAACACCCTGTGCTCCTGCTAAAAAGTTGCTAAATGCCACCACCTGCTTTCCACATGAGAAAGAAATATCATGTCATCTGAACATGCTAAAGAACAGGACTTCCTCACCTGAGTTAAAAAGGAGCTGAAGAGTCATGGTTTTGTGAAGTGGGGAAGGATGAGAGAAACATATTAAGGCAATTTGGAAAACCTAAGTAGTTGAACTATGGTGCTTCTGGGCTTTGTTCATTATCAGCCTGCCTCTTCCTACAGCTTGTCAGTATCTTGGCAGAATGCCCCTCTCCTTTCTGGGCTATTCGCCACTCATGGATTTTTGTCCAGCCCCAGAGAAAGCCAACTGTTTCACAGTCATCTGCTGTCGTTCCTAAGTGATGTACAGTTTCCTGGGATTGTATTAGCAACATAATCTGAAAGCTTTGCTGAGCAAGGAGCACCAGAGTTCCTGTCCAAGCTGCTGTTTTGGGGACCTCAGTATCAACAGCTGTTGATTTTGCCCCTTGCTCTTTTTTGCTGTTGTGAGCCATATGAAGGCATGTTTCCTGTTCTCTCTCGACTCTTCTGGCTACATTTCACAAGAAGCTCTGCAGCAAGTAAGCTTTTTTGTTTAGGATTCCTGCCTCAGAGACTTGGCAGACCTCTCATCCTAAAAATCCTGTACATGGCTTTCTTGTCCATCTATTTTAAACCAGAAATAAAAATGTTGTGTTCATCTCAACTTTATGGCAAAATCTTCTTCTCCAAGACACCATGGCCCAAAGTGTTAGCTCATCTGCATGCAGATAATATATGATGCTGAAGGGATCTCTCTGTGTGTGCCAGTGAGAGCTGGCAGCACATCCCTTCCCTCAGAGGCATGCATCTCTATCTGAAGTTCTCAAAACCTATAGATTACCCCTCTCTCTGTTACCCAACAGATGTCAACACTTGGATCTTGCCTTCAGGCTTACACCTGGGGTTGAGACATTTCCAAATTACATGAATGGGCCGCAAACCCTGGAAAAATATGAGTGCATTTTAACACAGCCATCCTCTGTGCCTATTAGGATGTGCTTTCAACATGGAAGAGATGTGCAGAGGAAGACAAAATCCATGTATGGTTTATCTTCTTTAGGACATAATTTTAGAGCATATTTGTAAAAGACAGTCAAGGTAATTTTTAAACAGTCACAGTATTTTTTGAAAACAGGTACCTCAGTGGCTTTTCAGTGGAAACCAGTATTTTAAAGCCAGAGATTTTCTCAGAAGTTAGGACAGACTGCTACAAAGTGTTGACTGGCTGGAAAATGAGATTTGCCAAATCAATTAAGTCATCGATTTATATACATGGGTAGCTCACCTCCTGCAGTAGTCAGGAAAAGCACTTCCTCAAAGGGTAATGCACCAATCTGATAAGCCATTAGCTATTTGTGTTGGTTTTTTCTGGCATGCTATCTATCAAAGAGAGATATACATATTTCTTACACAACCTCATCAGATGGCAGTCTTTTTCCTGAGAAAAAAAGGCTGGGTGTTTTATTTTCCTGAAAAAATAATTTTAGATACCTTACTTAAAAAATTCTGAAAATAGTTTTGAATGGATTGGGGAAAATAACATGTCCAAAATTACAGTCTTCCTTTTCCCCAAATTTGTGCTGGTCTGTACATTACAGGAGACTTGTACCTGTATGACAAATGGAATAAATCTGTCCTTGTCTGAGCCTAACATGACCTAAGTAGGGTTTAGGTACAGTGTTGACTGCATGCAGAGGCTTGAGAGAAGTGCAGAATGCAGGAACTAAGTAAACCCATGGAAATATCCTTCCTTACCCAATAGTGATCAGAGTTTGAATCTGCAGAGGAGCTGGTGAAGATTATTCCCGTTCAGTGGAAAAAAGGAGAATGACAGAGAAAATATATCGGAGAATGGGAGATGCTTGTTACTCTCTTGGGATGATGCACCACTCATGACTCAACTCTGAGTTAAGGGCTTGCTGTACCCTAAATCTATGTCAGCAATTATGAGATAGAAAAATGATACTAGATCATGTGTCTCTTGTAAAGAAGAAATCAAATGCAAGAAACAGAAAACCCACAGTGATAGTGGGTAAAGTATTCCACTGAAAGAACTGTGTAGAAACAGAGAGGATAAAAACTAGAAATGGACAAGGCTTGGAGAGACATTTTCTCTTTGTAAAACTTGTACTATTTTATTCTGTCTTTACTGGTCTATAGTCCTTTATTAGAGCTTGCTAGGTTTATGTACTGTTGAGCATGATATTGAAAATTATTCATGCTTTTGTTGTTGATTGGATTACTTCTATCTCATAATAAAGTCTATCTTAAGCATACAGCAAACTATTTAGAAATCTGCAGTTCATACTCTTTTCCAAGAAATATAAATTTGGCATCTACCATAGAAGCTTACATTCCCTTCTTTGATATTTTGAGTGCATTATAATTGACCTATTGGAGGCTATTTCTCAATTTATTTTTCCCAAATTCTCACAAAATTTGTCTCCACGCAGTATTGTACAGTTAACCAGGGCTTTTCATTATTTCCAAGTTAGGAGTGATCATGCTTGGAATTCAGGACAAACACAAATAAAAAACTCCATTTGAATACTGAATCAGAACTTCACATGTTCCAGCCTGTGTCCATTGCCTCTCATCATGTTGCTGTGCCCCTCCAACTGTAAGGCTCTGTCTCCCTTGTATCCGCCAGTCCTTCAGGTGTAGGCAGTAATAAGGTGTCCTTTTTATTTCCCATTTCCAGGCTGTCCTTGTCGGATTCTCCTTGGCTTGGGGTCTCCACTGGACTGTATGTCAATGGCTTTCTTGTATGTACTCATAGGAAAGGAAACACTTTTTTCAAATAGGGTGGAATTTCTGCTTTTATCTAGATGTGCAGGAGAAGTGACATAAGGAAGCACGATCTCAGTGTTTATAACCCTGGTAAAAGTCTTCCTGAGGGCACCAGATGACAGAGGTGGGTCCAAATTTCAAGATCTATATTTTAATGTCTCCTAAGCAATAGCATTGCTTTTTTTTCCTCTCTTTTTTTTTTTTTTTTCCCTAATCCGGTCTATTTCCTTTGTCAGGGTTTCAAGAGTTGATTCCTACAAGTCAAAGATATTGGCCTCTGAAAGACTCAAGGACTATTCACACAACAATCAATTTCTGCCATAACCTTCTGGGAATGAAGTTCTATGCATGTTTGGAATTACTATTTAATTATTTAAGGACCGTATGATAGCCATAAAATATTCCACACAGATCTTTAAAAGTATTTAATACTATATAAAATATATTGTTTTAAAAACAAAAAATAAACCAATGAGCAAAACTACACACAAAACAAAAGACAGCCTTTATTTAACAATGTGAGAAATAGAGTGAAACACACAAAATAATATATGACTCATTTCCCCCATTTTCAAAGCACAGCATGGATTTATGGCTATTTAGGATCTTTGAGACCCCCTGAAGCATTTGTCATCCTTGCACAATGCTAAGAGTATGTTATATTTCTCTTTTTCTGATGCTGTAATATTAGTCTCATTGTTAACCTAATCTTTCTATGCACACCCTCTATCCTGCACTTCTGAAGTGTTTAAATTTGCCTTAGCAACATCTCACTTTGTTCCATCTCATGAAATTTCTAATCCATAAACTCTTTCAAAGGGTATTTTCCAAGATTGTTTAAAGAAAGTCAATCAGAACTCTCAATATATGTAACATTCATCTGTGTGGAGACAATATAGGCACAGCAAAAATCCCTGACAGTAAGCACTATTAATTGTGTTTGTTTGCCTTTACTCAGAGCTCACAAAAAATATTTTATAAATTCCATTTTATGAAAAA